>CM061533.1:104583661-104827639 GCA_030545055.2 Neoaliturus tenellus
CCGTTGTTTCCACATTATTTGTACCTGCGACCACGAGGAGATGATCATCATTTGTCAAATTCTTTGCAGTTAGCTTAACCTCTTCCACCACCTGATGAAATTTAGCTCCCGGACGGACAAATGCAGATACATTATGTGATGTTTTACGTTCAATTAAGTAGCTAAGGTCTTTACCATGGCTATCAGCGAGAATAGTTAATTTTGGTTTGTTTCTATTTCCTTCAACTAAACCTGGGTGTTTATTCATTAGGTTAGTTCTCTTGTTTGCACATTTGATTGATTTAATATTCACATTTTCGCTTTGTTTAGTTATAATCGGGTCTGCAGACTCGCCAGCACCAACTGTTTCTAATATACTGTAACGGTTGTCACTAATAGTAGGCCTACTAGGATCTTTACTGGGAGGTAAGACTTGATTCTGCAAGAATTTACCTTTTCCAACTACGGTTTTAAAAGGTGGGAAGCAATGCATACACATGTCTTTAGATGATACCTCATTTAATTTTTTTGTTAGTTCAAGATTTTCAGATTGCAACATAGATATTATTGTTTTCTGATTAAGGCATTCCGATTTGTATTTTCTAAGCTCTTGTAATATTATCTGGGTATGAAAGTCTTTCGATATTGTAGTATTATGTAAACTAATATCTAAGTCATCACATTCATTAGGTGTGCCAGGTGACAAGGTTAGATTCAGGTCCAAGGATTTTGAGACATTACCATCCTGTGTTTGAATGCACGTAGTACAACTGGGAATTTTAAGTGGACTTTGTGATGTAGAGGGAGAGTTCACATCTGATGTAAGACTATTCCTCAGGCCAGGAGTGTTTAGTAGGGAGTTATTTATTTTATTACCAACTCCACTATTATTTAGACTTCCTTCCGCCTCCTTCATAGCTATAGAGAAATATTTATTTTTCGAATCAGATTTTCCATATTTACTTTTATTTTCAAGATAAGAACAGATATCTACTTCCTTCACTAAAGCTGTCTCTTGCGTTCCAAAGAATTTAACATTATACTTTATGAGCTTATTTGTAGAATTGACAGTATCTACAATGGCAGGCCAATGTGGGTAGCCTCTCACCTTAGCAAAAACTCGATCACCCACATTATATTTATGCTTATTTCCCATAACAAGGCACAATTACTTTCCCTGCTAAATATGATAGGGCCTAGCTTAATTAGTGGATTTAAAGTGACTACTCAATTCATCACCAACACTAATGTTTTTAATTTCTATAAAAATGTATGCATAAATTTGTCAAGTTGGTCAACTCATGTAGGCTAATTTCATGTTTAGTCTCATAACAAATACCGGCACCTTTATTAATTTTTAACACTTTATTCAAACTAATACTTTTTTTATTTATTTCATTCAAGTAAATCAGTTATTTGCAGAACAAAAATCAGTAGAAGTTCGACAGCTTATTCAAACAACTGATAAGAGATATGCAATCTACCTTGTCCTTGGCCAAGGCCTGGCCGGCTGACCTATCTTCAGTCTGTTGTTGTTGATTTCTTATCTTCACAAGAAGGGACAATAGTTTTCAAAGTTTATCTACCGTGTGCTTAATTTGTGCTTCAGTATTTCATATAAAATAAAATACTTTTAAACAAAGTCTGTCAAAAATAAATAAAACACCTGTAAGTCTTATTACTGATTGTAATTTAGGTTATAAAAAGCACTTTGAACTATTTGATGGTAATATTGACTTTGTAAATAGAAAATTATGTATAGACTTTATAAAAAAATACTTAAACTATTGTTCACTATTAAAATTTATGCTCAGAATAAAATAATTACATAATAAAATTGCTATTACTGAGAGCTACCTAAACTCACTGTTGAACCAACTTAGCCAACTGGGGTCTTTGCCAACTTATTCCTACTTAAAGGCCTACTAAAATGCTAAGCTCAAGCCTTAACAAAAATGGCTACTATTGAGCCTGTGTATGGGTTCTCAACAAAGCTACAAGTTAAGACATTCTTTAATCAATCCTAACCTATCCTTTTAACCAATACAAGAATATTATTTAAAAAAGTTATTAACTCAACTAGGCCAACAATCGAGTTGTTGATTTCAGGCCTTAAATAGCCATAGACTTGGCTAGCTTACTTGTTCAATTAGGCTACTTCAATAGAGAGTAGCATGATTATTCAGTACCTTTGCCTAATTTGGCTGCCTACTAGAGCTAGGATAAATTATCAACAATTATTGAAGACGAAGACGACTAAACACTCAAATTGAACCTATTAACTTTTCTGAAGCTAGGAAAAAACTGATACAAAAAACTAAAATTAGGCTAAATTATCCTGTCATAATAATAGGCTAGCCTAAAATGGAAACAAAGCTTGAATTAGAACACCTTTTCGAGTAAAACAACTAAATAATAAAAATTATGGGATTTACAAATAATAAATACCTTAGTTATTAATCATCAGGTTCACAAATTTTGGAATATCTGTTTGTAAAGTAAATAACTAACAAACAACTTTATAACAAGTAATAACGTAACCTCAACTTTACTTTTATTGCTTGCTTCATCAACAATAAAATAAACAGAAAACAGAAACCAGATTAACTTATACAAAAAAGGCACAAGGCTGTGTTTGGCATCAGACGGAAAAAGGTTCAAGGAGTATCTTGTGTAATTGTGTAATATATGTGGCTGATACATATGTGAAAGTTTTTAGCAAAAGTTCACTAAAGTGAATATTATACTAAAGTGACATATACATAAATTATAAATTTATTCAATAAGAATAACATACTTCCCTCAATGAGGGTTGCCAGAGACAAAGAATACTAACATTAATTAATTGAAATTAATAATAAAAACAACACCGTCTAAGACCTAAAATCCATCAATATAGATCGGGTTAAGTTAAAGAAGGGGGTTAAGTAATATTTTTGACGAAAGTGAGTTAGATCTTTACATCATGGGTTAGTTTTATGGATGAAGAGGTAATTAAGTGAACCTCCCCTCTATCCTCTATTGAGCCTGTGAATGGGTTCTCGACAAAGCTCTACTAGTTAGTTAAGACATCCTGTAACCAATACAAGGATATTCTTTTAACCAATACAATTATTCTAGGTCCGATTGTCCTAACTAATGCAATAACAGCTCAATAATAATGACTCAACAAGACTTCATTTGCCTTTAGATACATTTTGTACAATAGGCTCGTCATACCATTACGATAATTACTAATACAGAACTAAAAACTAAATACAAGTCACAAGCTATACATATTCAGTATTCCTCCATGCACAAAACAACGAAAAAAATTTCTATGCACAAGCAAGCAAAAAAAAAAAATCAACCTCATAGAAAAACAGAATTATGCTTGAGCAAAATATGCTCAAGCCAACGAGGTTAAATAGATATAGAGTGCTCATCACATGTTAATTTTGTGTCCCTTTTTGATTTGCGCCATTTTACCCATAATTCCCGCCGTTTCCTTGGCAACCATCCCACACTTCACTCTCGTTTCCTTAGTTACTATAGTTTTAGCTATTCTGATTGGTCGCTACAAGCTTCAAAAATTACTGATGATTTTTTAAAAACATATGTTTATTTGTTGTTTGTTTTTAAATTAGTTTGATTTGATGGTCTGTGAGCAGGCTATTGAGGTTGGTTACCATAGAAACGTCGAATAGGTGTGGGTAAAATGGTAAATTACTGTTGGAAAAGTGTAAACAAATTGTAGCGTACCGAACGTGGTGACGCGATCGTGGGGTAGAATAAATGAATAACACTCATTACATTGTGAAAGACCACATTGGATACCGCGGGAGCGGGTAGGTGACGGATCGGAGGTTGAGCTTGGACTGTCTGGCTGGGGAACGTCTGGAAGGGATGGTCAGATATGTGGCGTGATGGAAAGTAACCAATGGGATCACTTTATTTAAATCAGACCATGTGACGTCATATAGCGTGATACATCGTATGATTCTGGAGAGCAACAACCTCTGAACTAAATTATCGAATGTTAGAGTAAACCTTATTGAATATAATTATGGTTATATTACAGATAATTTTTATAAATATATTACATTTCCTCCGCCTTAAATTTTGAACACAAATGACTGGTTACCAAGGAAACGGCGGGAATCGTGGGTAACATGGCGCCAGTCAAAAAGGGACACTTTTCCCTATCTGGTGAGCACTCTATATCTATTTAACCTCGTTGGCTCAAGCATATGTTCATGGAGAGCATACTGTTTGAGGAGGAAACAATTGGCTCGTGAAGAGCAGTATTGCCATCTCCACGCCCAGAGGCACTCGCTCCAAGACGATCTTTAGCTGGCGTTTTCTCCCCAGCTACTACGCCCATAAGATTACGTCACAGAACAGAAGTGGTGTGCCAGCTAATCGGTGTTGCCTCCTCTCATAAAATGTCGGCTCCTCAGGGCTGGAAGTGGCACGGCTGCCCAATTGGACTTCTTTGGGGAGAAGCCCCCAGTCATTCAAGAAGAAGGTTTCTCTTCTGACCACTTTGAGTCGACACCCTCAACATCATGTCACGCAAGTTTTAAAGCTTGTAGTAATTTAGGTATAATGTTAGATGATAAGTAATTGTGCAAATTTTACCTTCATTGCTTTTGTACCTGCCCCAGAGTAGCCTTTGTTTGTTGTTCATTATCTATTTATTACAAACTATTCTACTTGTTTTGTCCTTGTTTGAGTTTTTTGTCCGTTGTACGTGTAGGCCCTTCCTGATGTATCTTTCTGCCAGTTGTTAGTGTTTTGTTTTTATTGTTAGATTTTTTTGTGGATAATTACATTGGAAAGGCATTACTGAACATACTTTGCATCACACCACTAGTCATCTCTAGTATTACCTCATTTGTTTGTCATCTAATTTATTGCCTTAGTTGTAGCGATATTACCTTGTTATTTGCCATTAAAAAAAGTTTTGGAAATTTTGGTGTTGTTAATGGTATTTGTGAATTGATATTGTTTTGTGATCCACCTGAAAGAACTCTGTAAGATTCTATAAAGGATTTTCTAGGAGCTATTTTTAAATTACTATGGAACTTGGATTGAAACAGGTTACGGATCGGAGGAGGAAGCACTTAGAATAATTTTATTTATACCTGTAATAAGAAAACTGTAGTTGGTTTTGTACAGTCTATTTCTGTGAATGAATATGCTTCGAACAGTGATGTGAGTGTCTTATACAGTACATCACTGTTGTTAGTTTGTAAGATATGCGGATTGTCTGCTTTTGATCGTGTTGATACTCTGTAAAATTTAATCATCATTGACTACTGTTATAAGGTACAATGTTGCAAAAACCAAGGCCAACTAAACTCCAGGGGCCTGTTTTATAAAACTACTAGACTAGTATTACTAGTCCCTGGTCTGGCATTACTATATAGTGAATTTTACAAATCTGTGTTTCATAAACTTACAAGAGTAAAATAATAATTACTAGTGTAGGGACTAGTAATACTAGTGGTTTTTACCAGTGTAGACTAGTTTTTGTTTCATAAAACTCTACACTAGTATTTTAGACTAGTAAATACCAGTGAATTTTCTAACAACCTCCATACGCCCGTAAACTAGTAGATATTGTCTACTAGTGTTTTGTTATTCCCTATTTTGAGGATTAAATCCTTCTTCAATGTTTTGACAAAATTATTTTGTGGGTTATTTTTAGGGCAGCGATGAAACATTTTAGGATTTAATTCTAGGGAAATAAAAATAATAAAAAATAAATTTATTTAAATTAAAAGTACATCTTAAGTTTTAAAATTTGAAAAATGTCAACTAGCCTATGTCATTCTCAGTGTTAATTTTCGCGGCCAAAATTTAATTAGAGTGATAGGGTCTATTTAAGCTTCACTATGTCAATCATTTGTGTTTTATGTTATTATTTACTTCCTTTATTATTGTTGTTTTTCCATTATTTTTAATTTAAAGGGTCGGTATTAGACCTAAAATCATTGCTCGATGAATCAAACAGGCCAAGTACCGTAGTTTTAAACAAAAACATTTTTTCATAAAAAATTTCTTTCATATTTTAAAAATAAAAAAAAATTCCTTACTGTATGTATTTGTCTTCATGGTAATTAATAATTATTTGATATTATAGCTACTCATAAATTTAGAAAAGCAACTTGTTTTTTTATATATTTATTTTTTTCATTTGATATATAAAAAAAATTATATATTTCGGGCTTCCTTCTATTTTGAATTTTATTTTATTTTATTCGATCCATTCTGAAGATGGGCTCAGAAGGAAGCCCGAAATATATCAATTTTTTAAACAAGCTGTTTTTCTAAATTCATGAGTAGCTATAATATCAAATAATGTAAAAAATTAATTTGAATAGATAAAAAAATTATATGTTATAGTATTGAATATTTATAAAAATTGTATGTTTTGCCTTTGGATATTTATATTTTTTTAGACAGAGGGTTCTTCCACGATAAGTTACCAGTTTCCTATTAAGCACAGATAAACGAATAGGCTGATAAAGGTAATACTGACAAAATGTCAGGCTAACTTGCAGATTTAGTTTATTCAAAAATAAAACATATATAAAAAATCATTTTAAATTTATAAATTAAACAAATAACTTAAAAACTAAAAGAATCTATTTGAGGTTTAAAAAAAATACATGAGTTAAGTACGTAGCCGCATTAACAGAGTGTAGCGGCAGGGCGCGGCGGCGGCGGCGGTGGCCACGTGGTAGCCAAAGTAAACAATGAAAACTTAACACATTAAAAACTTTGTTGTACATTTAATAGGGTAATATGCATTAACTAAAATGAATAATTTGTGGTTTTGAATACTTATTTAGCTATAAAGACATCCCGAAATGTGTATTGGTTTAATAACAATTTTTAGTCCCATGTTAAATGGTAAAACACCCGTAATTGAGGTTATGTCAACAATGCCATAGCGGGCGATCAGCTGCGTCAGCTGACTAGTAAATTTGATCACGTGACTTGTAAAAACCACTAGTATATATAAGTGTCTGGAAAATGTTTATGAAATAGAAATTATTGGTACTGGTGAAATAAGCACTAGTAAATAATAGACTAGTAACTTGTAATAGTATACTTCGTCACTAGTCCAGAAAGTGGTCGTTATCGGTGCAAGATCGAGTTTCAAGTACGAGGCGAAGCCGAGTACTTGAATTCGATCGAGCACCGATATACCACTTTCGGACGAGTTACGAACAGTACTTTTCATCATACCACCTTTAATAAATATACAGTTTTGATAAAAATCAATAAATTTTAATCTATATACCCCCTTTTACGTTGTTATTTGTTTATCTTGTATTTGAACTATTTACAACTAAACAATCAGCTGTTTGACATTTATATATTGGAGGCAACGAGGTTTATGTTACTGTAAGCAGAATAGCAGCGCTAGTGGTGTCAAATATTGGAAGTTTTTTTCCGGCCTAGTCCCGAAAACCACTGTTTCGAGGACTAGTCCCGAAAACTTTGTTTACCAACACGTTTATCCAACCCACCGGGAATCAACTAGTTTCGATCACAGCTGACCGTTCCGAAAACAACGTTTTACGGGAGGTTTACGGGAATCGTGTTTTAAAATTAACTAATTTTGATAGAGATTAACTCTTAACTTTTTCTAAAAGTAAAAAGACGGATCTCGTCTTATCTGGTTTTAGAAGTTTTAAATAAAATTTCGAATTTCAGTTATAACTGTCTAAAATAGGCTAATCTGTTTTTCTCTAATGGCAAGTTTTATAGATGCAGAAGTTTACGGGGATCGTGTTTTAAAACTAACCAATTAAGATAGAGATTGGCCCTTAACTTTTTCTAAAAGTAAAAAGACGGATCTCGTCGGCTCTGGTTTTAGAATTTTAAAATAAAATTTATAATTTTAGCTATAACTGTCTAAAATCATCGGTTTTACACTACTTTTAATTATGGTAGTAAAATGTATTATGTATGTTTGGATTATTGTAGTGTAAGCTTATGTTTTCTTTTTTTTGCGAATTTCCCTATAGGGAATACGCTAGTACGGTAGTAGCCATGGTAAGACCTAAGCCCGGGACCATGTTACTTTTTCATTTTGAGGTCCCCAGAAGCCAAAAACACCGTTCGTTCATTTTCATATATATGTATATATATATATATATATATATATATATATATATATATATATATATACATATATATATATATGTGTGTCCGTGGTACTGATAACTTTTGAAGGGGAACTCCGATTTTGATGAAATTTGGTATGAAGATGTAAGACTAGATCTATTTTCATATGAGTTCGCGAACCAGCATGATCGGGTTATGGGAACATGGTTTTATGGGGTTTCAAATGGGTCAAAAATGTGTTTTTTGCATTTTTGGAGCATAATTTTCAAAATTCAACAAGTTTAACTGAAACCATTTAAAAGAGCTTAAAAAACAAACAATTTAGTATTTTGAATTTTTAGCTTAGCTTAACAGGTTACGGAGAAAAGCCAAAAATAGGTTTTCCATGTTAATCTTATGGGAAATCAACAAAACCGTGTATCTCGCTTATTTATTGGAATAACTTGATAAAATTTAGTATATACTTTCACTTGGTAGGGTTCAACTGATATTTGCTTACAACACCCATATGGCGGCAAAGCTACGTACTCAGTCCTATGGGGTTTATGGGGAAAATGAAAAGAACACCATAACTTGATAATATTTGGTATGTACATTCACTAGGTAGGATTTAACTGATATTTGCTTACAACACCCATATGGCGTCAAACCTACATACTCACCCCCATGGGGTTTATGGGGAAAATTAAAAAGTGCCGAATATTGATACAGTTTGACGTTTACCTAACGTAACTATTACATTTCCTAACAAAACTAACATTTCCTACAACATCCCAAGGCAGCAAACCTACATTCCCATTTTTATGGTGTTTATGAGAAAAATACAATATCTCAAGATCGTTTGGAAATTCGCTGAGTACGCAGGTCTGCTGCGACGGGGGTATTTATTAGTCCGACATTAAAATAAAATATTTAAATTAAATTTTCTTTTTTCAAACTATTTTTAACTGGTGTACATTATTGCCCTGGCACTTGGGGCAATACCGCACAGTGTAAAGGTTTTGTAAAATGGGCTTAGCACTCAAATTTATTTAGAAACTCCAAATATGAAACAGAAAATTTGTGGCAAATTAAATTTCCTTCAAAATGAGATGTTTGCCACTTTCACTGAAGTTTTCAAATATTTGGAATAAATATTTAGAAAATAATATAGCTCAAGTGCACGGTATTACCCCGCTCTCCCCTATGAATTTTAAAGCCAGATAGTAAACAATACCCCCCGTCGCAGCAGACCTGCGTAAGTAGTGGAGAAACGCGGGAGCTGGCTCAGTTCAAGGTCACCTGAGCGATGACGTCATCGAGGTCAATGACCCCACCGATGACGTCATCGATGACGTCATCACCAATTACGTCATTCTGTGACGTCACACCCATGACGTTGCAGAAATGACGTGGCGATGACGTCATCACCCCTTACGTCACCATTATGACGTCATCGATGTCACAAAGGTCAAGGTCACGCTGAAACCTAAAATTTTTAGGCACTTTTGCTGTTTCTCGCACTACGCTCCGAGTTTTAGTCAGGTTTCAATGACCTTGACGACTTGGAGCGAAATTAGACGAGAAACAGCAAAAGTGCCAAGGAAACTCAAAGTTTGCAACGTGACTCTGCCTAAACCGTCATGTGACACCGCTCGAGTGACCTTGAACCGATACAACTCCCGCGTTTCATCATTACTGTAACCGCGATGCGCACCCTACGACAGACACCGAGCGACTGACTGTCCAGCCCCGCGCACTCTAGGTATATTGGCTCGAGAGACTAAGACTCTAAACCGTCAGGAATGGGAGTAACTAACTGAACTTTGCAAGGAAAAGTCATTTCTTCCAATATTCTAAACAAATCTTCATCAGTAAAACTTACATTAGTCTGTTTGGTATAAAACTTAGGGTGTCCGCGCAACAGCTTACGCCATTTAGCTAAAGTCGAAACCCGCTTGACCTTGAGCGGTGGACACTGAGCAGCCAATAAAGACTTAACACGGCTAAGTTTCTTACCCAAAGTGTCTCGCGACATGGCTTCCCCTCACAAAAGTCCGCACAATACTGAGAGACTGTTGGTAGCGCATGAGCCAGGGCAAAAGTGGAGGGGGTAATAGCAGGAGTGGGGGAAGGTCACAGTGGTGGGGGAAGGTGAGGTTGTACACTGGAGTATCGCATCACTTCACCATGAGCTGTCCTACAGTCAACACACTGTACTCTCAGCCCGAGTTGGCACTAGAAGAAACCTTACTGTACAGCTTAGGCTGTGAGGGGCGAGGAAGTAAAGTCAAAGTGGAAGAACTCCAAGATAAAGAGTTGTGTAAAATAAACTAATTGTATCCCTGCAATCTCCAATAACCTAAAAGAAATCTCCAATAACTCTAAAGAAATACCGATATATAAAAAGAAATCTCATCCTTTGGCAAAATGAATTGGAAAAGATCACAGTAAAATTAATCTAACTTAAAATCTGGACTGAACACTCATGGCGATACTACGTGGTGTGAAAACGCCACCCTAAACATTACAAGTTAGGTTAGTGAGCACCTCTGGTACGATAACCGGCGTGCTAGAGTTAAAGTGTGATGACCTTGAGTCAAAACACTGAAATACTACAAGTCGATATTGTCCCAGAGTTAAAGTGTAGTGACCTATATTCAAGACTTGTAAAAATACTTACATATAGAGAGTTAGAAAACAGCGAGGTGCACCGCATGGAAGCTGGAGACATACTGGCGGAGCGGTGTTGTGCAGCCTAGGGACTCGGTTGTGGAGGGGGTATAGCTAACACTTAGAGTAGAAGTGTAGTGGGTGACCTTGACCCACTTGACCCCCCCCCCCGACAAAAAGTTTAGCGAGCCCCCCCCCCGAGAACTTTTTTTTTCGGAAATATTTTTGACCTTGACCAAAAAGTTTTTTGCTCCGGACGAGAAGTGCCCCCCCCCGAGAACTTTTTTTTCGAAAAAATTTTTGACCTTGACCAAAAAGTTTTTTGCTCCGGACGAGAAGTGCCCCCCCCCCGACAAAAAGTGCCCCCCCACCCCCACCCCCACCCCCACCCCCACCCCCACCCCCTCCCCCACCCCCCGAGAACTTTTTTTTTCGGAAAAATTTTTGACCTTGACCAAAAAGTTTTTTGCTCCGGACGAGAAGTGCCCCCCCCCCCGACAAAAAGTGCGAGCCCCCCCCCACCCCCACCCCCTCCCCCTCCCCCACCCCTGATATCCTGGGCGTGGCTGCCCCGGTGGGGATATAAGGGGGCCCAGCCAGAGCCGGCTCGCAGTCCGCTCCCGCGCGTTGAACGTGAACGACCGGGACGGACCGCCATAGGCATCACTAAACATTGAATGGCGCCTTCAGTGTTTAGCGAAGTCTACTCTAACTTTAAGACTTGTATTAGTTGTAAGATATTGCGCTTGCGTTTGGGTATTGCGAATTGTTTTATATGAGAGTGTTTTACTTGTACCCTATGTCTCCTGTGTCTTTTATCCTTTGTGTTTTGTTTGTTATATGTGTTTAATGTGTATGTGCTTGTTCCAGCATTGACTACGTTGAGCTCAATTGTGTGTTGTAAGTGTGTTATATGTTTCTAAAGTGTATACGCTTGTTTTAGCAATCCCCCCTTGAGCTTTTTCAATGCTCAAAGTAAATTGTAAAGTCAGGGAACGGGAGTAGGCCCCCGTGTAAAGCCACTTTTAATAATTGGTAGGCTCCTGCCCAGGCATGCAAAAGGTTGCGGATGGCATTTGGGGAGCATGTCCGTTTGTAAGCTGGCAAGCAAAAGGTTGTGGCGGCCTCTGCACTCCGACCGAGGACGTAAGCCATTAGGGTGTCCTCAGTATGTTTCCCTTCTGGAAACTCAAAATTATGTAAATGAATCTTTGTTAGCTATTTGTGTTTTTAGTCCCCAAGGCCCCCGAACATTCGTGGTTCGCCATGGATGTACGGGGGCCGAAATTTTTTAATGTCCGTGTGGCCTTGACCCACAAAGACTTGTAAAAATTCAATGCATTGTAAATTAAAAAATATTAAAGATAGGTTACGGGAGTAGGCCCCCGTGTAAAGCCTATTTTAATTATCGGTAGGCTCCTGCCAGGCATGCAAAAGGTTGCGGATGGCATCTGGGAGCATGTCCGTTTGTACGCTGGCATGCAAAAGGTTGCGGCGGCCTCTGCACTCGGACGAGGACGTAAGCCACTAGGGTGTCCTCAGTTTGTTTCCTTCTGGAAACTCAAAATTACGTAAATGAATCTTTGTTAGCTACTGAAAGACAATGCAGTAAATGTTTACAAGTCTTGCGTGGCGAAGGGTACACGACATTGGATGTTGCCTTGTTGTCATAGTTGGGTCTCTTCGGAGGCTACAGCGATGACAACCCAAGTGCCCCAGGTGGGGCTTAATTTTTTTTAAAGTTTTTTCGTGACCTTGACCTAAATACAGTAATGACCCCCCCCCCGAACTTTTTTTGAGAAAAAAATTTTGACCTTGACCAAAGAGTTTTTTGCTCCGGACGAGAAGTGCCCAAACAAAAAAATTTGTACAAAGTAGTGGATTTAGACCAAAGATCATTGGTTTATCAAACCTGTTGAAGAATAAATTGAAAATGGGTGTTTAAAAGCCAAATCTACTACATGATTGATAAACTGGATGTATATGACGTCACCTTCCCCCACCCTTCAACCTCGGGTATAAAGGGACCCGGTTGAGCGCGCTGCTCATTATTGCGTGGACATTCACCGAGTGCACACTCAAAGCCAAACTGTAAAAAATGGCTCTTTGCGATATTTGTGGTGAGTTTTTCCAAGATGAAGATATCTTTGTTTTACACCGAGAATTGCATCATGAAGAGAACAGAAAAGAAGAGATTGTTGTAAGTGAAGAAGACTTGGATGCGTTTGATCGGTTATTGGAAAACTACCAGAAGCAGATGGACGACTGTGATAGCTATCTACAGTTACACCGAGAATTGCATCGTGAAGAGGACAGAAAAGAAGAGATTGTAGTAAGTGAAGAAGACTTGGATGCGATTGATCGGTTTTTGGAAAAACCCCAGAAGCAGAAGGAGGACTGGGCTAGCTATTTACAGTTAATGCAAAGAAGAAGACCAAGTGTTATTCAATTTGCCGGAGCTGGACCATCTACAGCTGGAGGATTTATTCAAGAGGAAATGAAAGAAAAAGTGGAAGATTTAAAACAACTGCGTACCCAAGAAGTGGATATGGAAGAAGAGGATACAGAAGAAGTGGAAGATGTAAAACAACTGCGTACCCAAGAAGAGGATATGAAAGAAGAGGATACAGAAGAAGTGGAAGATATAAGACAACTGCGCACCACAGCCTTGCCAGGACCAGTTGTAACTCATTTCAAAATTAATAACGTGCAATTAGAATTGGAAAATTTTCTAACTCAAGCTAAAAAACTAGTTGTAAAAACATTGACGGAAGAATTGACAAGATTGAACTTTATTAAATTTGGATTGGTGTTGGAGGCTATGTTTACTAATAGCGATGGTGAAAACTCACCGAGAGCATTCATTGCTAAAAACCGAACCCTTACAACCACATCTGATATCAGCGAAATTTTAGAAGAATGTTTGAATGAACTGTTAATGAAACTCCAAGAACATGAAGGAAGAGGATCTGGCTGGATGTTATCATCGATTGAAGGTATGGATGTGAGGATTCACAAGCATGGATATGGTATAAGAGGTAGCAGCTTTATCCCTCTACCAAAGGTTATCCGAGATACTAAATCATGTATCAATGTGAAAAATGAGGACAATGAATGTTTCCGGTATGCAATGTTAGCAAAATACGTGGGACATAATGCTATTAGACCTAGCATAGCATACGAAGCTGTTCAACACCGCTATAACTTTCGAGGAATGTCGTATCCTGTGAGTCTTGATCAAATTACTAAATTTGAGAAACAAAATCCAGGTGTTTCTGTTAACGTGTTCGGTTTAGATGATTCAAACAATGTGTATCCACTACGAGTAGGAAAAGTAGAGCAAAGTAACCATACTGATTTATTATTGATAACCAAAGGTGAGATTTCACATTATGTTTATATTAAAAACTTTGAATCTTTGGTTGTACGACAAGTGTCAAAACAAAATCGTAAGATAACAATATGCAAGAGATGCTTTTGTTTTACATGCAAGGAATTCAGACGTGGAGGATCGGAGTGGTTGATGGAGCACCAAAGACTTTGTAATGACAACTATGAAGTGAAGATTAGTCTGCCACCGCCATCTCGAGCGTTCATCCAATTCAACAAAACAGTTCACCAATATCGGATTCCAGTAGCCGTCTACGCAGATTTCGAATCCACGTTAGTACCACAGGAGCTTCCGAATGGTGAGGTGACTAGAAGAACCAAATATCAATTGCATCAACCTAACAGTTTTTGCTTATTGGTGAAATCCACTTTGCCTGAAGAACAGTTACAACACTATGGGTTAACATCCACTCCAATACTCTACCGTGGGGAAAAAGCCGCTAAGTATTTTGTAGACCAGTTGTATGATATTGCTGAAAAGGTGCAACGCTTATTCGGTAATGTTTTACCCATGGAACCTTTGAACCAAAATCAACAAGAAGAATACAATTCAGCATCAAGATGTTATTTATGCAAAAAGAGTTTCAGTGAAGAAAATCCAAAAGTAAGAGATCACGATCACCTGACAGGGTTATACAGAGGAGCTGCTTGTAATTCATGCAATATAAATTACAAACTACCAAACTTTATCCCTGTCGTGTTACACAATCTTAGCGGCTATGACTCCCACTTCATTATCCCAGAGTTAGGACGGGATGATGGAAAAATTGAAGTATTAGCTGAAACATTGGAGAAGTACATCAGTTTCTCAAAAACAGTAGGTAAAATTAAACTTCGCTTCGTAGACTCTTATAGATTTATGTCATCTAGTTTGAGCAAATTGTCTGAAAACCTAAGAAGAGAAGACTTAAAAGAAACCAGCAAAATTGTACCTGAAGATAAATTGGACTTAGTAATGCGTAAAGGAGTGTTCCCCTATGATTACATAACTTCTGCAGAAAAATTTGAAGAAACCAGTCTGCCACCGATTGAAGCCTTCAATAGCAAGTTAAATGAAAGTGCAATCACTGTTGAAGACTACAATCATGCTTGTAATGTTTGGAACCAACTAAACATTCAAACCTTAGGGGAATATTCTGACTTTTACATAAAATTGGACGTAACTCTGCTGTGCGATGTGATGGAAGAATTTCGAAACACCTGCTTCTCCGCCTATGGACTGGACCCTCTGCACTCGTACACATCTCCAGGATTAGCATGGCAAGCTATGCTAAAGTCAACCAACTGTCGATTGGAACTTCTAACAGATATTGATATGGTGCTCATGATAGAATCTGGTGTACGAGGCGGTTTGACACAAGCTGTAACACGTCATGTCAAAGCTAACAACAAGTACATCCCAGGATTCGACGAGGGACAACCATCACTCTACCTTGGCTACTTTGACGCAAACAACCTTTATGGTTGGGCAATGTCAAATCCGCTTCCTTACGCTGACTTCAAATGGATCGACCCGGCCACCATCGGCGACATCTCACAGATCCCAAAAAATGGTCAAAAAGGTTATATTTTGGACTGTGATTTTGAATATCCAGAGCACCTTCATGATCATCACTACGACTTGCCTCTCTTAGCCAAGACTGAAGTTTCACCAACAGGAAGATGGCCAAAATTGATGATGACCTTGGAGAATAAAGATCGGTATGTGGCTCACTACTGGGTAGTTCAACAAGCTCTTGAATTGGGTCTACGTTTAGTAAGAATTCATAGAGCAATTGAATTCACCCAGTCTTGTTGGTTGAAACCATATATTGATTCCAACACTACAAGAAGAGCAGCAGCAACATCAGCATTTGAAAAGGACTTTTATAAATTGATGAACAACGCCATCTTTGGGAAGACCTTAGAAAACAAAAGAAAACACAAGATTGTAAAATTAGTAAGTGATCCTAGGAAATTGGAAAAATTAGTGCAAAAACCAAATTTTGGAACATCCATGATTATAAACGAAGATCTAGTCGCCGTTAGTATGAAGAAAACAACAATAGTGATGGATCGTCCGTTATACATTGGAATGTCGATTTTGGATATAAGTAAAACTCTGATGTATGATTTCCATTACAACAAAATGGTTAAACACTACGGAAGAGACAACATTGGAGTTGCATACATGGATACCGACGCGTTCATCTACTGGTTAAAGACTTTGGACATGTATGAAGATCTAAGGAGTTTCCCATACAAAGACGACTTTGACTTCTCTGACTATCCAAAGAACCATCCAAATTATAATGAAAAGAATAAAAAAGTAATTGGAAAATTTAAAGATGAAGCAAATGGAATGCCTTTGGAGGAAATAGTTGCGCTGATGTCCAAATTATATTCCTTCAAGATGTATATGGAAAATGACATACCGACAGTGAAGAAAGCTAAAGGAGTCAAAACATCATACTTAAAGAAACATGTGACATTTGACCATTACAAGACCTGCTTGTTTGAAGATTCTACAATGTCTGCAACGTTCAACACTATCAGAAGCTTTAAACATGAGGTCTACAGTGTCACTGAAGTTAAAAGAGCACTATCAGCTCAAGATGATAAAAGGCATATTATTATGCCGGATAAAATCCATACTCTTCCTTTCGGCCACTACTCTCTAAACCCTATCAACTAGTAACCTATTCTTCGTCCTTCTACAACTTCGACCTTATTCCTTTCTCCTTCCGTAAAAAAATGGGGAACACGGCAAGTCCAACGCCGTGTTCCCCATTTTTTTACACAAGTTTGGATGACCTTGACCTATATAAATCATGTGAATATTTAAGACAACATTCATTGTGATTATACATGTGATACATGAAACATTCAAACCTGCAATATGAAGAACTTGAAGCAAGAAATTGTCAACGAGCTTCATAAACCTGCAAGAAGAAAGTTTCCGCGAAGAAAAACAGTAATAAAAGGAATAAATGATTTATATCAAGCGGATTTAATCGAAATGATTCCTTACAGTAAACAAAATAGAGGATTTAAATACATATTGACTATTATTAATTGTTTTTCAAAAATGGCAGATGCTTTACCACTAAAAGATAAAAGCGGCAAAAGTGTTACAAAAGCAATGGAAACAGCTATACAAAGAGACAAACATACTATAAAACATTTACAAACTGATGATGGAAAAGAATATTTTAATAAGGAATTTGCAAATTTAATGAAAAAACACAACATTAACCATTACTCAACCAATTCAGAGGTAAAAGCATCAATAATTGAAAGATTTAACAGAACTTTAAAAGGTGCGATGTATAAGATGTTTTCCAACAGAGGATCACACGTATGGATTGATGTGTTACCAAAACTTATAAGCGATTACAATAACAAGTTTCATAGAACTATCGGTATGAAACCAAGCCAGGTGACTAATAAAAATGAAAAACTTGTATTAAAACGTATAAAAATGAATACTAAACCAAAAGTTGAAAAACTAAAGCCTAAAAGGTTTAATGTTGGCGATAAAGTGCGAATAAGCAAATACAAAGGTGTATTCAGTAAAAGATATCTTCCGAACTGGACAAATGAGGTATTTACCGTATTTAAGGTGCAACCTACAGTACCAGAAACTTACATTTTAAAAGATAATAAAGGACAATTGCTTGAAGGAGGGTTTTATGGACATGAAATGTTAAAATCAACAGTAGGTGATGTATATTTAGTTGAAAAGGTGTTGCAACGAAAAAAGGATAAGGTTAAAGTACGATGGTTAGGATTTAATAAAACGGAAGATTCTTGGATACCTAAAAAGGATCTAATATAATGATAGAGCATCATTTTGGGTTGAACCATTACAAAGGATGGAGATAATACCGCAAAAAGACAATTTTACTATTAATAATATAGATGAACTCACAGTGGATGGTTCTCGATTCAATACTGGGAAACACGGTGTTTTGTTACCAAACACGGTGCGTTGTCTGGTTACCGGTCCTTCCAATTGTGGAAAAACAAATGTAGTATTCAATTTGATTACAAACCCTAAAGGATTACGTTTTAATAATTTATATGTATTTTCAAAGTCACTACAACAACCAAAATATCAGTTATTGGAACAAATACTCAATAATGTGCCTGAAGTTAAATATTTTAAATTCAACGCGAGCGAGAGTGTCATGCAACCGCAAGAGGCTAAACCATTCTCAGTATTCATATTTGACGACGTATCTTGTGAAAATCAAAATACAATAAGAAATTACTTCGCCATGGGTCGACATAACAACATAGATAGCATTTATATTGGTCAAACTTACAGCAAAATACCGAAACAGCTCATTAGAGACAATGCAAACATGTTAATTGTATTTAAACAGGATGAAACCAACCTAAAACACATATATTATGACCATGTAAGTGCGGATATGCCATTTGAACGATTTAAAGAGTTGTGTGGAAAGGCTTGGGCTGAAAAGTATGGGTTTTTAACAATTATAAAGGAACAACCGCTAAACAATGGTCGATACAGGATAGGATTTGATAAATTTATACTAATACACTGATCATAATGTAAAACATTCATTGTTGTACAACACGTCTTGCTACAAACATGGTTAACCAAGAAAAGTTAATAAAGGAAATAAAATCACTTAGTGATTCTATTCGGGATAAAAACAGAGCATTAAAATTAGGTATTAGCGAAAGGGAGAAATTTCTTGAATCTACTTTTAAACCTATTACTGAACCCTTGAAACAATTAAACAAAAAAATTGCTAAACCCGTTTTGGAAGGAGATGCAATTGCACCTATTACAAAGTTTGAAAGAGAAGATGTAAAATCAGAAGATTTTAGTGATGAAGACCTGGAATCCTCTACATATAGTGGTTTTACCGGTGAAGAACCTGAAAGAGAGCTAGAATCACCAGACTATAGTGGTATAAGAGAATTATATGAAGTAAAAGCTAAAAGAGGACATGAAGATGTATCAACTGCTAGTGAAGAGGAAAAAGAAGAAGAAGCAAGGGAAGGTCCGTCAAACATAAGCTTGTTGGGTGAAAACATTCATAACAAAGGACCTTTAGGAAGGAAATACATGGTAAAAATGTTACTCGGAACAATTCCTAATAAGAATTACCATAGTTATGGAGCGAGATTAACAGAAGATGGTTTAATGATAGGTAATAGCCCGTTAAACGTTGACGAACATGATAATATTGTCATTGGTGATCAAAGGTATAAGGGTACAAAAGGATTATTTGAATTATTATTTGAAAATAAGCCTTCAGTATCGTTAGTGAAAGAAAAAGACATGGAAGCATATAAAAATATTTTGGAACAGACAAATGCATATAGGAGAATGTATTTACCTGACCAACTTCCATTTAGATCTAAGTCTTTAAAATATAGAGAATTTGTATCCAAGTTAATACCAACTAGAAGACAAACAATGCCGTTAACACAAAGAAAACCTGTAAAACGAAGATTTATGGCATCCACTTTAGATGTAAGTGCTCAGGAAAGAAGAAAAAGAAGTAAGTCTGTTACGGGTACAGGTTTAATGAAGAAACTATATAACACAAATGTGATTTATTACAATAATATCAATAAATTGGTGGATAGAATGAAACTAATACATGAAGCTAAAGAAGCGGGTCATACTGGATTGGAAAACGAATGGGTGGCTTTAGTGGATGAACTCCGAAACCGTGGGGTAATCTCATAAAAAATGCGTTACTCACTAGATTACTATTCAGTTGCACCATGAGTGTCGACAAGTTCGGACGTTACTCCTCGGATGGGTTATATTACGCAAATAATTTAAAAAGAGGAGCTGGTTTACCACAAACACCTGATGGGGATTATGATATAACTAATAAAAGGTTAAAAAACATAAAAGATCCCACAGATGAAAACGATGCAATAAATTTAAAAGTATTAAAAGAAAAGATATCACCAACATTAAGACTACAGAAAAACACATATGACGCAGGTAATCATAGAATTGTCAATGTTGGTAAGCCAAATCAAAACGCTGATGCAATAAACAAAGGTTATTTATCATCAGAATTAAAAAATACGTTAAAATTCAATGGAAAAACGTATACTGCTGAAAATAAACGTATATCCAACGTAGATGACCCTAAAGATGCAAAAGACAGCGTAAATAGACGCTATTTACATTCATTAATACCTGAAAAGACAAAAGATGGTTTTTCTTTTTATAAATTTGTTATTAACGATATAGGTTATCCGAAAAATGAAAATGATGCTGTAAATTTAAAATATATAAAAGATTATTGTATTACACGTGATGTAGGAGTTATTGATTGTCTAGGTAATTGTTTAGCGAATGTTAAAGATGGTTCGGCACCATCAGATGGTGCAACAGTGGGTCAAATGAAGGAAACTTTAAAGCAAGAAACATCTGGATTTGTAAAACAGGATCAAGTAGTATCACGGTCGGGTGATGTGTTTGTACAAGGAAATGAAAAGTTTATTTTACTTGAACAAAAAAATAATGTTTGGGATTGCAAAGACATGAAATTATCAAATGTGCAATTAGCTACAGATGCTCATGATGTTCCGATTTTATCACAAGTTTTACATACTAATCCAAACAATTATCATAGAAGTTGGTTGGGTACAAATAGAAGAATAATTGACATATTTCCAGGTATCGATGATTACGATTGTGTTGTAGTAAAACAATCTTTAATATTAGACAAACCAAAAGGTAGTACTTTCAATGCGAAAAATAAGAAAATAGGTAATTTGGCACAAGGAACAGATCCAAAGGATGCTGCAACTGTAGGACAAACATTACAATATGATAGTGCAAATCAAGAGTTTATTTATAATACCAAAAGATTTAAATTAATGGATGTAAATGATTATCAAAATATATTAATTGCAGATCCAAATTCATTTAGCGGATTTAGAAAATTGTCTGGTGAGGAATTTATTCATAAAAATCATGTATTTAGAAATGAAGCAGACAGATCATTAATTAGTGCAGATTTAAAATATTTTAAATGTCCCGGGAATGATGCAAATGTAACTGATGAAGACTAAGAATTTGTATAAAAACTGATATGGGTTAGAAATCGGGACTAATATTATAAAAATGGGTTACACTCTAGAATGTTATTCAGTTGCACCATGAGTGTTGACAAGTTCGGACGGTATTCATCAGATGGATTATATTACTTTAATACTTTAAAAAGAGGTGTTGGATTACCACAAACACCTGATGGAGATTATGATATTAGTAATAAACGGTTAAAAAACATTAATGATCCCACAGATGAAAATGATGCAATAAATTTAAAAGTATTAAAAAAAGAGATAGTACCAACACTGAAATTAGATAAAAACACATATAACGCGGGTAATCATAGAATTTCCAACGTTGGTAAGCCAAATCAAAACGCTGATGCAATAAACAGAGGTTATTTATCATCGGAATTAAAGAATACGTTAAAATTTAATGGAAAAACGTATAATGCTGAAAATCGGCGTATATCCAACGTAGCAGACCCTGTAGATGAAAAAGACAGCATAAATAGACGCTATTTACATTCTATAATACCTGAAAAGACAAAAGATGGGTTTTCTTTTTATAAATTTGTTATTAACGATATAGGTTATCCAAAAAATGAAAATGATGCTGTAAATTTAAAATACATCAAAGATCATTGTATTACACGTGATGTAGGAGTTATTGACTGTCTTGGTAATTGTTTAGCGAATGTAAAAGATGGTTTTGCACCATCAGATGGTGCAACGGTGGGTCAAATGAAGGAAACTTTAAAACAAGAAACCTCCGGTTTTGTGAAACAAAACCAAGTAGTAACACGTCAAGGAGATGTATTTGTACAAGGAAATAAAAAGTTTACTTTACTTGAAGAAAACAATTATGTTTGGGATGGTAAAGGAAAGTTATTGACAAATTTAGGTATTGGTGAAAAGCCTGGTGATGCTGTTACTTATGAACAGATAATACAATTAGAGCCAACTGGAAAAAAATGGTGGAATTGTGATAACAAACGATTAACAAATGTTGCAGACCCTGATTATGCCAATAACGCTGTAACTGTTAATTTTCTTGTTAAAGTAATAGGTAATTTATTATTTGATATGCATAATTATATTGTAGCAGGACAACATAAACCTATTGACGAAAAAATGAGAAATACATGGATTAAACAAGAAATTCTTTATAAATATTTTTTTAATCATAACACACAAAAGTTTAGATCATCAGATTGGGGTACTTTTGATATTTAACTAAATAACACCATATATTACATCATTTATGTGCAACCTGTCATAGAGGTAACACATGGGTTACGCTTTTCAAATATAAAAGACAATCATGGCGTTTCATTACACCAGTCCATATTGAGACACTATACGGAAAGGAGGCGGTATCACGTCCACAGCGGTTTCTCTGTTAAGTAAAGCTTTAAATCGTATTCCAGTAGGATCTATCGTAAACAGAGCAATAGACGCTTTACCATACGAATTTCACATACCGGGAGGTTATCAGTATTGCGGACCAGGAACTAAATTAAAAAAAACGACTGGAAAGAGGTGATCCAGGCATAAATAAGTTAGATCAGGCTTGTAAAGAACACGATATCGCATATTCCACGTTTACCGATTCAAAAAATAGGTCAATCGCTGATAAAAAGCTAGCGAATATAGCTTGGCAACGAGTAAAGTCTAGTGACGCTAGTATTGCGGAAAAAGCAGCAGCTTTAGCGGTAACAGCAGGTATGAAGGCTAAAACAGCGGTAGGAGGTGGAAAAAGGAGGGGTAAGAATAAAAAAGGATCAACCAAGAGAAAACATGGTGGTAATATTAGACTAAAAAGACGTTCTCCGAGGAAAAATAATAAAAAACCGACAATATGGTCAATGGTAAAAAACGGGGCTGGTCTATACCTAAGACCGTATCGTGCATATTAAATAAAAGAAATCAATTGGTTATACCACATAAAGCGTTGACTAATGTTGAATTATTTAAATATATTTCCTGTTTAAAAATACCATTTTTCCGCGGAGTATTTATGAAAGACAGTTTACCAAAGAAAATATGGAAAAATGAGACTGGAATCGTAAATTTGGATAATACTGAAGGGTCCGGCACCCATTGGGTGTGTTATAAGAAACTAAATAGTAATGTATATTATTTTGATAGTTTTGGAAATTTGCCACCACCTAAAGAACTTGAACATTACTTTAAATCTGCTAAAAACATATATTACAACTATAAAAGAGAACAACCTGATAATACTTCAATATGCGGCCATTTATGTTTGGAATTCCTAGCTAAAAGTATCAGTCACTATTGAGATGTCTTCCTATACGGTATCATTAACAGGAAAATCGTCCACTTTACGAAGTATCCTTTTTCCAGCGTTACGCTTGCAAAAAGGAAGATTTTGGGAGGCAGCACTGTTGGATTTTACAACTTACAACTCTATTCCCAATGTTACGGAAGGTAAAAATAACTTATTGCATTATTATAAAGGAAAAGATGCCAGTGGTAAGTTAACAGACTTAGAAGAGTGCAGTTTACCCACAGGTTCTTATGAAATTGATCATATTAATGAATTTTTGCAAAATAAAATGGGAAAAGACAATATATCGCTAAAAGGTAATAATAATACAATGAAAGCTGAGCTTACTTCAAAATATTATATAGATTTCACTAAGCCAAACTCAATTGGTGATTTATTAGGATTTCCCAAAGATGGAGCAATTTTAGAACCAAATAAAACACATTCCGGTAAACAAACTGTAACAATATTAAAAGTCAATAGTATAGACATAACTTGTAACATTATACAAGGAGCTTACAGAGATGGAGCAAATACTCATATAATACATACTTTTTACCCCAGTGTACCACCTGGATTTAAAATTGTTGAAAAGCCGCAAAACCTGGTATATCTACCTTTGAACACCACTTTCATTTCAGACATCGTGTTGAACGTATTGGATCAAGACGGTAACTTGATAGATTTCCGAGAAGAGCCTATTACGGTTAGATTACATTTAAAATCAACACTTTAATACAAAATCATGGGTTTAACATTTAAAAGCGAACAACCTACGGGAATCCGCATTAGTAGCTCTTCAGCTGTGGAGGAGTTAACACGCGAGAACATTCGTTTCTTAGAGAGAATTGGATTAAAAGTAACCGATAATGGATATACTGGATATAGCTCAGGGTCCAACATTCGACGAAACCCTATGGGAAAAAGAATATCACACCCACAACCCTTACACTTCATCAAAATTAAACAATAACGATGAAATTCGTATTCCCATACAAAATCAAGACATTTACACACTACCATGTGAAAGTTACTTGTATATTGAAGGAAAAGTTACTAAAAAGGACGGTACTACTACTGGTACAACAGTTCCATTTATAAATAATCCCATGGCTTTCCTGTTTGATGAAATTAGATATGAAATATCAGGTGTAACAGTTGATTCTACTAAAAAAGTAGGTATTGCAACAACTTTAAAGGGATTAACATCTATATCACCTAATGAAACCAATTTAATACAACCTGCAGGATGGGTTTTACCTGCAAAAGACACAATCACTCCAGATACAAATGGAAATTTTGATTTTCATATTCCGTTACGTTTGTTGCTTGGTTTTGCTGAAGATTATAGGAAAATAATATTAAACGTTAAACAAGAATTAGTTTTGTTGAGATCTTCAAACGATAAAGATATTATTAAAGCTCCAGACGGTACAACAGATGCAACTTTAGAATGGAAATTAACATTAGACAAAATTGTATGGAGAGTTCCACATGTAAAATTAGCTGACGAGCATAGAATGCTACTATTAAGAAAGTTAAAGGCTGATCGTGATATTGTAATTCCTTTTAGAAGTTGGGAATTTCATGAACATCCCAGCTTGCCAACTACGGATCGACACACTTGGACAGTTAAAACATCTAATTATGTGGAACGAGCCAGGTATATTATATTTGGTTTACAAACAGGCAGAAGAGACACCATCACCAAACATGCAGGCCAATTTGATCATTGCAACTTGAAAAATATTAAAGTTTATTTAAATTCACAATTTTTTCCATACGATAATTTAAATGTGTCATTCGCTAATAAAAAGTACAGCATATTGTACGATATGTATGCAAGATTCCAAAGTTCATATTATGGTAAAACGAATGCACCTTTACTATCACCAGAAAAATACTTAGATGGTTACCCTATAGTTGTAATCGATTGTTCTAAACAAAATGAATCGGTAAAATCATCAAGTGTAGATATAAAAATAGAAATGGAATTCAACGCGCCTATATCGGCTAATACAACTGCATACTGTTTAATTCTACATGATAAAATCGTAACATACACACCTTTAACTGGAATTGTTAAAAATGTATTGTAAAAGACCGGTTTTCCTACATTCCAATGCATTCCGCGAGTATAAAAGCAGAGCGTTCAGCTCGCTCCTTATCAGTTTGTTGCCTGTTGTTGTATGGGTAGCATCTTATTCAATATGGCTTCTCCTAGTGGTACACAAGAAAATGTAGTAGATATTGAGAAGGAGATATCCGACTTTTTAGATCTTCAAGGTCAACCGGAGGGAGATGAACACAACGCTTGCGGACAACTCCACGCCAGTAATAATGTTGAGGAAAAAGGTAAAAGAAGAAAGAATGCACACAAGAGGAAAAGGGATATTGAAGATAATATTTCTCCTAACATATTAAGTGAGGTATTCTTGCGAATATTTTACCCAATCTCTTCCAGTTTGGACAAAAGTGTTTTAATCGGTGTTATGAAATCTACAGATTATTCCCCTACTGTAATTTTAACTCATGGACCCAAAATGATTTTGTTTACGGACACTGCTTGGGAATCGTTTATGAAACACTTGCATCTGCTAGAATGCTATTTAAGTAGTAACATGTTTGGAAGAAAGACAAGAGTAGGCCTTTTGGATTCAAATGTGGAAATCGATATTGTTAAACATCGTGGTGATCATCAGTTGCGGTTTAGAGACACAACAAGACATGATAACAAGATTCAACTTAATCGAGAAGAGTTTTTTATTCTAACTTGTGCAACTGAACCAATAACGAGATACTTGAGACAACTGGTGTTTTCAAGTTCAATTATTAAAGATTATCTGGAAGACACTTTGGACAAACAACCGGACGCACCTATATTGTACGGACCTGTAGATACTTCTATATTCAATAGGGTTCCTCATGAAGTACAAATGTGGAGACAATTGGAAAAGTACGCTCAACTACATAAGAAATCAGTAAAACATGAAAAAGAGGAAGAAGAAGGAGGAGAAGAATCAAGTGTTAGTGATGAAAATGAAAACAAGGAAAATGTAAAGATGGAAACCTAAATGACAATTAACTACACAGCAATGGTTAATTTTTAAAACAATATCAAACACTTTGTGGGGTTAGGCCTACCGGGGACGGTGCCCACGTTAAATATACACCAACGCGCCAACAACTGTACGGCCGGGTATAAAAGTCGTACCTACCGTGGTGTGGAAATCAGTTGACCTTTGGACTTCGTCATGAGCAGACGAGTGATCTTCGCAATGGACAAGGAAGAAGAACAAGTAAAGTCCAAACCTGGTATAATTGAGTTCCAAGCGTTTCGGGGTAATGATGATAGATTTATCATAAAAGAACTTGTGTTTTTCGACATCAATACAAGTGTTCCTTATTCGTTTTTATTTAAACCACCATGTTCTTATTCATCTTTAACCAGTAAAGCCGCTACTACCAACAGATGGATTTCAAAACACTTCCATCATATCGATTGGTATGATGGTTTTACAAGTTACACGGACTTGTATCACATTATGCATCACTTTTCAGACAAGTTTACCAATATTTACACAAAGGGGCTGGAAAAGAAAAGATGGATCGAAGGATTTACTCATGTTCCGGTTAATGATGTGGATTTGGATAAAAACTACAAGTATACGATGGAAAATGTTTGTATTTGTACTAAAAGTCCAGAACATGAAAAAGATAGACATTGCGCTTTAAAAAACGCCTATAAACTCGCATCTTACCTTCAAAGTGGAGAAATGGGGAGTGGTGGGGGTAACGGGGGTTATATAAGTGAGGAGCAGACCGGGACCTGGCATGAGTATTACTCGAGATTCCGAGACGACAACATCTCCCAGCAAGAAGACGAAGAAGACGATCTATAACTTGACCATGGCATCTCACCAGTTCCTGCAAACTTTGGTTGAGCAGTTCAATGCTCACTCCAAATCTACCATACTACCCGTCAAGAAGTGTTCCGAACTTAAAGACGAGAAGCACTACATTATCCACGCCATGAAGAAGATGGAGACTACAGTTGGAGAGGCCATCTGCTGCAGTCTTAGCGAGGCACCATTCACTCCGGGGGATGAGCCCAAGTTCCAAGTCTACCTGCCGAAACGGTTCGTCCATCTCCTCCAGAACGAGGATCTGCGCTCCATCCAACCCGGCTGTCTCTACCTGGTTTCCCACGGTTGCACGGGTAGCAATTCCACCGAGTTGACCATCCACATCGCCGACAAGCAGCAGTGTTAGATTTAAGTTTTACTGTTGTACATATGTTATTGTAATGTTTTATAAATAAATAAACCATAAAAGACAAAAAAAGAATACAAAAAGACAAAAAATGCAACATATCAATATGTGAAGTTTGTCACATATTGATATGTTGCATTTTTTTTAAACTTCGCGGGTGACCTTGACCTTTGACCTTTGCATTTCACAGTTACCCCCACCACCACGCTACAAGTCAAACCTGCTTGAATGCAAAACACCCCCACCACTTTTTCATATACCTCCAAGTGCTGTGCCTCGTCTTCATTTCAACTCCAGCAGCCAACCGAACAACATCAGTATGTCTCTGAACGTAAGCTGTGCCAGCTATGAGGAGGTGACGATCAAAACGCAACAGGAGCTGAACGACTTGTACAAGGAGTTGCAGCTGATGGTGGCAAGAGGCTACCGTATAAACGTGCAAGTCTACGCTTGCAATATACGGAATCTTCGGCAGCCGAAGGAAGAGCCTGGACATTCCTCTTCAACGACAGCTTCCTCACCGGCGTCGATGAAGACCGAACCAGACAACTTGGATTACTTCAGCTGACTAGCGGTTGTCTTCCTTGTCCTTACAATTGTAGAATATGTTTATTTCTTTATTATATTAAAGAAGTAAAAAGAGCAAAGCCACCTATCTTGTTACTGACATATATGCTCAGTAACAAGATAGGGTTTTTTTAAAACACAATTTGAATGACCTTGAAACTTCCCCCTCCACTGATTCGCTACCCCCACCACTTCACTGTTGATATACATGAGACAACATAATTAGATACCTCATTCCTTCTTCAACAGCCAAACCTACAACATCAACAATGGCTAACCTACCAACAGATGAAAGATGTCCTCACGCATGCTGTGACTTCGTACACGAGTTAGAGAAGAGGATGCAAGAGAGGGCGATAAGAAGAAAGCAGATCCACTCAGAAAATATCATGATAGTAAACGGCTATCTTTTGTTGTTCGGCCTTATCATGGTTGTACTGTTCATACTGTACGGCATAGTTACATGCGTCGGCAAGGTTGCAGAAGAAAACGCTCGCCACCATCAGTTGGATGATTTCAATGTTACTTTCTAGGTTTTCCTTTTTTAAAACTCCATTTGGATGACCTTGAACTTTCCCCCTCCACTCCTTCCTTTTTTAAAACCCAATTTAAATGACCTTGAAATTTCCCCCTCTACTTTTCAATAATGTTACAACTGACTGCAGCTCACCTCATTCCTTGCTTGGCTGCCATGGCGGAAGGAACTCTTTCTCAAGTTGACTCCACTACGGACGAAGCATTTCCCTTGCGGTGGACTGTTCATTTACAGGATGCGACAGAAGTGGAAGTCTTGTATCAAAAATTACTCAATGTATTCAACGGGAACCCTGGACCTCTTGAATGTAGAATGGATTTGAATTTTGATGCAACCAGGGTCGGCACAGAACCTTCAACTTCAAGCCAGCCTCAGCAACGAGATTTTACACATTTATACACTCCAATATCACCGGAAGGTGTAACTGTCTGCGAGGCTGACTCAACTACACGTTATGTTCAGCCGAAGCCTTGGGTGTTGATTATTAACAATGTGTACAAAGTGGAATTGGTATGTAATAGATTAAAGGAGTTGATGGTACAAGATCCAGGCCTGCGCTTTCAAATAGATATACATTTCATCTGGAAAGCACCTGCGCGGGGCTCTTCGTCTGACAGCTCTCCAAGTACGACGGACGAGGAGGACGACTAGTCATCTTTTTTAAAACTCCGTTTGAATGACCTTGACCTTTCCCCCTCCACTGAGTTTATTTAAGGTGCACTCTCACTGACTACAGCATCATTTCATCGCGCACCTTCACCGCAGCAACATGGAGAGTCAACTCAACTACTGTTGCGAACAGAAATGTTTTTCATGGCCGAATGGCATTGATGTGGTGGATGGTCTGGCTTGTAGAACATGTGAAGCTTTTGGTCAGTGCATGTGTAAGTGCAAGTCTTGGAAGAAGCCGAAACCAAAGTTGAAGACATTCCATGTGTACCAAATGAGAGGGCATAAGTACACTTGTTGCCCTGAACGTTGCATTGAATTCAAACTAAAACAGCTAACTGGCTGCAAATTGTGCAACAATCATTTTGCAGGTTTTTGCAAACATTATTTAGGAGCGTGTCAATACAGATCAACTTGGCATACAGAAGCACTCACTATCAATGAAATCGCTATAGACTCACAAGAGTAGTCTTTCTACTCTTTGACTTTTTTAAAACTCCGTTTGAATGACCTTGAACTTTCCCCCACCACTTCCCCATATATCTAGAGTACGCAGGGCCCGGAGGTCAGTCGCTCGGCGGCTGTCGTAGTGTGCACATCCGTGTTGTGCAGTCTGCTGTGCAGTTTTGATTTTAACCAGTTCAAGGTCACCACACTTAAACTCTGGCAAAAACGTCAAGCTGTTAGAGACAATCCTAAGTCCCAGGTTCACAGTCAACCTCAAGGTCATCACACTTTAACATGTAAATTTAAGGTAGCACCAAAACGGTGCTACTTAGCTTGACATTTTCAAGTTTCCCGAGGTCATCACAGTTCCCCCACCACTTCCCATATACCTAGAGTGCGCGGGGCTGGACAGTCCGTCGCTCGGTGGCTGTCGTGGGGTGCGCATCGCGGTTGCAGTAATGATGAAACGCGGGAGTTGTATCGGTTCAAGGTCACTCGAGCGGTGTCACATGACGGTTTAGGCAGAGTCACGTTGCAAACTTTGAGTTTCCTTGGCACTTTTGCTGTTTCTCGTCTAATTTCGCTCCAAGTCGTCAAGGTCGTTGAAACCTGACTAAAACTCGGAGCGTAGTGCGAGAAACAGCAAAAGTGCCTAAAAATTTTAGGTTTCAGCGTGACCTTGACCTTTGTGACATCGATGACGTCATAATGGTGACGTAAGGGGTGATGACGTCATCGCCACGTCATTTCTGCAACGTCATGGGTGTGACGTCACAGAATGACGTAATTGGTGATGACGTCATCGATTGCGTCATCGATGACGTCATCGATGACGTCATCGGTGGGGTCATTGACCTCGATGACGTCATCGCTCAGGTGACCTTGAACTGAGCCAGCTCCAGCGTTTCTCCACTACTTGCGTACTCAGCGAATTTCCAAATTAGTAATATTAATTTTGGCCAGATAAACGTGTAAACCAAATATCATCACATGCACATAAATAGCGAAATAAATGTCTATTCTCCTTATGATAAATATAGGGAAAGAATATGCAGGTATGCTGCCATGGGGAACACTCTAAAAGTAGGTTTTTAGCATAAAAAATATGTCGACCAAATGAAATGAAGCCATATACCAAGTTTCATCAATATCTCTCCATTGCTAAAGGAGTTTGCCTATTCTCCAATCTCCATGTGATTAACATGGGAAAAGAGTATGCAGGTTTGCAGCCATGATAAGCTCAAAAACCAAGTTTTTTTTTATCATAAATGGATGGATCTCAACCAAATGAAGCTGAATTTTAAGTTTCATCCAAAAATATTGGTTAACAAATGAAATATTAACACATCCTTATTCTCCATAAGATTAATATTGGAGCCCCAAAATACAATGTACTGTCTTTAGACTTTTTAACATCTCGGTAACGAATGGAGATAGAGCAAAGCTTCAAAATACTAAACTGGGTGTTTTTTGGAGCTAAATCCAATGGTAAAAATAACAAATTATTTTTTTCTAAGTCACATATGAAAAATGCAAAAAACCCATTTTTGGGGTACGAAATGCCCCAAAACTACTCCTTCCGGTGGGCCGATGTGTCTGGTTTACGAACTCATCCGAATAAACGTAGGATTAAACATCTCTACCAAATTTGGTATTGATCGGACCGTTTTTACGAGAGTTATCGTGGGTAGGGACACATACATATATATATATATATATATATATATATATATATATATATATATATATATATATATATATATATATAATTTTAATGAGTATTATTTTTGGTCTCTGGGCACCTAAAAACGGAAAAGTAACATAGTCACGGGCTTAGGTCTTACCATGAGACCTACGGTAATAGCTTATTCGCTATGGGAAATTCGCTAAAAATAGATTTCTGTAAATTCATAACAAACATACATGTACTTTAGGTGAGTTTCTCTCATACAGAATCATAAAATGCGCAATTTGCGCACGGGCACGTCGTTCCGTTCCCTTCAGAGTACAAATATAAAACTTCTAAAATCTCATTGCAAAATTACGAACTGAGACGAATCTTATGAGACATCTCAAACATTGAATTTCGTCCAGAAATAATGGAGGAGTAGTATTCGTATATACATAGATAGTTTGGCTCAAGATTAACTGAGTTTTAGGTTGAATTTTAACCAGAGGGCAATTAAAAGCTATTATGATTTAATAATTTAGGGAGAATATAGAATGAAAATATTTATTGAAATAATGCGAATTGCTCTATTTAATACATTATTAAAAGTTTTCACAAAGTCTTGTTATTTTGTGTGTAAGGTACTTGATTGAATACGCACAACATAACCTATTTTATGGTTATGAAGGCAGCTCAGTTCTAGTTTTACGTTAAATCTAACTAAGCAAAATGAGAATACGGTTAAATATACCAGAATCAATAAATATTTTCAACTTTCACAATGCTGACTTAAAAGGTTTTTATGAGCAGGTATACCAACTATAATAACGTTTTTAATAGTTTTATAACGGTTATGTAATGAATAAGATGTTAAATAAAGAAATATTGCTCCAAAAGACTTAATTTTTATACAAACACAAAACGAATTTCACACCAGCTCAGAAAAAATGGCCCACATTAATGTTTGAGCAACAATTTACAGTCAGGGCTGTAGGGGAGAGTGGCGAAAACTGGGCCATTTACACGATGGCAGCCGCTAATATCTATAACCAAGATTCAATTTCCGCAGAGAGCGCGTTATCAACACCAACTGCCACTTGAGGAGCTGATAACGTTTTATGTACACCCGATACCCGCTCAGGTTTACTGCTCCTCTCCGGCTCCGCTCCGACCTATCTTTATATCTCACCATTTCCATTAACTTTTATAGCCCCCTTTACAGCTTATTTTATTTTGTTGTTATTTAAATATTTAAAATAAGTTCCCTTTCATTGGAGAGATATTTGCACATTGATTGGGAATCGATACTATTAACATTTTATGTGTGGCCTAAAAACAACTAAACAAGGTTTACTGTATGATTTGAACTTATGTATCACAAGAACATCAAATTTATTTGCCGTTGGATCATATACAGTAACTTGTGAGATTTGTGTTCTTGTCTGTTCTTCGTATATCGGTTTGTAGTCCGACAAAAAGTAAATACTAGTCATCAAACTTTATAAGAGTGGCCTAATGCTAATGTATACTAATGGTATATAAATGACACCACCCGCATCTCTGAGAAAATGCGCGTTCAAAAGTTATGGAGTAAAAAGTGTGTTTAAAAATCAATTTTTTGAATTTTCAAAATAGCTGTTATCAAGAAATAAATTTTACTTATCACCATTAAATCAAGCTCAAAAAACTGAATAATCCAGTATTTTCAATTATTGCTCTACGTCAAGTGGTTGATGAGAAAATTCAATTTTTCGTTTAGCGGTAAACGCAGTACGTTGTTAAAAGTCACAGGCGCGCGTAGGGTCAAACGAGCGCTGCTCAGCTGGTAGCTATCCGACTGAGTCATCAAGACATTAATGTTTGGAGCTTTTAACACCTTTTTTATATTGTTGGGAGAAAGTATGTGTCAGTTAACTGATACCGTTTATTTAACTACATGTTAATTGGCATGACCTTCACCCGCCTGTTCTATTGCCCCCGACTATAGTAGGCCTACCTGGCGGCCGAGCATTTGCTTGTTAGGCCTAAACTTAAACAATTCTGTATAGTGTATATTAATATAAGTTACGCGCTAAAATGCCAAAAGGCTTGTTCAATACCTAGACGAGCTCGTTCGCTGCGCTCACTAGCCTTCACGATTAACTCGTTCGCTTCGCTCACTCGCCTTTAAGACGGTTTCAATGTATGCCTAGGAGTGCTACACTCTGGTGTATATTTGTTGAACCTCATGTTGTATCTGTTACACGTGGATACTAATTACCTATTTGGTTAACAGCTAATTTCATAAAAGTTATTAAGTTTATTATTAGTTTAATATTATTAGTTTAGTATTATTAGTAATTCCTTTGTTTTTAAATTCATTTGCAATTCTACAAATTGATTAGTTATTCTATACTTTTACATAACTTTTATTTAGCTTGATATTCATAGTCAGCATTGTAAAGTACGATTTAAATATGATAAACTATTTTTTATTATAGCACAATTTTATAATTTACTAATTGGTTGCAATCCAAAACCACATGTTTATACTGTAACACTGGTTTCATCATTTGTTATATTTGATTTTTTACTCAATAAAATCAATGTTCAAAATTTTAAAATTTCAAATATAGATTATTACTAAATAGGATTTTCTAGCATAGAGACCTGTATTTATATTGTTTTTATCCCAGAACTAAGGTATTAGCAAAGTTTGAAGAAAATCGTTCACGCAGTTTTTGAGATCCGTGTGCAAACATACATACAAATATACCTTATTCTTGTTAGAGTATATAGGTAGGATAAACCAAACAATCTAGGCCTATATATATATTAATAGGCAAACATGTTTCTTTTCTCCTTCTCCTTGTTTTTTTCAGCTTGTGTGCATCGTAGGAAAAATTCGAGCATACCATCAGAAACGTTGTGTCCTTTAGATGTTCAGAATCCCATTATAATTCACATCAATCTCCAGGGCTACGTCCCACAGGCTTTCAAAATTTCAATGTTAATCTTATGGAGGAAGGATGATTGGTTGAATCATTAGAAAGCTGTTGTAATAACAACTGCTAGAAAAACAGGAAGACCGAAGTTTTTGTTATAAAATATTATTTGTAAACTTCTTGGATCCATGTCAACTGAAATTTTGGTCGAATTTCGACCAGGAGGCAATTCCTAGTTTATATAAACTATCGATCATAGTTATTTAAAAATAAATTTCTAATAAACTTGGAAAAATACAAATTTAATTGCCGAAAACCCATAGTTTGCCATAGAGAGTTTGAGTGAAAGGATATTTAAAATTGACATTGGGGCTAGCTCATTCGTCCCATTCACTCCCCTCCAGGATTACCTTGTTTCCTCTACCCGCTCACCTTTCAGTATAACCATCGCATTCTCTATGTACAAATAAATAAGTAAGCGGAGGTTGTATTTTACTCATTTATTCAAACATTTTATTTGTAATTTTATTAATCATTTGAAAGGCCTTATTTGTTTTTTGCAGTAATTTTGTTTGTAAGGTAACCGACCTTTGTTCTGGTTTTAACATTTTCGGAATAATAAAATCTTATACGAGTGCAGCAAGATATTGGTTTGTTTACTCGATCAGGTCTTATGTGGCACAGCTGTTATAAATGGCCGTGGATATCGCCATTAACGCCATTAAGTATAGTCTACGCCTAAATGACATATAACTTAAGGTAATTTTATTCGTTCGATACCCGCGTGTTCCAACTGTCTATGTACAACATGCAGTGAGACTGACAACATCTGGATTAACATTAGTTCACCCTTCCCTCCTTACCAAACCCCCACCCGAACCTAATCCGGTTACCACAAAAGCAATCAATGTTCATCGGACCAATCACGGATTTAATTAACTAGATTTCAAGCCGCAATGTTTAAATTGGCCTCCATTGAGCGTGTTTTTGTTTGACAATTATTTAGAAACTAGTCGGTTATCTACAGTTCGTAAATGAAATCACAGTTTTATTATTACAATTCTGCTTTCTGCCCTTAAAATTTGGCACCATTAGGGCCTACTTACAAAAAGATAAAGTAAAAAATAAAAAGTACAAAACAAAATTTAATAAATTTGTTTAATACATTATTACCACAAAAAGTAGTACGGTGTGATTTTAATTTGCTTCCAAATGAAAATAGCATTCCATTCAAAAATATATGTTTGAAAGAAGTTGCACCTACAGTTTATTTCAATTAGCCTAATCTTTATACCGAAAATTTAAAAATATTTTAAGAATGTCATCTGATGTCAATATCCTGTAGAATAAACAAAAATGTAACACAAATGCTGTAGTATTATTTAAATTATTCTTTAACGACCAAATGACAAAACTTTTTCTGGAGTAACTTATTTTTTTCTTCCTTCGGGGTCGTTTTCTGGTTAAATAGGCCTCGATCTAATAAAGGCCTAAAATAACCCATATGCATTACAACTGTTCACTAATCAATCGTTGTGCACTTTTTTACTCTGGAGATACATTACCTATTGGTATTGTATATCTGTCGAAGAAGGTGAATAGAAAGGTTAACAAAGATAGTGCACTATAAGTATGAAAGTTGATGCAGACCTTTGAAGCGAGGGACTTATCAACACATGATGTAGTGTTGGCAAGAACAGAGACATGACGTTGCATCCATTCCAAGTGGAAGCAAAGATTCAAGTATACACCGACACTGTGCACATCTGTACATTTCTTTGACTCTTTTTCTACAATTGTACAAGACTTCTGGTCGGTGAAGGTGATAATGTCGATTGGCATCGCTATGAGGTTTTCCCAGTCCATTGAAGGCCCGAAATCGCACTGTAAAGTAGCACCGAAGTCGCCCTTGCAGATTCCCAGGTTGTATTCGTTCTCCCCGCAGAGCCATTGATCAACGTCGCTATTGGGAAACGCATTTGTAATAGCCGAAGAACAGTTGCAGTCAGTGATCATGGCAAGAGTCTTCTTCAAAGCTGGTGGCTGCTCTTTATCCCACTCGATTCTTCCGTAACTTCCGGATTTGCAAGTAGCCTCCGTGCCATTTTTCCAGGAACCTTCGGGGACCAATGTTTCAAGTGGGATTACCTTCTTTCCCTTGTAACTACCAATGAAGGACGGCCTTACTTTGATCAAGGCCACACTGAAGTAGTTGTCCTTCCCCGGAACATCGTGGATCACCATTTGGACGCTGGTCCTCTTCTGCACGTACGGCGCCTCCAGCTTGTTGTCCAGGCCGGCGTATACGGTGAGCGACGTGTCGTTCTCCACCACGTTCCTGTCGCCGCCGTACATGCAGCGCGCCGCGGTCACCACCCAGTTCTGAGCTACAAGTGAGCCGCTACACGTCCCGTCCGCGGCTCGGCTCATCACGATGTAGACGGCGTGAGGGAACTCCTTGTCCGCCGGCGGCCTCGTAATCCACCGTCCCTCAAACTCCACCTCCGCCGATGACGACACAACAGTGGCAAGGAAACAAGCTAGGGACATTTGCAATACACAATACATTTTAATGGGATAATGGACAATTTCTGTTTAAACTAATTGGAATCTAAAAGTTACCTTACACGAAAATTTTAAAACGTGTGTTTTGTAAAAATGATTTGGATGAATGGAATTTATTTGAAATTATAAAGAAGACAAAACCATATTTCATTTTAGAAAATATATAATGTAGGTTAGATTAAATTGTTATTATTTTTAATTTATTGTTTCTTTAAACAGCTGGTCTACTGGAATATCTATAAACAGTACTATTATACAATGGGAGAAGAAGAATAGACTTTGACCTAAGACAAATTGTTCTCCTAAATTTAAATGTTTTATCAATGACTATGTACACTAACATTAAGATAGTAGGTGTAAAATCAATAACATATCAACATTTTATAAACACTCCTCCATCGGAATTTCGCCATTTTGATGAATTTTCAAACAGCCAAAAATAACTATTTTCACCAAGTTTTTAAGAATTTCGGATTAATTATGTAACTACTTATTTACTTTCAAAGTTATTACCTTTTTTATTTTTCCACTTTTTAAAAATTTCAGTAATTACTTTTTTTAAATTTTAAGTTCAATACCATTAGATAATTTTTTTAACTATCTATAATTTTACTAGTTTAATTTTATCCATAGGACTATTGATAGGCTGACAATAGCTGCTGAGACTACACACTGGCTTTTTACCCATGTAAACTCGTTTCCTGGGTTCTACAGTCTACAGTATTTTATAATGTAGAAAACCAGTTTGAACTATATATGTCTATGTAAAATATTTAGATTGTATTTTAGATTTAGTTACTTTTTCTATTTTAATTTATGTGTATTATCATTTCTTGTTTAATTTTTATTACTACACTTAATGAAAGACATTGTACTGTTTGTTTAATTGGACAAAATAGAAAAAAGTCAACGGAACAATTTTGGTAAACCCTACTAAAACCTATGCTGAAACCACGTTTGAATAGTATAGTCATTGTTAAACAGCGAACTTACATTAGTGTAATGGAAAACGCAATGCTGGTGGTTGTTTAACGGAAAAGATCCCTCTAATGTTCTATCCTTGTTATTATGAACTATTCCATCTAGATTATAAATAGTTTTAACATAGACAACTGACAACTAAAATGTTAAGAATTTAATATTTTCTTAAACTTAACAAGTTGCAATATTTTAAATAAGCTTTATACAGAACCATAGTTTTGTAGTGACGTATCAGATATATCCTTAATAAGTTTTATTTTCTCACTAAACCAATGTTTCCAATAAAAAAAAGTTACTAATTTGATCTGTTACAATACACAGACGGCCTATTAGTTATTGCGATAGTAACTTGAAAAAATAAAAACTAAACAAAGATCTAAACCATAAAAGATCACGTAACAAGTTCTCAATCCCAACAACATTCTCGCACCACAGGTCGAGGGACAAGATTCTAAAGAGTTGTGACATTTATTTGACAGTCTGAATAATTCAGGACGAAAAAGCCGCGCCAGTAAATCATTTTCAAACTGCTCAAGTTCGGTCGTTACCGACCTGCTTGCAAACCAACCGTCAAACTCTTTGGGAACGAGAAACTTTACACATTCGGTCTAGGGAACTTCGAATCCCGTGACCTTGTCACAGTTAAGAGATAAATTATACTAATTTTAGTGGATCATCATTTTCAACGAGTTAAAACCTCTTACAAGTTGATTAAACATGCAAATTACACACTCCTTTGTTGGTAACACACTTTAGCCAATTCATTTTTGTGTGGTTACGCCATAACAACAGTAAAATAATCTGTAATTTAATCTAAAAATCTGATATACACAAAGAAAGTTAGTAGAAACAAAAAGAACAAAACTAAAAGTATACAGAGCTGTAAGCTAAAAATTTGGTAAAAATCCGATTGGCATTCCAAACAATTTGGATGAATTTTGAGAATGACTCAAACTATTACTTAAAAATCAGGATCTGCCTTTGTGACCTTAAAGTCCTTTTATCGAGTAAAAATTATTTTATAAGAGCCAAATTTCTTGTAGATACTAAAAATTTCGATTAAAACGAATTCAAGCAACTAGTGTTATTATAGGTATTGTCAATTTTGCTCGGAACCGAGCAGCATAATTTGGACTACTGTATCACATTTCTCTTTAAAAAATATTATGTTTAGTCCTAAATCAATAAATTACTCCTATTCAATCCAGTATTGTGATTATCAGTACAGTACACAAAAGTACATTTATTTAGGGCCATGTCATACGAGCGCTATTACCGTCGCGTAGATGCCGTCGAGATTGCGCCGGAAAAAGTCCATGTCATACGTGGCGGCAAATGCGTCGCGTTGATGCCGTCCCGCCAACGCCGGGTACATGTCATACGTAGCGTTTTCCGGTCGCATTTGCCGTCGTGGCACTTATTTTATTTTCAAGATGGACAATATTCAGTTAGGTTGTGTCAGCTATTTGCACATTTTCGATAATATCGAAGAGTAGGCCTATTATCGGAAGAATCCATGAGATGGGGATCCATTATTATTTTAGTACCATTATGGGGAACCATTATTATTATTTTTTTATTATTTTACTTGCATGGGCTCCTCAACTTCGTTCCAACATTGTGCCTTCGGTTTCCTGTTTTAGCCACTCGACTTAACTACGTACTGAGAAGGAAAATTTTCAACTGTATAAATAAATTTTTCTATGTCAAACATCATCACTACAAAGGTCTTCCAGTTGTTCTGCCAGTAGTCGCGGGGAAAATGGGTCCCGCTAACGCTAGCGCTCGTATGACGGGGTCCCGGCGTTGCTAACGCGTCCGTCCGCGTTGGCAGCGCTCAGCGTCGGGCTAACGCGGACTCGCCGGCGTTATTAGCGTCCGTATGGCTTGCTCCATAAGAACACCATTGCCGGGTTGGAGCATTATCAACGCGACGCTATCAACGCGGCGTTAGTAGCGCTCGTATGACATGGCCCTTACAGATGTACAGTAACGTTTAAATTGCACAACACATTTCCAATGTAATTCTAATGGCAACATTTCAAATGTACTTTTTAAAGAATAATGAATGTCAAACTATAAGCTTAGTTTCTCGGTTGGGAATCAGTTACAATGGCGTAGTTCCAAATTTGCTAACTGAAGCGCTGCTTGCCACTTCTATTGCGCGCTTACTTCCATGTAGTTCCAAATTTTCCAAAGAAGCGTTGCCTCTTACTGTCAAATTAGCTCTCGTATCCAACTGTATCAATTTGTTCAACTGCATCCTGAGTTGAGACATTGGTCGAATTTGATCTAGTACTGTGGCTGTAAAAAAATTAATTTTTTATTAAAATGACAATAATGCTTAGCGTGTCGCAAACGCAACCTGAGCACTTTGTTGGCACTTGATAGGTGGGAAATTCACCTCATCTAATATTGATGAAGTTTTGTTGACTTATGTCACCGTGTACAGGCAGTCACGTCATACGAATGAAATAAATTTTCGGTATTTGTAGCCGGAAGATCTTGTTAGAAATCTTACTCATAAGGGAGAATCCATCTCAATTGTTTGATTTTCCTTTGTTTCTAACGGATTTTACCCTCGACTTCCTAATGAATATTCCAACATTGTTGAATCTTAACTCAATTATGTATCATTAGAATTGTTGTAAAAGTTAAGAATATTTTACAATAACAAAGATAGCTGCCCAAGCTCGAACGTGTGACGTTTGACGGTCCCGTTGAGTCTATAGGTTGGTTTGCAAGCAACACCTCGTAACGACACAACTTGAGCAATTTGGAAATGACTTACTAGTGCGACTTTTGCTTCTTGAATTATTCATTCTGTTGAGAAAATGTCGTTCTTATCAGTCCTTAAAGTTTTGACTCTCATCCTGTTGAATTCTTGTCTGAGACTTAGGCCTATACAGTGCTGTTTTGGATGTATTCGACATACCATTTTCTGTTAAAATAAAACAACATTATTTTGTACTCAGAGTATTCGACCTAAAAATGTTTAGAGCTACGGTTACAATAAGTAAAGTAGCTATGACAACATATTTTAAAATGATAGATATTAACTATTTTTGGCAGATTCGGTTAAGTAGATAGAGATTCGTAAACATAAGCACTGTACTGAAAAATCCAACAACGTAATCTAGAGGCCCTTAATTAAATAAAACTTTGATTTAGAATAATTCAAATGACTAAAAAGTTATAAAGCAAGGTTTATTAATGTTTTACTCTTGTACCCACAGTTGAATTTGAATGGTTGTCTAAAAAGAGAAAAAAGTCTTCATCCAAAAATGGCAAGTTTGGTGACTGTCACCCTATTTTATCAAGTGTATCAGATCTCTCATATCCTATGACATAGTCTCAATCGGCCAATGGTTTCATAGTTTCACGTTTTAAATACAATGTGAAAACGAGCCGTTGTGAGGGGGGGGGGCAGAGGGGGCACATTGCCCCGGGCCTCAAAATACAGGGGGCTTCATCTTTTTTTTCTATTTACGGTAGCAAAATTTGACCGCTGCATAGACTATATAGTACCACCATATATGTATTTTTTAAGACCTATCAAAATATTAAAACTGTATAGCCTTTGACCTGAGTAGTGATCAGCCTGTATGAGTTTCCGCGGTTTGAAGCTCTGTGTCGGTAAACAGACGCCGCGACACCTCGTACCGAAATATGACAGCTACACCACCGCGATCGCGCTCCACAGTCCACATAGAGATATTTCATTAGTTTTATTGAAAGGTACAGATTAAATGTATTTAGGTATATAGTACAGTATATGAAATTATTTGATCAAACCTGAACTTTAGCTTGGTCGTAGAATCCTTATTGGAGAGCTACAGTGTCCCCTCTGTCCTCGAGTAGACGCCACGTCGTGGTGTGCTCTTATCAGAGCAGGAAGTAAAGTAGTACACCCAAAAACAGGTTTACAGTTCCTCAATATTTCTGAGTTTTATTGAAATGAATTTGGTTTTTTCAAATTACTTCATTAGATATTTAATACAGTTGTAAACAAAATAAGGTAGTTAATAAACCCTTAAAAACATTACATTAAAAAGTGTAAGCTTAGCTATTTCAAAATGCTTAGACCTAAAACCACGTTGTAGCTCTCACCCCTCCCAAAAAATTTTCCCTGTAAGCCACTGAAAAATGCTCAGGCCTAAAACCACGTGGTAGCTCCCCAATAAGGATTCTCGGACCTAGCCAAAGTGCAGGCTTGATCACTTGATCAAATATTTCATATAGGACAGTACTATGTAAATAAATACATTTAATCTGTACCTTACAATAAAAGTAATGAAATATTTATGAATCACTAAAGGAAAAAAGCAGATTGTGTGCATTAATACAAAATAAATATCCAAAGAAATTGTGTATACATCTGGTTTGATCATACGAATCTCGGGCAGGGATTGGCCGAGCGGTGGGGAGGGGGTCTCACAACGAACGAAACTTTGGCTTGGGCCACAAAAAATCTCTCAGCGGCCCTGAATATAGGTCGTCGAAAAGTGCTCGAGAAGTAAGAAATTTATCACTGATTGCATTGAAGAAAACTTACGATTTAAACTGCCATTTTTATAAATAAGTTCTTAATAAGAATTTGCTTTTAATAATTTCTTTATAAAACAATGATGATAATAGAGATGGTTTTCAGAAGAAGCGTTTTTGCTGCCATATCAACAATTTTGCTACCCCTTATTCTATTATCAGAATGTATCCAGGCAAACTTTATAGCTCTTTGGAATTCCTTTAAAAATCAGGTCAAAATTGTGTAGTGCGGCTCACCCCCTTACTTTGTCTAATACGATCCACGCACAGATCAATAGTCTATGTGGACGAGGAAAAGTAAGGCAAAAAGAGGTCTGCCAACCTCTTAAAAAAAAAACAAAATCATTTTCCTAATTTGAAGAATATATGGTAAAGATTTTAAGTTAATCTGATTGTTCATTGAAGGCATTAAAACACTTAGAATCTGACTAAATGACAAACAATTTCGAAGAGAGGTCTTCTATATAATTACAGGTACAAAGGATAACAATGTATTCTGCTGAAAAAAAAAAAAAAAAAATGGAAAACAGTGAATTAATCTTAAAAGCGTGAGTGAATTTTCACCGGGAGTAGAGTACCGCACAGGAAGAGAATGAAGATTCCGAATTTTTAGAAGCATCAGTGAATATCAATTCAAAATTGGGCCACATTTCACGTGTTCATTGGTTGAAGTAGAGAGGTGTTTGAATATAACCAGCTGGTCAGCTGACTTTCTGTATTTGTCATATTAATGTTTACGTTTTGGGATCTCTTATTAGATAATCCTTTGTGTAATGTGGCTCTTGCTATGGAATTTATTTTACCCTAATTAAAACTATCCTCAAATATTGTGAATATAATACAATGAAATATTTTATACTTTTTTGTAGGTATTAAATTGTATTTTTACATCACTTATTGGTCTCAAAAACACCAGGCAACCATAATTCTCTATTACTTACATTTTTGTATGAACGAGTGTATTCTCTGGGAACCTAAATCTGAACTGGTGCTCTGAGGCCTAGGCCAACCCGCTAGGAGACTGCCACAAGACAAACGTGTTACACTTAGATTTAATAGCAACTTTTGTTTTTGATAATTCTCCCGGAATCCCCATTGTCGGCTATTCTGGGGCACAGCGCAATTTAATACCAATTACCATCAGGTTGACAGCCCTCGAGCCCGCGCCGCGTTTAATATTACTCCACTCGACAGTTGCTTTATGTCGTGCGGTCCGTATTGAATTCGCTTATCTTTTTATCTTACAATTTTGATAGTTTTGTAAAGTTCAGCCTCCTTTGACAAACATGAAATACATTCTTAATTTCATACTCTTTTATCGCTTTAATATATAATCTATTTATAATTTTTTTGTATAGAAATCTCTTCACAGTAATTTACTTTATCCTTTTTTCAAAGGTATAGTTGTTGCTGTATCTAATGAAGTGTGTATTATAACGCAATTTAAAGCCGTCACTTATTATTCTTCATTGTTCCAACTTATGCTAGGGTTTTGATTTTTTACTTAGATTCTTTGTACTAAAAGAGGATAACCCATCTAACCCAATTAGTTATTAGAGCTCTGCCAGGCTCTGCCCAATCTATCCCAATGGCTTTCAGATTCGCCACATTTTATTGTTATAAACATAGGTTTGAACAAGACTCTTTAGACCTACTAAACAAATTTTAGATTTAATCAGGTAATAGTTCAACGACTCGACATAGAAGGATTCACATATATAGTTCAATTTAATTTGATGCAGTTCTCAAGATATGAATTCAATTTGTTAAACAAAATAAGACATAAATAAATAATGGCTTTAATTCCTTTAAATTTTATTTATTATTTTATTAATTTATCTTTTTAATTTTTATGTCAATGATGACTAATAAAATAAAACTCTCCACCTGTTTTAGGAATGACGAGATCAGTGACGTAGTGTGCCGGTGGATCACGAGGCCGCCGGCGGACAAGGAGTTCCCTCACGCCGTCTACATCGTGATGAGCCGAGCCGCGGACGGGACGTGTAGCGGCTCACTTGTAGCTCAGAACTGGGTGGTGACCGCGGCGCGCTGCATGTACGGCGGCGACAGGAACGTGGTGGAGAACGACACGTCGCTCACCGTATACGCCGGCCTGGACAACAAGCTGGAGGCGCCGTACGTGCAGAAGAGGACCAGCGTCCAAATGGTGATCCACGATGTTCCGGGGAAGGCAACTAATTCTTCCTCAAAATTGCTGATTCATAAATATTTAAGTATTTATGAATACACTAGCTACGAAAGCCTATGTTGCCCTGGTTAAACTAGATTTTTATTACAAGGGCATGAATCATTTATAATCCACAAGATTTGAAATTAGATATTACACATTAATATTGTATACATGTTCAGATCAAATAACCATTGAACATACAGTATATGGGAATGTTGAGGTAGTGGGGGGGGGGGGGGGGATTGAATATAAGTTGTTGATAACCTGTCTTTGCCATAACAATTACATTTTTAATATTAAATATCAATCCAGTTGATAAGATACATTTATCGTATTGTAAAGCGCCAATAACTTGAGTATGTGTGTATATTTGTAAAAAGTAAATTTATTTTTCCTGAGTCAATACTCCAATATTTATTATTTATTATATTATTTATAATTATATTATAAATGTCGGTGCCAATGCACCGACATTTATAGTACTATAAAAGAAGTCAATAAATATACCTGTTATTACTAAATACAACATTTTATACATTCACAGAGATACCTAATTCCTTTTAGTGAATATGCAAAAAAAATTATTGTTATTTTCAACTGGTGTCTTATACGCGGAAAAAGTGAATTTTAAGGCTTTATTTTTTATTGTTCAATTTTGATTGATTTTCTAAATTCTATATGAAGGCTTAAAGCGAAATAAAACTTAACTACAGAGTAACAGAAAAAAGTGATAGACAATCCAGTCTGTTGTAAAGTTAATAAAATTAAAAGTAAAGATGGTTATGGATGGTTAGAGTTAAGTTTGTTAAATTGGTATGCGTGATTGTACAGTATTGGTTATTTCTGCTTCAAAAGTTTGTTTATTTCGTTTTCAATAATTGAATATCTAAAAGTGATACAACGTGAATCGTTTATCTGGAAATGGCTTTTCTAAACTAAGTTTGGTATCAAGTGTATTCATTTCAATATTCAATTTATTAGTGTATTGTTTTACTAAATATTCCATATAGCTTGATAGTTTTCACAACTGTACTATAGATACAATTGTTATGTATGTTATTTTACGTTACCCAATATTATTGTAACAAGATCAAAGAGTATAAGGAAAAAGTTATCAATCTAGTTCTTTTATGAGCCATAAAAAACTGTCATCTGTAGTAAAAAAATGAAACCATTGAAGGTGATAGGGGCAGGGTCCTAAAAACTACAACCTTTACTCATAACATTTTAGTGTGGAAATGTAAAAATATGTAGTAAACTCTTATGTATTTTTATTAACATTTTCTTAAAGGTACATGTTATACTTGGCTCTGACATAGTTTTTACCCTCTATTATGAGACAAATGTAGGATATCATTTATGCTTAAGTTCCAAATCATTAATTTTCTAACCACCTGTACTTATTTATATTTTCCTACTAACATGTGTAAAACACTAAAACTAAATTTTAAATAGAAGTAAAATAGTGGATATTTTATGACAGACTGTAAAAGAAAACTGTTAATGGTAAGTGGTAGAAATATGGTATATTTTAGACAAAAATCTCCTTCTAAAATGGAGAAATGAAATGAAATGAAATGAAATGAAATGAAATTAAATACTTTATTCAGTAAAATAAAATACAAGTTGAATAGTACATAAAATATAAGTACACTGAAAATATTCCCCCACATGGGCAATGCCTGTGGGTGGGGGAAGAGTCCAACTGTCTATCCTAGTTACAAAATTGTAAACTAATAAAATTCTAATATTACATTACAAAAAGCAATAAAAAGAAAGAAAAAGTATATATTTTAATACATTAAGGTATTATCTTGAACCGGCGATACATGCACATACATTGAAATTTAAGTAATCTATTTTGTGCTGACCGAGACCTGTTCACACACACACGCACGCACACACACGCACACACACAAGGAAACGGACGGACGGACGGCCCACACATACACCCCCCTCACTCGCTCACTCACTCACTCACTCTCTCTCTCTCTCTCTCTCTCCTCTCTCTCTCTCTCTCTCTCTCTCTCTCTCTCTCTCTCTCTCTCTCTCTCTCTCTCTCTCTCTCTCTCTCTCTCTCTCTCTCTCTCTCTCTCGCGAAGAACCTTGGCGATTATCGGTATGGAGAACTTAAGAACATTCTAATTCCATCCCGCCCTACAAGTACCAACCATTTATTTATTTCATTTTTTAAACAATCTAGACTACAAGGTGAGGATTTTTTAAATGCATCGGAAGCTGTGAAAAGAGGACGTTAGCGATATAAAATGATGAGGTGGTGGTGATTGTTTTGGTCAATCTTGGGGGAACAATTCCCAAGTTAGTTGCCGATCTGGTGGGGTAATTGTGCGTAATTTGCTGAAAGAGGTTATGCCGATTTTTTAATATGTACAAAATTAATGTTCGTGCATATAACTGTAAAACATTAAAAACTTTGAACTCTTCAAAAAGTAATTCAGTAGGATATCGACGGTTTTTATTCAACGCGGATTTAATAATGGATTTTTGAAGTGTTTCAAGTTGGGAGATTATACTTTGAAAGCCCCCTCCCCACGCCAAAATGCCGTACTGCAAAACAGACTGTACATAAGCATAATACACTGTTTTAATTAGATCATCAGTTAAAACATTTCTTAAATTACGAAAAATAAAAATAAATTTACGAAGTTTATTCCTTAGGTAACTAATATGGCTAGTCCACTTTAAACGATTGTCGAAAATAACACCAAGATACTTATACTCTACCACCCTTTCCACATATTCACACGACACACACCCATTCACATCACCACATGTGTGTAGACGAAGCGGTAGGTCTGTAGGATCGTGATCGGCTCTCACGGACACTGGCATATACTTTGTTTTTGATATGTTAACCGAGAGCCGATTTTGATCGAACCATTGCTTGACGGAGAGCAAGCCGCGCTCGGCCAGGAGGTACGTTTCCTCCCAGCTGTCACCCTCGAATAGCAGAGCCGAGTCATCATCATAGAGAAATATTTGTTCTTTGTCCAATGTCACTTTACCTAGGTTGTTAATATATATTAAAAAAGTAATGAGTAAAATGAATAAGTAAACTAAGCTCGGAACCTTGATACATTATTCTTTAGAGGTTTCCTGGAAACAAAAAATGACGTTCGTTCAAACTTACATTCATAATTTTTGTATATGAAAATGAATATATAAATAAATATTTTATGAACATGAACAATGGCTTTTGGTTTCTAGGAACCTCAAAATAAAAAAGTATCATGGTTCAGGTAACGGTCTTACATCTTACCATGGCTACTACAGTATAGTAATAGCGTGTTCCCTATAGGGAAATTCCCTAAAATGTCGTTAATATGAATATATTGGAAATAATGGAACTATCATTAACTAATAAAAGGCAAAAAAAAAAATAAATAAATAAATAAAAAAAAATAAAATAAAAAAATAAAAACAGTCTCAGAGAGAGAGACATGTTTTACGATGATTCAGAATTTGGTTAAAACTCTTGTTCTAGTAAGAAATTCATTAAAATTCGGTCCTTTGTATTACATTTTGGTTCATTACCGTGATTTGTTTTACTTTCTCAACGATCCTTTGAAGTGGAAATGAGATTCTTAGAGAGTTGTTGAATCACTACAGACAGACAGTTGAATTAATAATTAATAAATTTATTTTTGATTTATGCTTTGGGAGCCAAAAAGAGGTTTGATTTTTTCGCTTTATCAATTTTGTTCCCTCTTCAACCTAAGGAATTCGCATAATGGATTCCAAGAGACAATAGGCATATTCCGATTAAATTTGACAGTATATTTATTAGTCTTAGATATTTATTTATTAGATATTTATTAGTCAGTATATTTATTAGTCTGATTTTATAAATAGGTCACGAATATTTAGTAATTAGTGGATTGGCTTAAATAGAAAATCTAGAAATATAATAGTATAGTAGGCCAATTATCAATAGAAGTGTTCTAGTATGATAATCTAAAAGACACACTAGCAAGTACAGTACTATTATTATTTCGTATTGTATTATTTAAAAACCATAAATTGAGGCTATCTATGTTATTAAATACTTGGCTTTTAGGTAGAAAGTTTCATACTACGGCGATAAAAGAAAGATAAATTACATTTTATCCTAAATTTTGTATTGATTAGCACCGTATGACTTAATATTTCTCATGGGTCTGTTACAAACCAGGAATGTTTTTTTGTACATATTGTTAAAATTGGAAGCATTTTTTAATCCATTGAACATGTTTATTATTTATTTTTTAAGATAAGTATAATGCTTCATAATGCACAATGTAGCCTTTATTATATTGTTGCACTGTTTGTATTGGCTGTAGAAAGAAGCGATTTACTATTGAATCCCCAAGGAAAAATGGCAGCTTTAAGAGTCATCTTCACCTCTGGGCCAGTAACCCATTGTTGCGCAGTCGGCAATGTTAATCATACGGCTTTTAATGCAAAACATGGTATAGCATTCCCCTGTTTCGGACGCCGTTTTCCAACCGAATTTCTTTAAACTTGGTAAGTGTTTTTTAGTTGAATAGTTATACTATGTCACTCATACCTCGGAATTTTGAAAATTTAACAAATATTACTCTTTGAGACGTCTCAAAGTAACTCGACTTTTCTTAGTAATATTTGTTAAATTTTCAAAATTCCCTGGTATGAGCGACATAGTATAACTATTATTTAGAATAACGGTACTAATTTCCCTCTGTTACACTTTTGTAGTTGGTTCATTAAAACCAATAGAAAACTTTAGTTAAAAATCAAGAAAAAAAGATGATTTTAGACAGTTATAGCTGAAATTAGAAATTTTATTTAAAAATTCTAAAAAGATTGCCGACTAGATCCTTTTTTCTACTTTTAGAAAAAGTTAACAGCCAATCTCTATCTTAATCGGTTAATTCTGAAACACGATCCCCGTACACCTCTGCAGCCATCAAACTCGCCTAGCGCTACGGTCGCGAGGCGGCATTCGGCATTGTTGTTGTTTTGGCTGGGGTAGACCGCAGCCTTAACATTGCCGACTGCGCAACAATGGGTTACTGGCACAGGGGTGAAGATGACTCTTAAGAGATTTCATATTTATGTTATCAAATAAAATAATTTTAAAATTGATGGCGTTAAAAAGTAGCAAAAGAAACTTCTCAACCGAAATAAAACAGCAATAGAGTTGTTAGACACAGCCTCTTAATAAACCTAAAAAGAAGAACAGAAGATTGGAAGAGGAAAACGAGACTTTTTACTGAGTTCACTGATGCGTGCTCAATCACTGTCCAACTTTAAGATCGATTGTCTGTCACTAAAGAAGTCGAAATGGTGATTGCTTTTACTAAAATTTTTGACGTTTTCATTGTGCTGGGGACAGAAGATGTTTTCAGTTTTGTCTTTATTAATGTGGTGGTTAAGTCTCATTTTTTTTATCATTGATTACAACAATATAATTTAAAAAGTAAAAATAGTAATTACCACAGGATTATTTCTTTATCTATACAAAGGTAAATTTTTTCTTCTTTTACAGTAATGTTTCTTAATATATTTTTCCTTCTTTAGGCCACATTATTAAGAAACGTAGGCAAACTTATTATTATTTATTGATAGAGTTAAAACAGGTACGCACAACATGAACTAACACATAACACTAGTCTTCTTCATCTCTGTAAAAACACACAAAACATGCCTCAGTATTCTAATTTGTAAGGCAGTATTTTCTGAATACTTATAGTAAAAAATGTTTTCTTGTAGATAAATGTTGGATTAACAGCCATGTTACTTGCTTTATCAGTGAAAGTAAATTGCATTAGTAGCCTTGAGGCAAAGAAGCTATTTATGAATATTAATATTTACCTACATCACCAAGTACGAAGGCAAATAATCTAAAAAAAAAAATTATCTAGTGACATGAGTAAAAATTAATATAAATGTCATTGTTGGACAACAGTTGTTCTACTAGTACAATTACATATAGTTACAATTAATAGTATATAGTTACAATCAACATATTTTATTTAAGTGGTTAACAATATATATTTGGTTAATGTTACATTCGAATGAAGACTATTGTAGGCCTAATGATCTAAAAGTCATTAATTTAGGCTATATCGTCCATCACTGTCAGAACTCCTATTTCTCTAAAAGGTGTAAGGTGTAAATTGTCAACAATCAAACTTGGTCCGATAATGACATGCTTGCCTTTCTTAACATAAGTTTCCATTGTTTAAGTTGTTCGATTGTACATACATGTATATTTAAATAAAATCTCTAGTTTATAATAAAACTATAGGCATAATATTCCAAGAAATGCTTATAAACAATTATTGATGCAAAAAGTTAAAGGCAATTTAAGAACTTTATATTTACAAAAGTAAACAAGAATTTAAAACCTTCATAAATAATCCTAATTAAATAGTATTAATTATTAATATTTATAAATTATATTATTATTACAAACATTATAATGTTAGGAGGACGAGATTGGGGATTCTTTAATGAAGTTTTCGTTTATGTTTAAGAAATTATTGTATAAACTTAAGTGCGATTTTTTCTGTGGTATGATATTTATTGTAATTTGAACTTTATACAACAATAATTAATGCAATTTAATAAGTTTGTGTGTACAAAGTATAAAAATGGAATTAGTTTGTATTAAAACATAAAACAAGCAATAATTAAATTTTTAGTTAAATTACTCACATAAAATTGAAATCGAATTCTAAAATTAAAAGTCGTGTTGCTAGCTAAATTGTGTTTAATGTCCTATACTGAACTACAGCATGATTGCATTTTGCCGATAACACGGAAGAAATTGCAGGTCTTCACCAATTCCAATACTTAGCAAGACCAATCCTGATCGTGATTCATAAAAAGTCCGACAGATAACAGTGAGACGATTGTGGGTTTACAATTATATTTCGTCACTAGTCCGGAAAGTCACCATTACCGGTTCAAGATTGAGTTTCAAGTAGGAGCAGAGTACTTGGATTCGATCAAGCACCAGTATATCACTTTGGGACGAGTTACGAGCAGTACTTTTCATACCGACTTCACTTCTCAATCACTCATCATTCTCAAACATACAGTTTGGGTAAAAGCTATTAAATTTATATAAACCCTCTTGTAATTTGTTTATATTGCTTTGAACTGTTTTAAGCTGTTAATACTAACAATAGCGTATTCCCTTTAGAATAATTCGCTTAAAACTAACTTCGATATTATCTTAACACAGGTTTTAATTACAATTTCATTAAATAAAAAATAAACAAATGTGAGGTAATTATAAAAACTAGTGTACTTGTTGCTCGAAATCAAGCAATTTAATTTTATTCAATACAAAAGTTACATTAAGTTCTAATAAACTACATCCGGCAATCCAATATGGTGGATATCAGTAGTGACCAAAAACGACACTTATTTACATCCGTACAGCTGTAGTATCTCTGCCACGCACAACGGTTTGAAATGCTAAACCGAATCCCAATGATAGTTATTCTAATGGGAAAAGTTCAAATTTAATTTTTGGCGCTCTTAATTTTATGCTCGGTAAAATTATTAAGTATCACTTTCCTTTCTCAGTCAAAGCTCGTTCACTCCACTTACTCACCTTCTTAATTTTTTAAAGAGGGTAGGTTCCATTCGCTCACTCACCAGGCTCTACACTTTGTTATAAATTTGATGAACAACACGTTAAAGATGAAAGTCATTGGTTTATATCTAAAATTATCAGTTTGATTTTTGTTCAATTGAGTAGCTACAAAAAAATCTCCATAAGGATAACAAGGGAACTTTGAAGGGCTCTAGGACTAAAACCGGAATTTTCCCAGCTAATCCTTGGTCAGACATATTTCCCCTTGCAAACAGTACTTGTTTTAGGGTATAAGATTTCCTGTTACATTTTTACACTATTTGGCAGAAGTAGGAACATTTTAATTTTCAACTCGTGCGCAAAGTGCTTTCACTGCACTCGAGAGACATTATTCCAAAGAAACATTTCTCTCGAGTGCAGCAAAGTGGCACTTTACGCATAGGGAATCGACTATTTTCGATCATAGCTGGCTCTTCTGAAAACAATGTTTATTGCCAGGGTGTGATGAAATAGTATATTTCGTCACTAGTCCGGAAAGTGGTCGTTATCGGTGCAAGATCGAGTTTCAAGTACGAGGCGAAGCCGAGTACTTGAATTCGATCGAGCACCGATAATACCACTTTCGGACGAGTTACGAACAGTACTTTTCATCATACCACCTTTAATAAATATACAGTTTGGATAAAAATTAATAAATTTTAATCTATATACCCCCTCTTACGTTGTTATTTGTTTATCTTGTATTTGAACTATTTACAACTAAACAATCAGCTGTTTGACATTTATATATTGGAGGCAACGAGGTTTAAGTTACTTTAAGCAGAATAGCAGCGCTAGTGGTGTCAAACATTGGAAGTTTTTTTCCGGCCTAGTCCCGAAAACCACTGTTTCGAGGACTAGTCCCGAAAACTTTGTTTACCAACATGTTTATCCAACCCACCGGGAATCAACTAGTTTCGATCACAGCTGACCGTTCCGAAAACAACGTTTATCGCAATGGTATGATGAAAACGTCTTTTTATCATTCTGCACGTAATCAGCCTGTTTGTTTGTTCTCTCAATAGTACAAAAATGGGGTTTTTTTGCATTAGGACTGAAAAATCATCTGGAATATTTTTAATGTCCTATAACATAAAAATTCAGCTGTTTCCTAAGTATATTATTATTCATTTATTAGTTTTAAATGCATAATTTGGAAATTCAAATGTTATAAAGAGCATTGTTAGTAAATAACGTAAATGGAAACACTGCATATTACTTACTTTGTAAATAAAACCTCAAAAATACAACTTTATAGTTAATATTTTTAACAATTAAAAGTCTAATTCCGCATTATAATAAAAAACGTTGTTAATCACTTGGAGCAAAAATGTCTTTTTGATGCTTAACCGATTGCTCACCAAAAAGACCACATTTTGCTCATAGTGATGAAAACTACTATTTCAGTACCTCATTAAAAATAAACGTTATTCTTTCAGGTTCGTAAATTTTTTATACGCCTAAGTTGTTATTCCTCACACTTAAACTATTGAGAGAAAAAAATACTTTAGTTTCTGTTGCAATAATCCCCTATAATGACATTAAAACGCTTTGTCTAGAGTTGAAATAAGGTCTTAAACGTACACGTTTCACATATACTCACTCATCCCCATTTGGTTCAAGGGGGGAAACCAGAACTTGATACACTTTCTTATGTACCTGCACTAGGACGGGTTTATCCTATATTTGCTTGTAAAACTCCAATGACACCAAACCTACATCCTAGATTATCATGGCGTTTATTGGGAAAATAAAAATACCGAATTCCGTTGGATTAGATTTTGATTAAGGATTTAAAATTTCGTCTATATATATATATATATATATATATATATATATATATATATATATATATATATATATATATATATATATATATATATATATATATAAGTAGATAGTATCATGTTACTTCTAGGACACTTTTGGAGACAATCAAAAATCAAACAAATTTCACAGTTTTTTAATACAATTATGCAATATTTTTGCCATTTTTTGGCCAATTTTCAGCTTTTGTCAAATTGTCTTAAAAAATATGCAATTTTAATGAAATTTTTAACAAATATGCCTAAATTTTCTACAAAATAAAATTTTTTTTTAAAAACAAGTAAAATTATCACATTTTATAAGTATTTTTTCAATAAAATTAATAGTCGACTTTTCATAAGGTAATTTAAAATTTTAATAGTATTTTTTCAATAAAATTTGAATTTTTTTAAAACAAGTAAAATTAAGGTTTAGTATCAATAATATTGTAATAATTATTCAAATTTAACTAAAGCAGTTTCTTTATCATCAAAAGTCTTAATATCAGTGACAATTAAATGTAAATCTTTTTTATTTAATTCTTTAATTGATTTATCATCAATTACATTAGTAAATCTTTTTGGTAAATGTACTTTACATTTTTCTAATTCAACAATAATTGTATATCCATATTTATCTTTAATTCTTTCAAATTTTTCAATTTTATATTTTTTATTTAAATTTAAACTTTTTAATGGTTTATATTCTTTAAATCTTAATTCTCCAATATTATTAATTTCTTCTAGCAGATCCATTTATATAGGAAAAAATATCACAAACTTGTTTGTGATAGATATGTTAAAAAGTCATTATCATAATTAGGTTTTATACAAAAATCCATATTTAAGTATTTAAAAATCATAGGTAATAATTTTTTGTATGATATATTACTTTTCTTAAAACATAAATATTTATTAAAAAATAGTGTAATTTTTTCTTTATCTTCATTATTCAATTCAAAATCAATATTGTATATTTTGTTTAAAAATTGATAGTAAAATATCCAAGTTGTACAATTCCTTTGTTTTAAAAATAATTTTATATTCTTAGGTGTTATTTCAAAATGATTGGAAATACATAAAATATATAATTCATTAATTAATTGTTGTGTTTTATATGGTTGAAAATGGTTAAATTCTCTTAAAATATGTTTAAGATGTTTATTCTTATTACTTTTTCTCTTAATCTTTTTTTCATAAATAATTCTTTTACATATATTACATCCTACACAATTTCCAATAATAGTAAAATTAGTTTGATTATGACATCTATAACACATATCCATTTATTAAAAAAAAATTATACATAAATGAATGAACCAATTCATTGTCACAAATGTAAGAAAAAAACTAAAAATATTAATCCACAAATCGTTGAAATGAAAAATGGATTATATAGAATTGCTACTAAATGTTCAATAAAAAAAAAAAAAATCAAATAAAAGTAAAATTTTGAAAAAAGAAGTTAAACCTATAATTAAAAAAGAATTAACTAAAAATGAACAAATAATTGAAGCAAATGAAATTCATGCTCCAATTAGAAAGAAATTTCTAAAAAGAAAAATAATTACATTAGGTATTGATGATTTATGGGCAGCAGATTTAATTATAATGAAAAATTATGAAAAAGAAAATGATGGTTATAAATATATGTTAAATGTGATAGATACTTTCTCAAAATATGTTTGGTCAAAACCATTAAAGAAAAAAGATGGAAAAACAGTTTCTAAAGCATTTGAAGAAATAATTAAGGATGCAATTAAAATTAATCATAAATCACCTAATCTTTTACATACAGATAAAGGATTAGAATTTATCAATAAAGATTTTAATGAAATATTAAATAAATATGATATTAAATTGTATCATACAGAAAATGAAGAAAAATCAAGTATAATAGAAAGGTACAATAGAACACAAAATGAAAAAATGAAAATACAATTTGAAATTAATAAAAATTATAGATGGATAAATATTTTACCAAAAATTGTTAAAGAATATAATAATTCATATCATTCAACAATTAAAATGAAACCAATTGAAGTAAATAAAAATAATGAAAAGGATTTATTAGATACTGTTTTTAAATATAAACCACCAAAAATAATAACCAAATCCAAATTTAAAATAAATGATAGAGTTAGAATTGGAAATAAAAAATCAACATTTTCTAATAAATATAAAAATAATTGGTCTAGAGAAATATTTATAATTTCTAAAATAAATAATACAAATCCAGTTACTTATAGTATAAAAGATCAAAATAATGAAGATATTATTGGAAATTTTTATGAATATGAATTGAAAAAAAAACAATTTGTAAATTTTATTTTATATAAATGGAAAAGATATGTTTAAGGTGTAAATTATATAAAGATATATCAAAATTTTATAAAGACAAAAATACTAAAGATGGGTTATATTATTATTGTAAAGAATGTAAGGATGTGTATTATAAAAAATTATATGATAGTATTAAAGTTATTGAATTAAATGGAAAACAATGTCATAAATGTAAAGAAATTAAAGATATTTCAAATTTTAATAATTATCATTATAGTAAAGATAGAAAAAATGCAATTTGTATACAATGTATTAGAGAAATGTTTTTAAAACCACAATTTTGTGAATGTGGAAGAAATATTAAATGGACTAATAATTATTTAAGACATTTAGAAACTAAAATTCATGACAAAAATATAACAAAACTAGAAAATTTAAAAATATGATAAAAATAATAATTTTACTTGTTTTAAAAAAGTTTAAATTTTATTGAAAAAAAAAACTATAGAAAACTTAAATTGACTTATAAAAAGTTGACTATTGATTTTATTGAAAAAATACTCTAGAAAACTTAAATTAACTTGTGAAAAGTTGACTATTAATTTTATTGAAAAAATACTCTAGAAAATTTAAATTAACTTGTGAAAAGTTGACTATTGATTGAAAAAATACAATTTAAACTATAAATTACCTAGAAAAAAGTGGAAAAACTTCTCATATTTTTAAGAGTTTTATTTCTAAGTAAAAATTATTTCTAATAAATGGAACGAACAAATAAAAATATTAATTGTCCTTATTGTAATAAAAATATATTATATAAAAATTATGATAGACATTATAACTCAAATAAACATTTATTAAATAAACAAAAATATGATAATAAAATATTTGAATTAAAACATTGGTGTAAAAATAATAATATATATAATTATAAAAATAAAACTTTAGATGAATTAACAAATATTAAAGAAACATTTGATCTTACAAATTATTCATTATTTAATATGGAAAAATTAAATGAAATTGCAAAAAAATTATCTGTCAGAAATTATGAAAATTTATCTAGAGATGAACTAATTAAAAGATTAAACAAAATTAAAGAAAATCCAAATAATTTAGAATATAGATCATTTAAATATATTCAAAATTTAGCAATTAAAAATAGTATTAAAATTGTTAATAAAACTAGAAAAGAATTGATTGGATTATTAAATGATTATTTTAAAAATAGACCAATTCCAAAAGAAAATATAATAAATATTCAAGAAGCTTCGTCATTAAAAGGATATTTTCAAGATTATATTTTAACAAATTCAAATGATGATCTAGATATTAATGATTATTTAGAAACTCAAAGAAATGAAATAAAAAAATTGATAGAAAAACAAAAATTCAAAAATATTAAAGGACAGATGGCTTTAGAATGTGAATATGAAAGAAAATTAATAAATGGTGAAATTCAAAATAGTAATATGTATTTTTGCATAAAAAGTTCAGATATTTTAAATGTAGATGATTTTATTGATGATCAATTTAAGAAATTAATAGTTAGAGAACAACTAAATCAACCATCAAAAGGCTCTGGTTGGTCTTTAAAAAGATGTGTTGAATTAAATCTAAAATTATCTAAAAATAATTCATTAAATGCTGGATCATATATAGAAATACCAAATGAAATTAAGAATAAAAAATGTTGTGTAAATTTTAAAAATAAAGATGAATATTGTTTTATTTATGCAATTAGATGTGCTATTGATAAACCAAACGAACATGCTGAAAGAGTTAAACAATATCAAAAATATATAAATGATGATATTTTTAAAGGTTTTGATTATCCAATATCATTGAAAGATATTAAATTATTTGAAAAAAGATCATTTGATTCTAAATATAACTATCCATCAATGTCAATAAATATTTATAGAATTGATGAAGATGAAAAAATAGTGCCATTACAAATATCTGAACATTATAATTCAAAACTAGAAATTGATTTATTATATTATAAAATTGGTAATAATTCTCATTATATATTGATTACTGATTTAAGTAAGTTAGTATCTAAGCAATTAACACAAAAAAATAAAAATAAAAAATATATTTGTAGAAGATGTTTGACTCATTTCTATAAAAATAAAGACTTGAATAATCATTTAGAAATATGTAAATCATTAGAACCTTGTAGACCTATAATGCCACATCCTGGTCAAAGAGTAAGTTTTAAAAATTATTATAAAAAGATTGAACATCCATATGTAATTTATATGGATTTTGAAAGTATATTAGAAAAGATTGATAATTGTAAAAATAATCCAAATTGTTCATATACAAATAAAATTCAAAAACATAAACCATATGGATTTACAATTTATTTAGTATCTAGAGTAACTAATAAAATGTATAAACCTATTTGTTATAGAGCAAAAAATGAAGAGGAATTAATAAATGTACCAAATAAATTATTTGAATATTTAGATGAAATTTCAAAATATATAGCTAAAAAATATAATTCAAAAAATAAAAAGCCTATGAATTTAACTAATGAAGAAGAAATTAATTATCAAAAAACTAATATTTGTCATATTTGTGAAAATAGTGGTTTTGATAATGATAAAAGAATAAAAGTAAGAGATCATTGTCATTTAACAGGAAAATTTAGAGGTGCTGCACATTTAAATTGTAATTTAAATCTAAAATTTCCTCAAAATATTCCTATATTCTGTCATAATAGTTCAAATTATGATACACATTTGTTTATAAAAGAATTAGCTAAAAAATATGGTAAAATTGATTTGTTAGCTAATACAGATGAAAAATATATAAACTATTCAGTAAATTCTGGTTATGGTTATGAATTTGAAGGTGATAAACCTAGAAAATTTATAAAATTCTCATTTGTAGATACATTTAGATTTATGGCTACATCAATTGAAAAATTAGCTAAAAATCTTAAAGAATTTAAGCATATAAATAAATTTATAAAAGAAAATGATATAATTGAATATGATAATGAAACATTAAAAATATTAACTTCTAAAGGTGTATTTCCATATGAATTTATTGATAATGTTGAAAAATTAAACTATGATAAAATATTAGAAAAAGATCAATTTTATAGTTGTTTAACTAATGAAAATATAAGTGATGATGATTATAAACATTATATAAAAGTTTGGAATAAATTAAAAATAAAAACATTAGGTAACTATTCAGATTTGTATAATATTCAGGATGTATTATTAATATATCAGCTTTTCAAATATATCAGCTAAGATATATTTGAAAATTTTAGATCTGTTTGTTTGAAAAATTATCAATTAGATCCAGCACATTATCTAACATCACCATCACTAGCTTGGGATTCTATGTTAAAATTAACAAAAATTAAACTAGAATTAATAAGTGATTATAATATGTATTTAATGATTGAAAAAGGTATTAGAGGTGGTATTTCACAATGTATAACTAGATATTGTAAAGCAAACAATAAATATACAAAAAATTATGATAAAACAAAACCTGAAAATTATATGTTATATATAGATGCAAATAATCTATATGGATGGGCTTTAAGTCAAAAATTACCTTATAAAGATATAACATGGATGAATCCTAATACATATACATTAAATGAATGGGAAGAAACAATATTAGAATTAGATGAAAATGCTGAATATGGATACATATTAGATGTTGATTTAGAATATCCTATTGAATTACATGATGATCATAAAGATTTACCATTAGCACCTGAACATTATAATAATAAGCTTTGCACAACATTATTTGATAAAAAAGATTATGTTATTCATTCAAGAAACTTAAAATATTATCTAAAAAAAGGATTAAAATTAAAGAAAGTTAATAGAGTTATAGCATTTGATCAAGATGATTATATGAAAAAATATATTGAATTAAATACCAAATTAAGATCCATATCAACATCAGATTTTGAAAAAGACTTTTTTAAATTGATGAATAATAGTGTTTTTGGAAAAACTATGGAAAATGTTAGAAATAGATGTGATATTAAATTAGGAGACGAAAAGTTTTCATTAAAACAAGCAAAAAAACCTAATTTTAAAACATTTAGTATATTTGATAAAGACTGTATTGCTTCACATATGATAAAAGAAAAGGTTAAGTTTGATAAACCAATCTATATAGGATTTTCAGTACTTGATTTATCAAAATTACATATGTATCAATTTTATTATGAAAAATTGAAGAAGTTTGATCCAAATATAAGGTTATTATATATGGATACAGACAGTTATTTTATAGAATTTAAAAAGGATCCATATAAAATTATTAAAGAAAATATTAATGAATTTGATACAAGTGATTATAAGAAAGAACATGAATGCTATAGTGAAAAGAATAAAAAAATAATTGGTAAATTTAAAGATGAGTTAAATGGTGAAATATTAGAAGAATATTGTGGTTTAAGATCAAAATTATATAGTTATGAATTTAATAATAAAAATCCTGTAAAATGTAAAGGAATCAAGAAAAGTGTTGTTGATAAAACATTACATATGGATGATTTAAAAAAATGTTTATTTGATGATCAAGAACAATATAGGGAAATGACTTGTATTAGAAGTTTTAAACATGAACTATATACAATTACAATAAATAAATTAGCTTTAAGTAATAGAGTTGACAAAAGATTTATTTGTGAAAATAAAATTGATACATTACCTTGGGGGTATAAAAATGATTATAAATAAATGGAAATTTTAATTGTTCCAAAAGAATTAATAAATAATGATTTTGATATAAAATTATATTTATTTAAAACTTAAGTATCAAATAAATTTTTAATATATCTTTTTAAATATAAAAATTATTTTGTATATCATTATAAGTTTAATTTTATAATAGAACCATTTATAAATATAATAAAAAATTATGTTAAAGAAAGTTTTAAAGAAAATGATCAAAATTATATTAATAATTTATAACCATATGATATTGAATTTATACTATAATTTTATGTATATTTTTAAATATTTTCTTTAATAAATTTAAATATATTCAATAATTTATTGAATATCTAACCTAAAAATATCTATAAATTTTACTTTATTATCATTATAAATAAGACCCGTCTTTAAGACGGGTCTCAAATTTGTATATAATTTATTATATTTATGAATATTTTTGAATGTTTAAGAAGGGTAACATTTTGTTACCCTTAAGTTTTTATTGTATAAGGTTACCTCTTTTAAAAATTTTTAAAATAAATATTATAATTTATATGGGACCCATTTTGGGTCCTACCTAATTTTAATAAGTTTTGTATGTTTTTCATTATATAATAGGGGGGACAAATTGTCCCCTCTAAAAATATCTATAAATTTTAATCTATCCTTATTGTTTTCTACTTTTTTTATTTTAAAATTAATAAATATAAACCAGATTCATTAATAAATATTGTTTTAATATCTATTTTATTGACGCCCTGTTTTAGGGCATCTGAAAAACATGTTTGTACATCAATTTCTAGGGTGTCATAATTTGTGACACCTATAAATTTTATGTAAATTAATTTATCATCATTATGTAAATGTAACTGTTGGTTACACTTGATATTTTTTAAGTTTTATATATTTTTCTTTTACATTATCAATTAAAACTTTTCTAGAATTTTTATATTTTAAAATATAACAAATATCTTTTCTTTTAAACCAAGGTTTATTTTGTTTATTAAATACAATTTATTTATTATTAAATATAAAATTATTGTTAATTAAATAAATTATTGTTTTTATTATTTATGTAGATAAATTTTATATTACAAATTTTGTTTTAATCTTAAATATACAATACTTTTAATATTTTCATTATTTATTTGATTTCCATCACTATCTTGAATAGATATTACAATATTTTGAATTTTATTTATATTTTTTAAAGGAATATAATCAATTTCATTTGGTTTTTCACTAATCTTTGATCCATATTCAACATTTGGATAAAATCAATATAGAATTTCTGATTCTTTATGTAAATGTGAATGATCTTTATGATTTTCAAAACTAGGATCAACTAAATTACAATGTATTTCAATAACATCAAAAGGTCTAATTTTTGGTAGTTTTATTCCTTTTGTTAATACATTTGGTTCAATCATTTTATCATCTAATCCTAATAAATCAATTATAACTGTTGTTACTATAATTTTAACAGGAGATTTTATTATAATATATGGTCCATCATTTTTCAATATAAAATCATTTTCATCAAATTTATTAAATTTCTTTTTAAATTCTTTTAAACTATTTATAAAAATATTTTTTATTTCTTCAATTGTATAATTTCCTTTATTTATATCAAAATATTGATCTACAATTTTATCATCTTCATCTTTAATAGAATATCCATAACAGTTTTTATAATCATTTGGTATATTTGATATAAAATTATCTGAATAAAATCCACTTAAACCAATACTATATTTTCCATCTAAATGTATTGGATGTTCTAATCTTAATTCTAGTTTGGATGAATGACCAATTATTTTAAATAATTTCATCTTATTTAAATGGAGAAATTTTTAGAAAAAAAAGATAATATAAAATTAGAATCATATGATAAAAATTATAAAAATGATCAACCTATTAGATTATTAATTATAGGAACAAGTGGATCTGGTAAAACTACATTATTATTAAATTTTATTTATAAAAGATTAATTCCATATTCAAATTTATATATTTTTAGTAAATCATTAGAACAACCATCTTATAAATTATTACAAAAAAGATTTAAAAATATAGAATCAAATATTAATAAACAAATTTCTTATTTTTCATGTGATGATATGATTCCACTAAATAAATGTAAACCAAATTCATTAGTAGTTTTTGATGATTGTATTTTAGAAAAACAAGATAAAATTAAAGAATATTTTATAATGGGTAGACATAAAAATATATCATGTATTTATTTATCACAATGTTATTCAAAAGTTGATATGCAATTAATTAGAAATAATTTAAATATGTTATGCATCTTTAAACAAAATGAACATTATATGAAAAAAATATATAATAATTTTGTTGGATCAGATATGAAATTTGATAAATTTAAAACTATTTGTAATGATTGTTGGAAAGAAGACTATGGATTTTTAACTATTAATTTATTGAAAAAATCAAATGATGGAAAATATATGAAAAATTTTTCTGATATTAAATAATGATAATGGCTTGTTGTATGTTTGATTCAATAATTGATAGAATATTTATTTTATTAGTATTATTTATTTCATTAGTATTTATATATTTAATGAAAATTACAGAAATAAAGTAAAATAAATTGTGTTTAACATAATTAGTGTTTATGTTAACATGATTTGTGTTTGTGTTAACATGATTTGTGTTTTGTGTTAACATGATTTGTGTTTTGTGTTAACATGATTTGTTTTTATGTTAACATAATTTGTGTTTGTGTTAACATAATTTGTGTTTTGTGTTAATATGATTTGTGTTTATGTTAACATGATTTGTGTTTATGTTAACATGATTTGTTTTGAACCTAAATTTTTCTTTGTAATAAATGGATAAAATATCTGTTAATGAAGCTAAAAAATTAGATGATATTGAGAAAAAATTAATAAAAGAATTTAAAAATCAAATTAAAATTGAAGATAATTATGAAAAAATTAAACAAAAAGCATATGAACCTATAACATCAGCAATTGGTAAAGTTGAAAATAAAATTGGTGAAGTCTTAAATGAAAATAAAAACCTTATGGAATTGGTACCTATTGTTAATAATTTTGCCAATATATCAATACCAGAAACTGAAGAACTAAATTTACCTTCAAGTACTCCATTTAGACCAATCAGACAACCAATAATTCAAGAAGAATCGACATTTATTGACCCAAATTTAATTTCACCTCAAACATTAGATAAAATTATTGGTCCATTAGCACAAAAATATTTACCAAGAACAAAAGATGATAAATTTGGTTTATATTGGAATAAACATAAAAAATCATTTATGATTGGTGATAAAATAACTGTAATTGATAATGATGATTTAATAATTGATGATAAAAAATATAATGGAACACATGGATTATGGAGATTGTTAACTTATGAAAAGAAACCAGATAATAATTTATATACACAAGATGATTTAAATAATTATTCAAAAATTTTATGGGAAACTAATTCAATTTATAAAAATAATGATCCAAATAGTAAGAAACCAAAATCAATCAATCAATCAATCAATCAAACTTTATTGGCATGACAATTCTTAAAAACTGTATCAGCCTTTACATCAGTTTAACATATAATCTTAATTTTAAACTAAAATTAATTTATATCATTTGGTATAATATTCTTCGAAGGAGTAAATGCATTTACTAATAACATAATTTTGTAATTTCTTTTTAAATATTTCAAGGTCAGCACTAGAATTTTGAATTTCTTGTGGAAGGTTATTGAAAATTTTTGCATAATTGTATTTGACGTGGTTTTCAAAAAAAGATGTTCGATGGTAGATTGCAGGAATTTTGTTGTTTTTTCTGAGATTGATGCTGCATTTACCAAGTTCCATATTGTAGTAGTTTTGATGTTTCTTCATATATACTAAGGTGTCATATATGTATAAAGCATAAAAAGTCATTAGCTTGTAATGCAGGAAAATTTCTCTACATGATTGGCCTTTCTTTAGTTTAAAAATTATACGAATTGCGGCTTTTTGTAATATAAATACATTTCTCACTTGTGCGTTTGCCATCCCCCAAACTGGTAAGCCATATCTCATTTTTGAAATAAACATTGAATGATAAGCTGTCATTAGAATTTCTCGTGGGCAAAATGAGGATAATCTTCTAAGAACAAACAAACTTTTCGACAGCTCCTTGCACAAATTATCAACACTATCTAGTAAATTATCAAATCTAGTAAAGGTGATAAATATATTAATTTAATTAAACATATTTGGGAATTAAAAGGTGAAATTGAAGGTTCAGGAATCAGACAATATACAGAAAATAAAATTGAATATAGATTTATAGATGATTTAAATAAATTAGATAATATTATTAATTATATATATGCACAAGAAAAAGCTGGCAATAATAATTTTTTAAATGAAAAGAAAGCAATTAAAGACTTTATATCAAATAAATTAGATGAATTAATTGAAAAACCTGAAGGAATTAAGTATTTAAAAAGAATTTTGGCAAATATTTCATCACCATTATTAAAAGATGGATCAGGTATTTTAAATAATGTTATAAATAATTTACCTTTTGAATTACATGTACCTGGTTATCAATATCTAGGGCCTGGAACTAAATTAAATAAAAGAGTAAAAAGAGGTGATCCTGGAATAAATGATTTAGATAAAGCTGCTAAAGAACATGATTTATTTTATAGAGATCATAAAGATACAAAATCTAGAAATGAAATAGCTGATAAAATTTTACAAGATAAAGCATGGGATATAGTAACATCAAATGATCATGGAATTGGTGAAAGATAAATTGCATTACCAACATCAGGTGCTATGTGGATGAAAAGAAAATTTGGTATGGGTTTAGAAGTAGGATTAAAATTGTAATAGAATTAATTATATTAATCTATATTATAAAAAACTATAAATTTTTTTCTTAATAAATGGAAAAAATAAATATAAACTTGACAGATAATCAAAAAATCAAAAATAAAATTAGCATTTAAAAATAAAAGATCAGTTATAATTCAATTTAATATTGATCAATTTAATGAAAATGGAAAAGATATTATATTATTATCTAAAAGACAAATTAATAAACTAAATAAACATAAAAAATTAAATAAAGGATTAAGATTTGAATTTTCATACAATCAATTAAAAGAAATAAAAAATGTTGGATTACTAAAAGAAATTTTAGATTTTGCTGATAATATACCTATAGTTAAAAATTATACACCAAATGTTAGAAAGGGAGCAAAAGTAGTAAAAGAATCTATAATTCCTAAATTTAGAAATTTTATTGATTGGTTAGATCATGAATTAAAAAATGTAGAAGGATCTGGTTTAGATAAAAAAACATTAAAATATATGAAACAAAATTATAAAAAAATTTTGAACCACTAACATTAGGTGAATTAGAAAAATTGTGTAAAAATATAAAATATTTTAGAGGTGTATTTATGAGAGATATATTACCTAATAAAGTTAATAAATTTGAATGTGGAATTATAAATTTAGATTCATTTGATGGAAATGGAACTCATTGGGTTTGTTATTATAAAAAAGATAAAATTAAATATTATTTTGATTCATATGGAAATATAGTTAATAAACCACCAATAGAATTAGTTAAATATTTAGGAAAAGATAATATATTTTATAATGATAATCAAATTCAAAATTATAATGATCCACCAATTTGTGGTCATTTATGTATTTTTATATTAAATGAATTAAATAATAATAAAAAATTTGATAATATAATAAATAAATTAATCCTTAATAAATATGGATTCACAAAATATATTTGATCTGTTTGGAAGACAGAAAAAACATCCAATTAATATTAAAGAAGATTATATAAATTCTAAATTAAATATATTTTTTAATAATTTTAGTAAAAGTTTTAAAAGTCATGTAAAAAAGACTGAAAATCTAGTAAATGCTATTGGTTTATCAAAAAATTATATAAGTATTAATGGTAAAAGAATTGTTAATGTTAAACCAAGTATAAATAAATATGATGTTGTAATAAAATCAGAATTAGATGAAGTTTTAGATTCAATTATTAAAATTGGTAATGATCATTCAGAAACTAAAAAGGATTTAAATAAAATTACAGACTTTTTAATTAATATTGGAAAATATGTTGAAAATTTAGAAGAAAAATTAGAAAAAGAACTAAAATTTCTATTTGATGGAGTCAATGAATCCATAAAAGAATTAAATGCTGAAATAATACTAATTAAAGATGATATAGATAAATTACAATAATTATTTTATATAAATGGAGTTGATTTATTGTCTTAAATGTAAACACAAAACTAATTCTAAAGATATTCAGATAATAAAATTGAAAAATATAAATGTAATTAAATCAAAATGTTGTATTTGTAATTCAAAGAAAAGTTGTTTTACAAAATTTTCTCCCTAATAAATGGCTCTATACAGTTCATTTGATTTATTCATTATCAGAAACCAAAATCAATTAAACAAAGATGATTGGGATGATATTTCTGAAAAATATGAGTTGAGTATTAATATGATGAGATTGTTTCAAAATAAATTAAATTGGCAAAAAATTGCTCAACATCAAAATTTAACTATAGATTTTATTACTGAATTCATAAATTATCAATTAAAAGATTATATTGATTTGATTTGTAAATATCAAGATTTAACTGAATATTTCATTCATGATTATGCATTTACATTAAATTGGGAATTAATTTTAGAACATCAAAAAATATCAGCAAAATTTATACTTGATCATGCTACTGAAATTGAATATTTTAAAAGTAAAAATGAAATTGATACATAAAAATTATAAAATTTGACATCATAAAATTATAAAAATTTTACTTGTTTTAAAAAAGCTTTTGATTTAAAAAATTTATCCTTAATAAATGGCTGATTACAAAAAATATATAAATGATATTGAAAGAGCTGAATACAAAAATTTCTATCCATTATCTAAATTACATTTAAATGAACCTAATAAAAAAACTGAATTTAATATAGATTTTGGAGATGGATTTTGTACTTCTAAATTTCAATTTTATATATCTGGTAAATTGACTAAATCTGATGGAAATGCATATGATAATGGTGCTAATATAAAATTAATTGATAATTTTGTTCCATTTTTATTTTCAAAAATTGAAGTTAGAAAACATAATAAATTGATTGATGAAATTGAATATCCTGGTCTATTAAGTACAATTAAAGGTACTATAACTTATTCAAAATCAGAAATAAATCAGATAAATAATGGTTTTGAATCAAATTTTAAAAATAAATTTGAAGCAATTGGTAATTTATCTCATTTTGGATTAGGATTTTTTGAAAATGTAAATATTCCAATATACAAAGGAGGTTTTAATATAACATTTATTAGATCAGAAGATAATGATGCAATTTTTAGATGGAAAACTAAAAAGGCTGATGGATCTTATGATAATGCTACATTACCAACTGAAGGTAAAATAACAATTGATGAATTTTTTATTAGAGTTCCTATAATTGAATACAAAACAACAAGTAAAATTCAATTAATTAATGAACTAAGCAAATTTGAAAAAGTAAATTTTCATTTTAATCATTGGCAATGCATTGAACAAAAAAATATTACAGGAAAAAATTTAAGTTTTGATATAACAAATATCTATAGAAATATTTATAATCCAAAATTTATTATAATTGGATTTCAAAAATCAAGAACAAATGATCAGTTATTTGATACTTCTAAATTTGATAGTATGTATGTAAAAAATATAAGAGTAAAACTAAATGGTCATTATTACCCTGATGAATTGGAAAATTTCGATATAAACAATGAAAAATTTAGAATTATGTATGAAATGTATCAAGATTACAAAAAAGTTTATTATATTAGTAGTAAAATGTATTATAGTCCAACAGAATTTCTAGAAAATAGACCAATTTATGTAATTGATACTACAAAAAATCCAACAAATATTTCAAGTTCAAAAAATGATATTATTATTAATGCAGATTTTGATTATGATATAGTAGCTACTAGTAAAACAAATTGTTATATTATTATTGTATCTGAAAAATTACTTGAATATAATATAATCAAAAATGATATTACTGAAATTAATTAGAATATATTATTACTATTTTAGTAAAATTTATTGAAAAAATACTACTAAAATTTTAAATTACCTTATGAAAAGTCAACTATTGATTTTATTTAAAAAATACTTATAAAATGTGATAATTTTACTTGTTTTTAAAAAAATTTTATTTTGTAGAAAATTTAGGCATATTTGTTAAAAATTTCATTAAAATTGCATATTTTTTAAGACAATTTGACAAAAGCTGAAAATTGGTCAAAAAATGGCAAAAATATTGCATAATTGTATTAAAAAACTGTGAAATTTGTTTGATTTTTGATTGTCTCCAAAAGTGTCCTAGAAGTAACATGATACTATCTACTTATATATATATATAAGTAGATAGTACTATGGGGTTCCTAGGACACTTTTGGAGACAATCAAAAATCAAACAAATTTTACAGTTTTTTAATACAATTATGCAATATTTTTGCCATTTTTTGGCCAATTTGTAGTCTAACATTATTCTAATTTTTATGAAAAATATGCAAATTTCATGAAATTTTTTACAAATATGCCTAAATTTACATAAAATTGTCTTCAGAATAAAAATTTTTCTAAAACAAGTAAAATTTTGTCGAATACTGAATAATTATTCAAATTAAACTAGAATAGTTTCTTTATCATCAAATGTTTTAATGTTTGTAATAATTAAATGTAAATCTTTCTTATTCTATTCTTTAACTGTTTTAATGAATGAATATTTTAAGTTCTATTAAAAAAAATTTCAAATTTTATATATTTTTTTTGAAATCTGAAATTATCATGGTCCCAGGTCAAAATATATACTAATTATAGTAATTATTGTGCAAATTTAATAAAATAAACCTATTTAGTTCATAAACTACGATTTCAGTTGTTAAATAATGAGTCTTGTAGAATATATTGGTTGAGAACATTCTCTTATCACTCTTATCTCTCTTATCTGACCGTTAAAATAATACTTCCTGTCACAAACTCCAATACTTTAAACTATTATAACTTTATTAATAATTAAGTTATCTTTAATCTGAAAATTGTATTGAATTTAATATTTTTTTCTCTTTGATATAATACCTCACAACTTAGGTTTTAAATGAGATATAAGTTTTTTTGTTGTTTCTTAAATTCATTAATATGTTAATTGATTTATTTGTAAAAGTATTTGAAACAAATGTTTAATTGGTTGATTTATGATGGGCTATAATGTATTAATAGGATTAAAAATGATATTTATTTAGTATAGGCAATTATTGCACTATCTAGTGGAATAGTCATGAACTACTAGCGCTTCAACTGATAAACCCATGCAGTCTTATCACTCAACGGAAGTCTGGTTAGCTCATTGCTAACGTTCAAGTCTCATATGCCTGAGGTTCCGAGTTCAAATCTCGAAACTTCGGGCATAATTTATTGAGGACATAGTTGAAGTCCAGTGGTTGGTGGAAGGTCTTTATCCGAGTGGCCATAGGATAATGACTGTGAAACAAGCCGTGTGACAAGATACTACCTTTGCCTCATCCATTTCATCCTTCATAATCACCAATCCATTTCCATTAACCACCAATCTATTTCCATTAATCATTTCAATCAATCGCCTATCGTCCATCCCATTAATACAACATTACACTTACAACACCGCACACTAAAAAATTCAAATAATACACTCTCCTCCACCTAGCACAAAAAAATCTAAAAATCAAATAATTCAATAGAACCTGAAATGATGCCCCTGGGGACATAAAAACCTGGAATGTGGCAGTGATGGGTTCAAATTCAAAAATACAAAATATCATAAAAGCTAGGTGGTAGTGACGAGTAACTAAGGCGCCTATTCTGAAAACACGCACACTTACAACACTACACAAAATACACCATCATATCCATTCATTTTGTTTTATTTTTGTAAATTTAAAGCTTTTTTAAAACAAGTAAATTTTAATATCTGATTTTTAAGAATATAGATTAATTTATTTCAATTATATCATTTTTGATTATATTATATTCAAGTAATTTTTCAGATACAATAATAATATAACAATTTGTTTTACTAGTAGCTACTATATCATAATCAAAATCTGCATTAATAATAATATCATTTTTTGAACTTGAAATATTTGTTGGATTTTTTGTAGTATCAATTACATAAATTGGTCTATTTTCTAGAAATTCTGTTGGATTATAATACATTTTACTACTATTATAATAAACTTTTTTATAATCTTGATACATTTCATACATAATTCTAAATTTTTCATTGAATATGTCAAAGTTTTCCAATTCATCAGGGTAATAATGACCATTTAGTTTTACTCTTATATTTTTTATATACATACTATCAAATTTAGAAGTATCATATAACCGATCATTTGTTCTTGATTTTTGAAATCCAATTATAATAAATTTTGGATTATAAATATTTCTATAGATATTTGTTATATCCAAACTTAAATTCTTTCCTGTAATATTTTTTTGTTCAATGCATTGCCAATGATTAAAATGAAAATTTACTTTTTCAAATTTGCTTAGTTCATTAATTAATTGAATTTTACTTGTTGTTTTGTATTCAATTATAGGAACTCTAATAAAAAATTCATCAACTGTTATTTTACCTTCAGCTGGTAATGTTGCATTATCATAAGTTCCATCAGCCTTTTTAGTTTTCCATCTAAAAATTGCATCATTATCTTGTGATCTAATAAATGTTATATTAAAACCTCCTTTGTATATTGGAATATTTACATTTTCAAAAAATCCTAATCCAAAATGAGATAAATTACCAATTGCTTCAAATGCTTTACTAAAATTTGATTCAAAACCATTATTAATTTGATTTATTTCTGATTTTGAATAAGTTATAGTACCTTTAATTGTACTTAATAGACCAGGATATTCAATTTCATCAATCAATTTATTATGTTTTCTAACTTCAATTTTTGAAAATAAAAATGGAACAAAATTATCAATTAATTTTATATTAGCACCATTATCATATGCAGTTCCATCAGATTTAGTCAATTTACCAGATATATAAAATTGAAATTTAGAAGTACAAAATCCATCTCCAAAATCTATATTAAATTCAGTTTTTTTATTAGGTTCATTTAAATGTAATTTAGATAATGGATAGAAATTTTTGTATTCAGCTCTTTCAATATCATTTATATATTTTTTGTAATCAGCCATTTATTAAGGATAATTTTTTAAATCAAAAGCTTTTTTAAAACAAGTAAAATTTTCATAATTTAATTTTTATGATTTTATAATGTCAAATTTTATTTATGTATCAATTTCATTTTTACTTTTAAAATACTCAATTTCTGTAGCATGATCAAGTATAAATTTTGCTGATATTTTTTGATGTTCTAAAATTAATTCCCAATTTAATGTAAAAGCATAATCATGAATGAAATATTCAGTTAAATCTTGATATTTACAAATCAAATCAATATAATCTTTTAGTTGATAATTTATGAATTCAGTAATAAAATCTATAGTTAAATTTTGATGTTGAGCAATTTTTTGCCAATTTAATTTATTTTGAAACAATCTCATCATATTAATACTCAATTCATATTTTTCAGAAATATCATCCCAATCATCTTTGTTATATTGATTTTGGTTTCTGATAATGAATAAATCAAATGAACTGTATAGAGCCATTTATTAGGGAGAAAATTTTGTAAAACAACTTTTCTTTGAATTACAAATACAACATTTTGATTTAATTATATTTATATTTTTTAATTTTATTATCTGAATATCTTTAGAATTAGTTTTTTGTTTACATTTAAGACAATAAATCAACTCCATTTATATAAAATAAATTATTGTAATTTATCTATATCTCCTTTAATTAGTATTATTTCTGCATTTAATTCTTTTATTGATTTATTGACTCCATCAAATAGAAATTTTAGTTCTTTTTCTAATTTTTCTTCTAAATTTTCAACATGTTTTCCAATATTAATTAAAAATTCTAAAATTTTATTTAAATCTTTTTTAGTTTCTGAATAATCACTACCAATTTCAATAATTGAATCTAAAACTTCATCTAATTCTGACTTAACTATAACATCATATTTATTTATACTTGGTTTTACATTAACAATTCTTTTACCATTAATATTTATATAATTTTTTGATAAACCAATAGCATTTACTAAATTTTCAGTCTTTTTTACATGACTTTTAAAACTTTTACTAAAATTATTAAAAAATGTATTTAATTTGGAATTTATATAATCTTCTTTAATATTAATTGGATGTTTTTTCTGTCTTCCAAACAGATCAAATATATTTTGTGAATCCATATTTATTAAGGATTAATTTATTTATTATGTTATCAAATTTTTTATTTTTATTTAATTCATTTAATATAAAAATACATAAATGACCACAAATTGGTGGATCATTATAATTTTGAATTTGATTATCATTATAAAATATATTATCTTTTCCTAAATATTTAACTAATTCTATTGGTGGTTTATTAACTATATTTCCATATGAATCAAAATAATATTTAATTTTATCTTTTTTATAATAACAAACCCAATGAGTTCCATTTCCATCAAATGAATCTAAATTTATAATTCCACATTCAAATTTATTAACTTTATTAGGTAATATATCTCTCATAAATACACCTCTAAAATATTTTATATTTTTACACAATTTTTCTAATTCACCTAATGTTAGTGGTTCAAAATTTTTTTATAATTTTGTTTCATATATTTTAATGTTTTTTTATCTAAACCAGATCCTTCTACATTTTTTAATTCATGATCTAACCAATCAACAAAATTTCTAAATTTAGGAATTATAGATTCTTTTACTCCTTTTGCTCCCTTTCTAACATTTGGTGTATAATTTTTAACTATAGGTATATTATCAGCAAAATCTAAAATTTCTTTTAGTAATCCACCATTTTTTATTTCTTTTAATTGATTATATGAAAATTCAAATCTTAATCCTTTATTTAATTTTTTATGTTTATTTAGTTTATTAATTTGTCTTTTAGATAATAATATAATATCTTTTCCATTTTCATTAAATTGATCAATATTAAATTGAATTATAACTGATCTTTTATTTTTAAATGCTAATTTTATTTTTGATTTTTGATTATCTGTCAAGTTTATATTTGTTTTTTCCATTTATTAAGAAAAAAATTTATAGTTTTTTTATAATATAGATTAACTTAATTAATGAAAAATTTTATTAAAATTTTAATCCTACTTCTAAACCCATACCAAATTTTCTTTTCATCCACATAGCACCTGATGTTGGTAATGCAACTAATCTTTCACCAATTCCATAATCATTTGATGTTACTATATCCCATGCTTTATCTTGTAAAATTTTATCAGCTATTTCATTTCTAGATTTTGTATCTTTATGATCTCTATAAAATAAATCATGTTCTTTAGCAGCTTTATCTAAATCATTTATTCCAGGATCACCTCTTTTTACTCTTTTATTTAATTTAGTTCCAGGCCCTAGATATTGATAACCAGGTACATGTAATTCAAAAGGTAAATTATTTATAACATCATTTAAAATACCTGATCCATCTTTTAATAATGGTGATGAAATATTTGCCAAAATTCTTTTTAAATACTTAATTCCTTCAGGTTTTTCAATTAATTCATCTAATTTATTTGATATAAAGTCTTTAATTGCTTTCTTTTCATTTAAAAAATTATTATTACCAGCTTTTTCTTGTGCATATATATAATTAATAATATTATCTAATTTATTTAAATCATCTATAAATCTATATTCAATTTTATTTTCTGTATATTGTCTGATTCCTGAACCTTCAATTTCCCCTTTTAATTCCCAAATATGTTTAATTAAATTAATATATTTATCACCTTTACTAGATTTTGGTTTTTTACTATTTGGATCATTATTTTTATAAATTGAATTAGTTTCCCATAAAATCTTTGAATAATTATTTAAATCATCTTGTGTATATAAATTATTATCTGGTTTCTTTTCATAAGTTAACAATCTCCATAATCCATGTGTTCCATTATATTTTTTATCATCAATTATTAAATCATCATTATCAATTACAGTTATTTTATCACCAATCATAAATGATTTTTTATGTTTATTCCAATATAAACCAAATTTATCATCTTTTGTTCTTGGTAAATATTTTTGTGCTAATGGACCAATAATTTTATCTAATGTTTGAGGTGAAATTAAGTTTGGGTCAATAAATGTCGATTCTTCTTGAATTATTGGCTGTCTGATTGGTCTAAATGGAGTACTTGAAGGTAAATTTAATTCTTCAGTTTCTGGTATTGATATATTAGCAAAATTATTAACAACAGGTACCAATTCCATTAGGTTTTTATTTTCATTTAAGACTTCACCAATTTTATTTTCAACTTTACCAATCGCTGATGTTATAGGTTCATATGCTTTTTGTTTAATTTTTTCATAATTATCTTCAATTTTAATTTGATTTTTAAATTCTTTTATTAATTTTTTCTCAATATCATCAAATTTTTTAGCTTCATTAACAGATATCTTATCCATTTATTACAAAGAAAAATTTAGGTTCAACACAAATCATGTTAACATAAACACAAATCATGTTAACACAAAAACAAATCATGTTAACACAAACACAAATCATATTAACACAAAACATAAATCATGTTAACACAAACACAAATCATGTTAACATAAACATAAATCATGTTAACACAAATACAAATCATGTTAAACACAATTTATTTTACTTTATTTCTGTAATTTTCATTAAATATATAAATACTAATGAAATAAATAATACTAATAAAATAAATATTCTATCAATTATTGACTCAAATATACAACAAGCCATTATCATTATTTAATATCAGAAAAAAATGTTTCATATATTTTCCATCATTTGATTTTTTCAATAAATTAATAGTTAAAAATCCATAATCTTCTTTCCAACAATCATTACAAATAGTTTTAAATTTATCAAATTTCATATCTGATCCAACAAAATTATTATATATTTTTTCATATAATATTCATTTTGTTTAAAAATGCATAACATATTTAAATTATTTCTAATTAATTGCATATCAACTTTTGAATAACATTGTGATAAATAAATACATGATATATTTTTATGTCTACCCATTATAAAATATTCTTTAATTTTATCTTGTTTTTCTAAAATACAATCATCAAAAACTACTAATGAATTTGGTTTACATTCATTTAGTGGAATCACATCATCACATGAAAAATGAGAAATTTGTTTATTAATATTTGATTGTATATTTTTAAATCTTTTTTGTAATAATTTATAAGATGGTTGTTCTAATGATTTACTAAAAATATATAAATTTGAATATGGAATTAATCTTTTGTAAATAAAATTTAATAATAATGTAGTTTTACCAGATCCACTTGTTCCTATAATTAATAATCTAATAGGTTGATCATTTTTATAATTTTTATCATATGATTCTAATTTTATATTATCTTTTTTTTCTAAAAATTTCTCCATTTAAATAAGATGAAATTATTTAAAATAATTGGTCATTCATCCAAACTAGAATTAAGATTAGAACATCCAATACATTTAGATGGAAAATATAGTATTGGTTTAAGTGGATTTTATTCAGATAATTTTATATCAAATATACCAAATGATTATAAAAACTGTTATGGATATTCTATTAAAGATGAAGATGATAAAATTATAGATCAATATTTTGATATAAATAAAGGAAATTATACAATTGAAGAAATAAAAAATATTTTTATTAATAGTTTAATAGAATTTAAAAAGAAAATTAATAAATTTGATGAAAATGATTTTATACTGAAAAATGATGGACCATATATTATAATAAAATCTCCTGTTAAAATTATAGTTACAACAATTATAATTGATTTATTAGGGTTAAATAATAAAATAATTGAACCAAATGTATTAACAAAAGGAATAAAACTACCAAAAATTAGACCTTTTGATGTTATTGAAATACATTGTAATTTAGTTGATCCTAGTTTTGAAAATCATAAAGATCATTCACATTTACATAAAGAATCAGAAATTATATATTCATTTTATCCAAATGTTGAATATGGATCAAAAATTAGTGAAAAACCAAATGAAATTGATTATATTCCTTTAAAAAATATAAATAAAATTCAAAATATTGTAATATCTATTCAAGATAGTGATGGAAATCTAATAAATAATGAAAATATTAAAAGTATTGTATATTTAAGATTAAAACAAAATTTGTAATATAAAATTTGTCTACATAAATAATAAAACAATTGATTTAATTACAATAATTTTATATTTAATAATTAATTAATTGTATTTAGTAAACAAAATAATCCTCGGTTTAAAGTAAAAGATATTTGTAATATTTTAAAATATAAAAATTCTAGAAAAGTTTTAATTGATAATGTAAAAGAAAAATATATAAAACTTAAAAAATATCAAGTGTAACCAACAGTTACACTTACATAATGATGATAAATTAATTTACATAAAAATTATAGGTGTCACAAATTAAGACACCCTAGAAATTGATGTACAAACATGTTTTCAGATGCCCTAAAACAGGGCGTCAATAAAATAGATAATAAAACAATATTTATTAATGAATCTGGTTTATATTCATTAATTTTAAAATCAAAAAAGGTAGATAAACAATAAGGATAAATATAGATGGTGATAAATTAAAATTCATAGATTTTTTAGAGGGGACAATTTGTCCCCCCTATCATATAATGAAAAACGTACAAAACTTATTAAAATTAGGTAGGACCCAAAATGGGTCCCACATAAATTATAATATTTATTTTAAAAAATTTTAAAGGAGGTAACCTTATTATACAATAAAAACTTAAGGGTAACAAAACGTTACCCTCCTTAAACATTCAAAAGATATTTATAAAGATAATAAATTATATACAAATTTGAGACCCGTCTTAAAGACGGGTCTTACTTATAATGATAATAAAGTAAAATTTATAGATATTTTTAGGGGAGGCGATCTGTCCCCCCTATCATATAATGAAAAACATACTATTTTTATTAAAAAAATTTTGTTTATATTTATTAATTTTAAAATTAAAAAAGAATCAAAAAATTTAAAAATAGATTAATAAATATTTTAAATGAAAGAATCAAAACAAATAATTAAACATAAAAATTTAATAATAAATTATTAAATATATTTAAATTTATTAAAGAAAATATTTAAAAATATACATAAATTATAGTATAAATTCAATATCATATGGTTATAAATTATTAATATAATTTTGATCATTTTCTTTAAAACTTTCTTTAACATAATTTTTTATTATATTTATAAATGGTTCTATTATAAAATTAAACTTATAATGATATACAAAATAATTTTTATATTTAAAAAGATATATTAAAAATTTATTTGATATTTTAGTTTTAAATAAATATAATTTTATATCAAAATCATTATTTATTAATTCTTTTGGAACAATTAAAATTTCCATTTATTTATAATTTTTTTTATACCCCCAAGGTAATGTATCAATTTTATTTTCACAAATAAATCTTTTGTCATCTCTATTACTTAAAGCTAATTTATTTATTGTAATTGTATATAGTTCATGTTTAAAACTTCTAATACAAGTCATTTCTCTATATTGTTCTTGATCATCAAATAAACATTTCTTAAAATCATCCATATGTAATGTTTTATCAACAACACTTTTCTTAATTCCTTTACATTTTACAGGATTTTTATTATTAAATTCATAACTATATAATTTTGATCTTAAACCACAATATTCTTCTAATATTTCACCATTTAACTCATCTTTAAATTTACCAATTATTTTTTTATTCTTTTCACTATAGCATTCATGTTCTTTCTTATAATCACTTGTATCAAATTCATTAATATTTTCTTTAATAATTTTATATGGATCCTTTTTAAACTCTATAAAATAACTGTCTGTGTCCATATATAATAACCTTATATTTGGATCAAACTTCTTTAATTTTTCATAATAAAATTGATACATATGTAATTTTGATAAATCAAGTACTGAAAATCCTATATAGATTGGTTTATCAAACTTAACCTTTTCTTTTATCATATGTGAAGCAATACAGTCTTTATCAAATATACTTAATGTTTTAAAATTAGGTTTTTTTGCTTGTTTTAATGAAAACTTTTCGTCACCTAATTTAATATCACATCTATTTCTAACATTTTCCATAGTTTTTCCAAAAACACTATTATTCATCAATTTAAAAAAGTCTTTTTCAAAATCTGATGTTGATTTGGATCTAAATTTGGTATTTAATTCAATATATTTTTTCATATAATCATCTTGATCAAATGCTATAACTCTATTAACTTTCTTTAATTTTAATCCTTTTTGTAGATAATATTTTAAGTTTCTTGAATTAATAACATAATCTTTTTTATCAAATAATGTTGTGCAAAGTTTATTATTATAATGTTCAGGTGCTAATGGTAAATCTTTATGATCATCATGTAATTCAATAGGATATTCTAAATCAACATCTAATATATATCCATATTCAGCATTTTCATCTAATTCTAATATTGTTTCTTCCCATTCATTTAATGTATATGTATTAGGATTCATCCATGTTATATCTTTATAAGGTAATTTTTGACTTAAAGCCCATCCATATAGATTATTTGCATCTATATATAACATATAATTTTCAGGTTTTGTTTTATCATAATTTTTTGTATATTTATTGTTTGCTTTACAATATCTAGTTATACATTGTGAAATACCACCTCTAATACCTTTTTCAATCATTAAATACATATTATAATCACTTATTAATTCTAGTTTAATTTTTGTTAATTTTAACATAGAATCCCAAGCTAATGATGGTGATGTTAGATAATGTGCTGGATCTAATTGATAATTTTTCAAACAAACAGATCTAAAATTTTCAAATATATCAGCTAATAATAATACATCCTGAATATTATACAAATCTGAATAATTACCTAATGTTTTTATTTTTAATTTATTCCAAACTTTTATATAATGTTTATAATCATCATCACTTATATTTTCATTAGTTAAACAACTATAAAATTGATCTTTTTCTAATATTTTATCATAGTTTAATTTTTTGACATTATCAATAAATTCATATGGAAATACACCTTTAGAAGTTAATATTTTTAAAGTTTCATTATCATATTCAATTTTATCATTTTCTTTTATAAATTTATTTATATGCTTAAATTCTTTAAGATTTTTAGCTAATTTTTCAATTGATGTAGCCATAAATCTAAATGTATCTACAAATGAGAATTTTATAAATTTTCTAGGTTTATCATTTTTCTAGGTTTATCACCTTCAAATTCATAACCATAACCAGAATTTACTGAATAGTTTATATATTTTTCATCTGTATTAGCTAACAAATCAATTTTACCATATTTTTTAGCTAATTCTTTTATAAACAAATGTGTATCATAATTTGAACTATTATGACAGAATATAGGAATACTTTGAGGGAATTTTAGATTTAAATTACAATTTAAATGTGCAGCACCCCTAAATTTTCCTGTTAAATGGCAATGATCTCTTACTTTTATTCTTTTATCATCATCAAAACCACTATTTTCACAAATATGACAAATATTAGTTTTTTTATAATTAATTTATTCTTCATTAGTTAAATTCATAGGCTTTTTATTTTTTGAATTATATTGTTTGGCTATATATTTTGAAATTTCATCTAAATATTCAAATAATTTATTTGGTACATTTATTAATTCTTCTTCATTTTTTGCTCTATAACAAATAGGTTTATACATTTTATTAGTTACTCTAGATACTAAATAGATTGTAAATCCATATGGTATATGTTTTTGAATTTTATTTGTATATGAGCAATTTGGATTATTTTTACAATTATCAATCTTTTCTAATATACTTTCAAAATCCATATAAATTACATATGGATGTTCAAACTTTTTGTAATAGTTTTTAAAACTTACTTTTTGACCAGGAAATGGCATTATAGGTCTACAAGGTTCTAATGATTTACATATTTCTAAATGATTATTCAAGTCTTTATTTTTGTAGAAATGAGTCAAACATCTTCTACAAATATATTTTTTTGTTTTATGTTTTGATAATTGAGAATATACCAATTTATTTAAATCTGTTATTAATATATAATGACAATTATTACCAATTTTATAATATAATAAATCAATTTCTAATTTTACATTATAATATTCAGATATTTGTAATGGCACTATTTTTTTATCTTCATCAATTCTATAAATATTTATTGACATTGATGGATAGTTATATTTAGAGTCAAACGATCTTTTTTCAAATAATTTAATATCTTTTAATGTTATTGGATAATCAAAACCTTTAAAAATATCATCATTTATATATTTTTGATATTGTTTAACTCTTTCAGCATGTTCATTTGGTTTATCAATAGCACATCTAATTGCATAAATAAAACAATATTCATCTTTATTTTTAAAATTTACACAACATTTTTTATTCTTAATTTCATTTGGTAATTCTATATATGATCCAGCATTTAATGAATTATTTTTAGATAATTTTAGATTTAATTCAACACATCTTTTTAATGACCAACCAGAGCCTTTTGATGGTTAATTTAGTTGTTCTCTAACTATTAATTTCTTAAATTGATCATCAATAAAATCATCTATATTTAAAATATCTGAACTTTTTATGCAAAAATACATATTACTATTTTGAATTTCACCATTTATTAATTTTCTTTCATATTCACATTCTAAAGCCATTTGTCCTTTAATATTTTTAAATTTTTGTTTTTCTATCAATTTTTTTATTTCATTTCTTTGAGTTTCTAAATAATCATTAATATCTAAATCATCATTTGAATTTGTTAAAATATAATCTTGAAAATATCCTTTTAATGATGAAGCTTCTTGAATATTTATTATATTTTCTTTTGGAATTGGTCTATTTTTAAAATAATCATTTAATAATCCAATTAATTCTCTTCTAGTTTTATTAACAATTTTAATACTATTTTTAATTGCTAAATTTTGAATATATTTTAATGATCTATATTCTAAATTATTTGGATTTTCTTTAATTTTGTTTAATCTTTTAATTAGTTCATCTCTAGATAAATTTTCATAATTTCTGACAGATAATTTTTTTGCAATTTCATTTAATTTTTTTATATTAAATAATGAATAATTTGTAAGATTAAATGTTTCTTTAATATTTGTTAATTCATCTAAAGTTTTATTTTTATAATTATATATATTATTATTTTTACACCAATGTTTTAATTCAAATATTTTATTATCATATTTTTGTTTATTTAATAAATGTTTAGTTGAATTATAATGTCTATCATAATTTTTATATAATATATTTTTATTACAGTAAGGACAATTAATATTTTTATTTGTTCGTTCCATTTATTAGAAATAATTTTTACTTAGAAATAAAACTCTTAAAAATATGAGAAGTTTTTCCACTTTTTTCTAGGTAATTTATAGTTTAAATTGTATTTTTTCAATCAATAGTCAACTTTTCACAAGTTAATTTAAGTTTTCTAGAGTATTTTTTCAATAAAATCAATAGTCAACTTTTCACAAGTTAATTTAAATTTTCTAGAGTATTTTTTCAATAAAATTAATAGTTGTATTTTCATAAGTCAATTTAAGTTTTCTACAGTATTTTTTCAATAAAATTTAAACTTTTTTAAAACAAGTAAAATTATTATTTTTATCATGTTTTTAAATTTTCTAGTTTTGTTATATTTTTGTCATGAATTTTAGTTTCTAAATGTCTTAAATAATTATTAGTCCATTTAATATTTCTTCCACATTCACAAAATTGTGGTTTTAAAAACATTTCTCTAATACATTGTATACAAATTGCATTTTTTCTATCTTTACTATAATGATAATTATTAAAATTTGAAATATCTTTAATTTCTTTACATTTATGACATTGTTTTTCATTTAATTCAATAACTTTAATATTATCATATAATTTTTTATAATACAAATCCTTACATTCTTTACAATAATAATATAACCCATCTTTAGTATTTTTATCTTTATAAAATTTTGATATATCTTTATATAATTTACACTTTAAACATATCTTTTCCATTTATATAAAATAAAATTTACAAATTGTTTTTTTTCAATTCATATTCATAAAAATTTCCAATAATATCTTCATTATTTTGATCTTTTATACTATATGTAACTGGATTTGTATTATTAATTTTAGAAATTATAAATATTTCTCTAGACCAATTATTTTTATATTTATTAGAAAATGTTGATTTTTTATTTCCAATTCTAACTCTATCATTTATTTTAAATTTTGATTTGGTTATTATTTTTGGTGGTTTATATTTAAAAACAGTATCTAATAAATCCTTTTCATTATTTTTATTTACTTCAATTGCACATGTCATAAAACCCTTAGTTAAGCAGCAAGATATTTATTATTATTTTTTTTCTTTAACTTGACTCTCCCCGATAATACGAGGCAGGGATGTATTTAAACTGCAAACAACAAATTTAAACTTGTGACGAACGTTTTTGAGTTGCAGGTTTGCTTATATAACGTTTTTAATTACTAATAATTTCTTCCTGTAACTAGTGAGAGGTTTAACTATCAAGCCAAACCTATGCCTTGTTAAAAGTAACAGTTAAAAAAAAAAACTTATTAAAAACAAATCTTACACAGAATATTACAAAATCAATACATGGCATGCAATGTAAAATTACCAGCTGTTGTGCAATAGTGAAATAAAACAAAAAAGTCCAAAAACCGAAAGGCTTAAGAAAATGGAATATTGGCAAGGATAAACAAATCCCTCCACCACTATTCATGTTCCCTCCTACAAGGATAAATAAAAAAGCCTATGGTTGCAACTTTATTTGTAAACTTAATAATTTTTATTTCCGTAACGGATGTTTGTATTTATGTAATATTTGGCTTTAACCTTTATCACAATAATGTTAATTTTGTTACAAAAAATATTTTTCCCAATGTGTACTAAAAAAATGGCGTCTATTAAAAATGTATGAGGGCCTGCAAATACCTCAACAACGGTAATTTTCAACAAATTTTTAACGAGATACACCAAAGTAGACAGATTTTATTCAAACAATAATACAAAGAGCAAAGAGCATAAAGATCGAACCACATGTAACGGAGTACATTGAAATTTTTTACTTACGTCAATACAATCTTCAAGTCGTGAATGGCGTAGTTGTACGCCATTCATAACTTATGGATTGTATTGACGTAAATAACGAATTTCACTGTAACTCAATAATCCAGGCTACTATAAAAATCTAAATGGAGTACAGCAAATTTTATCATGGAAACTTGTGAGTTTTCAACGGTTATGCAGGAAATATCGTCATTTTCATAAGTCAAATCAAATTTACTCAATTATTTTTTTGGTTCTATCTTTATGATTTTATTTTATAGAGCAGGATTTATTGCAAAGAGAGTTGATGTGGATATCCTACCACAGGTCATTGTACAGGATTGGCCTAAGATGTTTAGTTGAATCAGCAACTTGGATTTTAGGAGGATATTAGACCTCATCCTTGTGTCTTCCGAAGAGCAACTGTTGTGTTTTGCTCTCATTAAAAACCAAGTCGTTATTTGCACAGTACTTAGCTTTATTGAGTGAAATAAAGTTGCTGATTTCTACATTCTCGGGAGCTTTGCTGCTGGTCAACAGGACAGAATCATCGGTACACATGAAGATAGTCATGCAGTCTGGAAGGTCCGCTGCGAAAAGTGCGAAGATAACGGGGCCGAGCACCGATCCCTGGGGAACTCCTCTAGTCACAACCAGTAGTCCTGATCTGGCTGTTCTTATCTTGCTCTTCAATAAGTGCCTTATTTCAACTAGCTGGTGCCTTTACCTAAGGTAGCATTCAAACCATGAGTTTAGCTACTTAGTTATTTAGCCATCGTTAATATTGTTGTATTTTTAATATTTTTTGTTTATCTATCTTAGTCAGTTAACCTTTATAAATCCAAATGCTTCACTCATAACGGGGTTTTTATTGGGACCGTTGACTGAATACAATTATTTTTCATTTTTCACCTTATGTAGGGTATTGTAACTGCGTTGAGTGAGCAGATCAAGCCCAACCTAGAGTCTTGTGATTGAAACCAACAGGATCGCCGTAATATTTTTATTTGGAATTTAAAGATTGTTCTCTCTTAAACTTCCATTGCGAAGCAAGGGGTGTAGAAGTTAGTAATCAATAAGACTGATTAATAAATGAGGTTTACTTTAGTATTTCAAACATTCATTTATCCTACATGTTAGAAACCTCCCATCCGAGCTGTCCATTAGTCTCTGGATATTTAATAATTAACTGCGTTTATATATTGGACGGAATTTTGTGTTCAGTGCAGTAAAGCGTTTTTACCTAGTACATGAATAAATATTATTCCATGTTATATTTTTTATAGTTGCCGGAAAATATCCGAAAGTATTATTCATTTTAGCGAATTTCCCTATAGGGAATACGCTATTACGGTAGTAGTCATGGTAAGACCTAAGCCCGGGACCACTTTACTTTTTCATTTTGAGGTCCCCAGAAGCCAAAAACACCATTCGTTCATTTTCATATATATGTATATATATATCTATATATCTATGTGTCCATGGTACTGATAACTTTTGAAGGGGACCTCGATTTTGATGAAATTTGGTATGAAGACCAGGTCTATTTTCATGAGTTCGCGAACCAGCATGATCGGGTTATGGGAACGGAGTTTTATGGGGTTTCAAAGGGGTAAAAAAATGGGTTTTTGGCATTTTTGGACCTTAATTTTTAAAATTCGACAATTTTAACTGAAACCATTTAAAAGACCTTAAAAAACAAACAATTTGGTATTTTGAATTTTTAACTTGGCTTAACACGTTACGGAGAAAAGCTAAAAATAGGTTTCCAATGTTAATCTTATGGGAAATCAGCAAAACCCTGTATCTCGCTTATTTATTAGAATAACTTGATACAATTTGGTATGTACATTCACTAGGTAGGATTTAACTGATATTTGCTTTCAACACCCATATGGTGCCAAACCTACATACTCACCCCCATGGGGTTTATGGGGAAAATTTAAAAGTGTCAAATATTGATACAATTTAATATTTACATTACCTATTACATTTTTTAACAAAACTAACATTTTCTAACAACATCCAATGGCAGCAAACCTACATACTCATTACTATGGTGTTTATGGGGAAAATAAACAATCTTAAGATCCTTTGGAAATTCGCTGAGTACGCAGGTCTGCTGCGACGGGGGTATTTATAGACAAAGTCATAATGCAAAACTGTTAAAAAAAAGAAAGAATTTGAGCAGAACTATACATTTAAGGAGAAGTATGATTATATGTGAAATATACTTTCAACCATCCTTCACTACGTCCCTTTATAGTTTAAGTCGCCCGTAGAAACTACTTAGAAACTTTGTCTACTTAGAAACAAATCTTAAAGATTTAAAGATATTAACATTAATAAGCTCTCATTAAACAGTAACAAAGGGGGAAAATGGAACGCCTGAGTATTGGAAGCAAAGCAAGTCTCATGCCAATTAGAATAGTAATCCGGCTGAAGAGGCATTTTAGTTCATATTTAGTTCATTATCGCCTTGAAAATAATTATGAGCATAACACGCGGCCATTATAAGTTCTATTATAAATAAGAGATTTCCTGCTGAGTTGAAAATTATGATAACTAACCAATATCTTAACTTAAGAGGTATTAATATTTTAATCAGAACGGTAACTGATATATTCTCCTGATTAGGATTAAAGAAGTAAATGACTTATAACCTTAAGACTTGTGTAACCAAAATCACATGTACTAGGGCTAGATAATTTTATTCATAAAAAAAATCGGGAGGGGGTTATAGAGGGCACGAACAGCGATAGTTCGTGGTTTTCTCTTTCTTGTAGATTTTTATAATTTAGATTATATCATTCTATTTTACTCAAGTTTTTTTATTTATTTATTTTTTTAAGAATAGTTAATGATAGATCCATATTACATTCTCGAATTGAATCACCTCATTCTGAAAAATAAACAGCCTTGATTGAAATAAACAGGCGATACTACCCTTATCATACTGTTTTAAAGTACAAAGAAAAAAAATATTAAAAAAACTGTTTGGTGAAAAACCTACATTTATAAATAATTAAGTAAAAGGCCAATTAAACAATTTAATTTACCTGATTTAAATGCTCGTATCAAAAGAAAGATTACAAACAAATCATATTGTTGGCACTAGTAGTAAACTAAAGAGATTGTCTCAGCAAGATTATTTTGATAAAAATTATAAATGTTATATATTTTTATACCTTTCAAGTACTATTATGCAACTTATAACATAGATATTCAAACTAACATAAATATAATTGGTAAAAAGTGTAAATGTATACGAAGGAAAGCGTATGTCTTGTTTAAATTAATCATAAATATTATTAAAAACGTTACAGTTATTCTAAATAATTTATATGTAAGTTATGTCCTTTTTTTCCATTTGATTTTGACCGTTGATTACTACTAGTAAAAAATATTATCATGTGAAAAAAAAAAACTATCACAAAGATTATACAGAAAGGAATAAAATTATACAATCCCCTTCCTTTATTGATGACATCAGCTAAAAACATGTCATTCTTAAACTGGGCGAGGTAATTGGTACATCAATCACTCGAGGAAAAAACATTTATTAGTTAATTCACATCATATTTTAACTGATCAAAATAATCCAATTAAAACAGTGCAAATCGTAGTAATCAAGCTACTGAGCATTTATCGTCGCAATTGTAAAGTAATTATATTTCATCGTAAGAAGTTTTAAGCAATTACAAGCTCTGTTTCGTGCAGTTTCCGAAACGTAATTAAAAGTTTAATCTCGTTCCATGACGATGTAATAGAACTGCTTGGAACAGTTGAATCTGTTAATGTAATGTACGATTGATACAACAGTAATGTTACCACTCATAATGTTACCACTGTACCGTATGATTGGATACAGAGTCAAACTTGAAATACAATTAGGAATAGGCCTATTGGTAAAATATTATACCTAAGGGTTAGAAACGAAACATTGTACATGTCATGTTATTAAAATATAATATTACTTTTTAGTAATTTTAAAAAATATACTCCAAAATCAAGAAAATTTGTTGATTTATCATTGGCCTAAAGTTGGAGAGTGTTAAAAAAAATAAAAGAATAAAGTCTAAGTAAAAATACATAAATTAACTTGAAATTTGTAGTTATATAATCAGGAATCTTCAGAATTGCGAGCGAAACGTGAGGCGATATACTGATTGAGCTTATTCAGTGGGGTGGAGGTGTTACTTGTGAATACTTCAATATTAGGCATATATGAATCTTAACATCGTTGTAGCTAATTAACTTCACAGTGGTATAAAATTGCTGTCGACTCATTACTAATTTTGCAAAAAATACTTTGATTTACAAAAACAGCAAAACAAAACCTGTTCACTTAAACCAGTTATTTTATGACAGTTCATTACAGTAAAATACCCCCGTCTCAGTAGACCTACGTACTTAGCGAATTTCATAAGAACTTGGAGATGTTGTATTTTCCCAATAACCATAATGGGAGTGAGTATGTAGGTTTGCTCCCATGGGATGTTGTTAGAAAATGTTAGTTGTTAGGAAATATAATGGTTTGGTAAGGTAAATATCAAATTGTATCAATATTCTTTACTTTTGAATTTCCCCCGTAAAAAGCATGAGGGTGAGTGTGTAGGTTTGCTGCCATATGGGTGTTGTAAGCAAATATCAGTTAACCTAATATCAGCTCTACCTAGGGAATGTTCTTCCGCTGCCCCCGTTGGGAAGGGCCTCGCCTAGAGGACGCACAAATTTTTGGTGGATTTTTGGTGGATTCGGTCTGCCGAAAGATCTTGGAGGATGAGATCAACTGGGATTGTTTATCACAGTTCGTCCGGGGCATCCTTCTGGAAAAGAAAGCCGATCTGGTCCACGAAGTGACCCAGATCCTTTGATCGAGTGGCTGGATAAGGAGCGAGCCCCACGGGCTTAAGCCAAATTTAGGCCTAGCCTGATGTAATGTGATAAAAAATTCCAGGTTAGAATCCTAAAGAGTAGAGGAGGCTATTTAGTGGGTAAACCCGTTTTTAGGGGAGCCCCACACTACAAAAAATTATTTTCTTATAAGGATAATTTACAGATAGTAAATTAATTGCGCAAGTAATTTATATTCTACTAATGAATGAGTAGAAATCATAAAAATGTATCCAAACGGATACTTAAACATTTAATTAGAATATCAAAAGCTATTTAATGGCTCTTTTGGGAATTGGCTTTAAAGCTCATTTTCATGACAAAGCAAGGCTGCGACATTTAAATAGATTTTTATTGTAAACGAAAATTGAGCATTCCAAAAGAAACACCCAATTCCAAGGAATCCGTGATTGAATCTGTAGCGTAAAATAAAATTTTTTCTCACCATATGCACGGCATTCCTGTTGTATCAATAAAAACAAGATAAACCGTTGTTACATAGACAATAACAGGGGATTAAGAAACAATTAAAGTTAATGAAAATATATACATATTCTTTCACTAACAAACTTTAATTACAATTGAATCTTACTCAAATAAATTTATGGCAGTTGGTGAGAAAATAATTGTAAAAAACCACACAAACAATAAAACTAAATAACATAACGCGTAAATTACTTTATGGCTTACAATATATATATTTAAATTTTTATTGTCTTTCTGAATTAGTTTCAAAGACGCCTTTGTGCTTATTCTATGCAATGAAATAGTCAATGAATTTGTTCATTTGTTTCATTCTTTGACAGGTCCTACTTGCAATTAAGTAATTAATTAAACCTAATACTTATATATATATATATATATATATATATATATATATATATATATATATATTTGGGAAATTGTTACTCTTAACGCTTTTTCAGTGCAGTTTGTTATCATCCATGATTTATTACGTTTATTCACAACTTTTTGGTGTGACTAGACAGGTCCTCGCTGGTGTAGGCCTACTGCGTTTACTCGATGTTTTTGTTTTGTTTTTGTTTTTCTATTAGTTTCCTACAAATTTTAATCAAATGGTGAATGAAGAACTTTAAGGGTTTGTAGGGTTCTTACAAGGGAAATATATTTACCAATTTAATTTAGGAACAACTTCGCACCGAACTCTTTTCAATGGCACCAAAGACTTGAAAATTGACTAAAAATAATTCTAGGAGTTACAATAAAAAATGTTTAGCGGAATTAATAAATATATATATTTAATTACATTTGCTGTGTACGTACTATGCAATAAATTAAATTTAAACAGTAAGGCATCAATGTCCTGCGAATCGAAACATGAGACCATGCCGTACTTTTAACAACTGATCACTTGGTTAACATGCTTTAATTTTCAAAGCCATCTTTAATAAATAAAATCGATAAGGACTGATATAGATACTAAAGATTTATTAGAGTATTTAAATTCAACATCGATAGTAAAATAGTAAATTAAAAGAATAAATTGAGTATAGGCCTAATAATTAAATATTTATATTAGTAAACATTGTTACTGTCATCAATAATCTTAAGAGTCTTGTTACGAAAATATCTCCTTGCGTATCGATAAAAATTATAGCCTTTTTATAACTGTTTGTAGCCAACAGTCCGAGAGATATGAACTCTAATCAATTGTGGAGCAACCAGTACCGGTTTGGCCTGAAAACTAAAACCTGCAGGCTTTTATTGTCCTGGATTGATATTGGTTTATTAAGTCTAACCATTTATCTGTATTTTTTTCCTGCCACTGCATGGAAATAAATTGTCATTTCCTGTAAAAAAATAAAATAACCTAAAAATAAAATAAAATAAAATAACCTGTAAACCGAGTTAATAGTGTGTTCCAACAGAAAAAAACCAAACATAGATAAAAGAGATTTTGTATACAATAAAACATAATAAATATGGCACATACCAAATATCCGTCGCAGTTCCAAATTGTCCTTTTTCGGATGACCCGGGTTTCGGCCCCTACTAGGCCATAATCATATCCTATTCAGGGACACTGGACAAAAAAAAAATCAGTCATATTGACGTCGTTATAAGCACACAAAACACATACACGGTAAAACACGGGTGACAAAAAGACATTTAAACAAAACGCACATACTAGGCCTAGTCATGACACGAACGTTTCGGTATGGTCGGTAACTGTGCACTGTACATTTACAAAATTGTTTATGTTTAGAATCAAAAAACTTTTCGAATGCTGGCGGACCATCATAATAGTTAAATGCAGGCCAATTCATCATAGTAAGGTTCATGTAAATTTTGCCATTTTAAACTGAGCAATCTACAGAAATATATTTATGGATATTCCGATTTTAAGGAGAAATTTTTTAAATTTACAAATTAAGATATCAATTTACTATAAGCGCTTCGTGACCCTGGGTTAAACTTCTTAAATCACTATGGTTAAGTAATATCACTGCTGTAAGATCATTAAATCATCACCTTGCCCACTACTTCTACAGTTGTACATAAATATGTGTTATGATACACTATACAATTAATACATCTATCTACATAATGTCAGTGAAAACATTTTAGAGCTTTTGTATGAAACTTATATGCATGGAATAGCATCAGTAATGTGGCGATGTAATAAAAGTTGACATGTTATTAAATTAATCATTAAATTGTAATATAAACACTTTGTTAAGCGCTACAAATACATTTGCAACCCTCCTCCTTCGAAAAAAATACTTGATATCCACGTAAGTAAATGTGTTTTCAAAAATGTATCTATGAATAAAAACATTATATTGAAATATGTTCATTGGAATTATATGAAAGATCTTTAAAAGGTAATATGTTCGTTTCTTAGCAATAATAGTTAAAGTAAAATAGTAAATGCATACACAAACCATATCACTGAAAGGAAGTAAAAATCAGATATATATAAAAATACCCCCGTCGCAGCAGACCTGCGTACTCAGCGAATTTCCAAACGATTTTGAGATATTGTATTTTCCCCATAAACACCATAGGAATGGGAATGTAGGTTTGCTGCCTTGGGATGTTGTTAGAAAATGTTAGTTTTGTTAGAAAATGTAGTAGTTACGTTAGGTAAATGTCAAACTGTATCAATATTCGGCACTTTTTAATTTTCCCCATAAACCAACCCCATGGGGGTGAGTATGTAGGTTTGCCGCCATATGGGTGTTGTAAGGAAATATCAGTTAAATCCTACCTACTGAATGTACATACCAAATATTATCAAGTTATGGTGTTCTTTTCATTTTCCCCATAAACCCCATAGGGGTGAGTACCCCTTAGGTGAGGTTTGCCGCCATATGGGTGTTGTAAGCAAATATCAGTTGAACCCTACCATGTGAATGTATATACCAAATTTTATCAAGTTACTGTATTCCAATAAATAAGGGAGATACAGGGTTTTGTTGATTTCCCATAAGATTAACATGGAAAACCTATTATTGGCTTTTCTCCGTAACCTGTTAAGCTAAGTTAAAAATTTAAAATACTACATTGTTTGTTTTTTAAGCTCTTTTAAATGGTTTCAATTAAAATTGTTGAATTTTGAAAATTATGCTCCAAAAATGCAAAAAACCCATTTTTGACCCCTTTGAAACCCCATAAAACCCTGTTCCCATAACCCGACAATGCTGGTTCGCAAACTCATGAAAATAGACCTGGTCTTACAACTTCATACCAAATTTCATCAAAATCGGAGGTCCCCTTCAAAAGTTATCAGTACCACGGACACACACACACACACACACACACACACACACACACACACACACACACACACACACACACATATATATATATATATTGTATTTTCCCCATAAACACCATAGGAATGGGAATGTCATGGTGTCATTTCCGTATATATGAAAATGAAATAACGGAGTTTTTGGCTTCTGGGGACCTCAAAATGAAAAAGTAACATGGTCCCGGGCTTAGGTCTTACCATGGCTACTACCATAATAGCGTATTCCCTATAGGGAAATTCGCTAAAAGAATCCTTAAAAAGTTCTACTTAGATAACTATCTTAAAAATATTTGCTTGGATGAAGATTTTAAAGAGAACGGCTCAAACCTTTGATATGTAAATGGATTATCAGAAGATTTCTCTAAAAGTAAGTTATAATATTGCTTTTGATATTTAAATAGCCTACTTCAGAGTTGTCGTGATTACCTCGGCAACTTCTTTGGGTGGCTCTAATAAAATTTCTGTCTCTCCAACACAATCATTTTTTCAATGCAGCATTTTATTTAATACTTTACTAAACCATTAATTTGCTAAAGTGATTCATCCAAATACTTAAGATATTCTTCTTTTTTAAAGAAGCAGTTGTTTGTTGGTTTTGCTTTAGTTCAAAAACAACTTTGTTTATCACTACTTACAAGGTGTTAAGAAATACATTTTAATTTTGAGACGAAATAGTATTCTTTAAATAATTATTATTTTGTACCTCACTAACCTTTCTCATTAACTTGAAAAATGTGTTTTAGTATAAGATACAAACTCTGCATTTTAAATAAGTATTATGACTTACCTACTTACTTCATCTCCGCCCAGCTGACCTGTCGTAGGCGTTGGGCGTCCTCATATATGTGGCCAGTGGATAAAATAGCCAACTCTGGCGATTATGAGGAATCAGGAGGCAGGAAAAGAGCGTGGGTTTGTGCTACAGAACTTCACTCAAGCTATAGAAACTGTGTTCAATCAAAAAATGTTTTTTATTTCAGCTTTAAGTATATTTACTTTAACTTCATCTTTGATATGAGTAGGCAAAAGCAGAAATTTTTAAAAACCAGAATATTTAGGCGATTTTTTAAATAATGGCAGGTCGTGTTGAGTTGCATATTTATTTTCAAATCTGGTTTTGTAGCTATGAGTGTTGTTAGTGTATTCTGTTGTGTGTGTGTTTTTTATATAGGTTGCAACCTCATAGATGTATAAGCATGGGATACAATGTATAAACCAGCGGTTATACAATGTATAGGCGGTCCCATAATCGATCCCTGTGGAACTCCACATGTGATCGATTCAGGAGATGATTGGACTTATTTAATTTTTAATTTGTAAACATGTTGAATCTCAGCAATCTGTAGTTTGTCACTAAGGTAGGAGGAAATCCACCTCAGCGCATCACCACTAATACCAAGTTCAGACAATATATTGATGAGAAGCCTTGTATCGACACAATCAAATGCTTTGCTAAGATCGGTAAAGCATCCCGAATCGACTCGCCATCATCCATTGCGCCTATACAGCCATTTACGAAGTCGATCAAAGCCAATTTTGTGGATTTGTTTTTTCTGAAACCATACTGCCACCCACACAGGAGGTCATTTTCCTCAAGGTAGGCAGTCAGCTGGTCACAGGCCAATTTTTCGATCGATTTTGAAACAACTAGTGGAACTAAGATCGGACGGTAGTTGCACACCTCCCCCTCATCCCCCTTCTTGAAAAGAGCCTTGACCTTGGCAACCTTGCAGCCATCGGGGAAAACGCCACTACCGGTTGAGATATTGGTGATGTGCACTAGTTTTTTCTGAAGTGCCTCCTGACGGTATTTCAGAACTCTCATGCTGAAGCTGTCAATTTCACAAGATGATTTTGGTTTGAATCTTTTGAAAATTGTTAACAGATTTTTCTCACTGATCGGTTTAAAATGATTGAAACTTGATGCTGTAGTTGTATTTTGTGTGTTCCTTCTCCTTATGTCACCTGCTTGAAAATTTTTATGTATTTTTATAGCAACATTGCCAAAATAGTTGCCATGATAATTTTTTTGCTGATTGCCTAAGTAATAATCATTGCCTTTCCATTTTCTTTTAATTCAATATTTTTTGACAGTTTGTTGAGAACAACTCCTCTCCATACATTGATTATGCTCCAGGCCTCCTTAGCTTTATTGCCAGCTTCAGAAATTGTGCAGTTATCCCATTCAGCCTTGTTTGTCTGTATGCTAGTTCTATAAGTAATTAGGGCCTGGTCATATCTTCCTTTATTTAAATCTGTTTCATTATGTTTCCATGTTCTGTAATGTTCAAACATGTTATTTTTAAGCTCAAAAATGTTGTTATCGATCTATCTATTTTTATTGTTCGGCTTACATTTTGAATCCTTTAATGGACAGGCTATATTGAAGTGAAAAAGCTAAGTTGAGATGAAAGCGTCATATTTGTCATTGATGTGTGTGTGTAATTATAAGTGTCAGTCCATGACTCTTCAGAAAGGCGAAATTTAAGTTCTTGTAGGATATTCTCATTTATTACATATGGTCTTTATTTTCTTGAAACTTACATTACTGGTATTGAAATTGGTCTGAATTATTATTGCAAGACTGTTAGGTATGGAGGGTTGAATAACGTCGCTGTTATACACAAAGTTATTTACAATAAAATTATCGATGCATGTGCTCGATTCAGCTGTTATTCTAGTTGGTGTGTCTATTGTAGTTTGAAGTCCATAACTCTTAATGATGTTGAGAAATTTAATTGGTTTATTGTCTCTATTGAAAATCTTAATGTTAAAGTCGTCTCCGATTAAAATGTAATGATTCTTATTTTCTTCTTAATTCTTGAAAGATATAAGTCCAACTTTTCTCAAAGGTTTTCCCGGCTGCCATATGTAAAAGGCCGAGACTACGATTTTCTGTTCTTCCAAACTGAACTTAACTTCACAACATTCAAAATCCTTATTATCGCTTAGGCCTAGGCTAACATTTGTTTTATTCAAGGAATCAAGTTTATTATTATTCTTTTTTTTGAAGATATTTAATGGCTACTCCATCCATATAGACAAATGCCTACTCTACCATATGAGCTAACAAGGGTGTAATGACGTATGTAATTTATAAATATTACATAAAAAACTAAAATGCCATTATCTTATTTTATGTGTTGTTCAATCAAATAACTCAAGAAAATGAGATACAATCGATTTATCTACGAATTATACTCTTAGCGTCAGTTATATTTTGTTATGTATAGGACTATTATTGAATCAAACAATAATTAAAGCCAGGAAATATTAATTAAACTTAGCCATAACTAAGAACTCCTTTTAAGACAGCCTGGAGGACTAGAGATAATTACTTGCTTAATGAAGGCCTTTATAATAGACAGACCTGAAGGGCTTATAACAATAATTGAATATGTAGGGGACCTTTTTAAATCCAATTATTGTTATTGATATGGAAATGAAGTATTATTGGGTATCTGGAATGTTTGTAAATAAAGAAAACTAGTGTACTTGTTGATCGAAATCGAGAATTTATTTTATTTAATTTAATTTGAGGATAGCGCCTTTATTTAAAGTCCGATTATCATAATTTTTTTTTTTTTGCGGAAATAACTACATACCAAGCCCAATCCAACGACAAAAAAGTTGAAAATCGGTTGAGAACTTTAGGAGTTCTCCTAATAAAAAATCCTTACGGTATTTAATAAGTATAAATCATATTGAATCACAAAAAAAAACAAATAAAAAAAAAAAAAAAACGCCAAACCTTTACTGGACCAAACTTGTAGAGTGAATAGAATAGAATATTTTACTGGTGAAACATATATCGATATAGCAGTATATTAACCAGGATAACCGAATTTTAAATACTATAGTTAAAAAAATGTTAAGAATTTCGTATATTTAAATTTTGTTTGCACTAAACTTTGATTTGAATTCACATATGGCTGCTACTATAGTAAGACATAGTTGAGGTCATAATATATACTAAATTTCAGGCATCCATGTGCCATAATCGTAGATAAAAATATTAAAATAGCGCGACTTTGTGAAAGAAATACATTTTGAAAGTACTCCCCTTTGAAGGGGGTGAGATACGGCAAAATTTCATGGGACTAAAATAGTAGAGCGTCTAATTACTGACCAACGATTTTCCCTTAGATTTGAGGCAGGACCTCTCGTTCAAAAGTTACGGATATAAAACCCTATATCCAGAACAACCCTATTAGAAAAAAACAAAAACATATTCAGGTTTCTAATTTTAACCCTTTTTCTTTTTTAAGAGGGTTTTAATTTTAAATTACTAGGTTTTGGAATTTTTGTTTTGTATTAACCAGGAAAACTAAGTGTATGCAAAATGTTTTAGTTTCTGCCTTAATTTTAAGTACAACATATATTTGATACAAGGAAATGAGTTACACATTCGGCTGTATAGTTATAGAGAAGATTATAAGCAAACTTACGAACATTAATTAACCCACTTACAAACTAACGTAAGATGAACTAACCAATGTATGAAATTCATAGTATACTTTTCGCTCTTTATATACATGTACAGTGTTATAATTTAAAATATGCAAATATTTTTTTATTGTGATTTAATATTGTACAAAGGAATTTAGTAAAATTTCAAACAGCCATAGTTTTATGACCAGAGGTCGTAACAATGAACTTTATGCAAGCAATGTGTACGTTCCTGTACTTAATTTTTATATACTACATAAATTCAGAAAAATACATGGTTTCGGAGCTATAAGCAAAATACAAAAAACATGTAAAAAATTTCAATTTGCAGATATCTAGAGAAGCATAAGGAATATTTTGTTGCAAACTTTAAATTCGGATTCATCACCCCAAAAACGTAGAAAACAGCAAAAAAACTTAAAAATCGTAATTTCATCCATTAGGGGTATTTTTCAATTCGGGTTTTCTGGACCAAATATTTACTACAATGAATTTAATTTATATTCACTTTATCTAGTTAAAAATATTGATAAAAGATTTAACAATTAAAGGGAAAATTTACATTCAGATATTATAAAATAAGAACTAAAAGGGAGATAAATTTTAGTTCCATTTGTTGAAAATTATTGAAAGTACATGAATCACAATAATTACGTAAATTAAGACCAACAGAGTTAGTTTCTAACACGACGGCAGAACAATTTCACAGCGTCATTTGATTTGGAAGTAAAACTTTAGTTTAAACTGAACAAAATTTTTGTTAATATAATCTAATTGAATGTAATATATATCTAAATTTAATTTGGATTCATATCAATCCATGTAAATAACGAGTTATCCTCGAATAAATATGAATCAGATGAAATTACTTTAAAGTTAACAAATATAATTAATAAAACGTGATCAGGACGCAAGTCGATAGATACCTCATTAATTGAAAATTTTTATTAACTAATCAGCGTATTTCACTATTTTGTTCCATTTCATGGTTGGTTGATAAACTGCTTAAAAATATATTTTACAACTTTTTACTATAAGTTTATTGTGTTATATGTTAATTACTTTCCATGAAATATTTTAGTCTTTCATTATTGGCCCTTAAAACGTTTGTATTGCTTAAAATTATTTCAAAACAAATGGGTACAATCACTGGTGGATTTAGTTTGTTGAACACGTAATAAATTAAAATTTTTAACGTTTATTTTAAACTAGTTGACTTACCAGTGCTTTGCAAATTGCATTGCCAACTCGAGGATTTTTTTGCTCTTCAGGTGAGCTTATTCACAGCGCTCACTCGCCGTCAGGTTCAGTTCGTTCGCTAGTCTCAATTTTTTCTCAATACTTTGAATGGGAACAAATGATTATAAATTAATATTCCTAAATGTAATCATCATGTGTTCATCACGAAAATGTTGCTTCGATAACTAATATAACAGATTAGACGGTTATAAATGATTTAATTATTTATATACTTATTTGTTATAAATGTTTGAACTATTTATATACTGCATTTATTAGGTCGTGTGCACTAAACTTACGTTTGCACTCGATTTGTGCTCGATTTCGGGCCACTTTTGCACTAGTATTTAATACATACGTTAGAGCTTTTTTGTTAAGAGAACTCCTCCTACAATTGTCGACCGATTTTTGAGTTTTTAGTGTCGTTGGATAGGGATTGGTCTGTAGTTGTTTCAGCCAAAAACTGATGAGAATTGGATTAAAAATAAAGGCCCTATCCGTCATTACATTTTGAAATATTCCCATTTTAATAACATTGGGATTTGGCTTAGTATTTTAAGCCTCTGTACAGGTACAACTGTAAATAAAATCTATTTAAATTAGGTACTGATAATCACTAAATTGGATTGGTTGGATGTTATTGATTTGAATCTAAATTTATCATCTTTTTACATGGAATAGTCCAGATTAAATTGTGAACGAGCAACAAGAATACTAGTTAAATTAAATGTGAAATTCATATATGTCGCCAATGACCATGAAAAAGAATAGGAATACATTTTTAGATTTAAATTATAAAGTTGGTATAGATCAAAAGACTTTTAAAACTGTATGTCACTTGGCTTATGTTCTTATTTTGATACTTTTGGTATATGACCAAATGAAAAATAAAAATAAATTTCTGGAAATTATATTTTTTAAATAATTCCTACGTGTGACTTGTAGTAAATCTTAGTTATTAAGGATTACACATTTTCAATCGGAGATTTTGTAGGTGAATTGATTACGTTAAAAGGACAATTTTTATTTATTATTTTTTTTAATGACCACAATTTTTAAAACGGTTTTATATTTAGATTTTGTCTCCAACAGTTTTCTTGCCAGAGCTTTAAAATCATACATAACATGGCCAATTTTTGATTTTGATCATACCGAGATTCTAATATGTAACAAATATATATTGGAATACCCTATATTTTTACATGGTTGAAAATATCTACACGAAAATCATTGGGGTAGATTTAGTTGTACATAATCCATTTTGGAAACTTTACCAGATTCACGATGTGTAGAGGCATATAACATAGAGTTTGAATATTTCATTACAAATTCAGATGTAATCAATAATTGAAATTTTTTAATAAGACATTTAAATTTTCGTATGTGGGTGTAGGGTGTGGTACATGAACCAAGTTAGGGGAGTGTTTATATCCATTTGTTTGCAGTGAGAAACTCTGTTTATAAATCAAACAGTCCGTTCAGTGACAAATCGCTGCCCTGTCAATAGTCAATACTACTGTCCCCATGCTGACCCCGCACTGTTGATATACTTGATGGAGAATTTAAATTGTGTCAAGATAAATTAGTTGAAATTTCAATGAATTCACTTTCACTTAAATATACATTTTTTAAATTAAATAAAAATTCAGTTAGTATTTTTACTAAACCGTGTAACCTAGAATTAAAAACTTTAAATTCTATGTATTATTTGTAATTGGATCCCTTCTTAAAATTATTCAATCTTAGTGTCGTTGGTCTGTAGATTTTTCCTCAAAAAATCATTGAGGATCAGGTCTAAAATTAAAGCGCTGTCCAAAGTTGAAATTTTAAAATTTGAAAATGAACAGCTGTAAATAAGTGCAGATTTAGTTGATTACTTATAATACAATATTTGGCGTTTTTGATAACGCAATAATTATTTTCGGTGTAGTTATTTCAGAACTATTTTAACATTTCTATCAATGACATGCGATAGTCCAAACTAAATTGCTCAATTTAGAGCAACAAGTACCGTCGTTAGTATAATTATTAATGGTTTATATTTGGCCGTTGGAAAGTACAGGGGCGTTGGAATATAGGTTGGAGAGTATCTGGCAAAATGTTTACTCTTCAAAAGTTGTTAAAAATAAGATACTCCATGTCCACTGACTTGGGAATGTTAAAAATATCCTAAAGGTTAGTATCCTTTATTATCCCCTACTGTACACACTTCACGTGTTTCTATAATATAATAATAAGCATATAAAGTAACATGTATATCCCAGGTGGTATATTAATGGTTTATATTTGGCCGTTGGAAAGTACATGGCCGTTGGAATATAGATTGGAGAGTATCTGGAAAAATGTTTACTCTTCAAAAGTTGTTAAAAATAAGATACTCCATGTCCACTGACTTGGGAATGTTAAAAATATCCTAAAGGTTAGTATCCTTTATTATCCCCTACTGTACACACTTCACGTGTTTCTATAATATAATAATAAGCATATAAAGTAACATGTATATCCCAGGTGTCTATAAAGTCTTGCCCTAATATAAGCAACCGAATAACATGAAAACAATTGTTGGTAAGGCATTTCTTAAATTTTATTTTCAGTTTCAACAAGTGACTTCTTAAGTTTTTTACAGCTATATGCACAAACTCAATAAACTTCCATGTGAGTGCTTTGGGTTACCTAGTTAGTGTTTTATAATAACAACTTTTTTCTACTTAACATTTCCTATTAATGGACGTTGCTGCATTATTATTGTCGTGGCAATTTATTCGGGATACCACGATTGTTTTTATTTTTGGTAAATTATAAGTAAATGGCATTGTTGTCTATCAGTTGAGTTTGTGTGTTGACAAATGAATAAGGAAAACTAGTTTAAATTAACTGGGAAATAAGAAAAGTAAGATGCGTGTGGCTTTAAAACTCAATGGAGTCCGTTCAGCAGAGCTATGAAATCAGGTCAAGACTGTGTAGATTCCCGGTATATTAAAATGAATTACTTGCTGCTATAGGCCAATCAATGCTATGTAAATATCAAAAGGCGGTGAATTACCTATAATGTTATAAGTCCCAGGTCAATCATAAAGTTTGTAAATTACAATGATATTATAGACTTAATTTGCTTTTTTTTAAAGATAGCTCCTAATTGTGGGATAATTGGGCTGTTGTGACCAATAATTATTCAATGAAACTTCTAATGCTTGAAATGAACGTTTCTCATACAAGCTTTAAATAATACTAACAGTTACACCATTTACCCAAATTTCAAGGAATTTGGATCTTGCTTTGCTTCAATTGCATCCATGGTTTTCTTTTGTGTAGTTTGTTAATTTCTCAAGATAGAAAGAGTTTATCTTCAGGCCTATCAGTGTTTAAACTGTTTTGTGTTGTGTCTAAATTTTTATTATTTATTTAGCGAAAATTAATTAAGTGATTATCGGTATTTTATACACTACAGCGATAATAACGGCATATTAAGTTTGAACAAAATACATCTACAGTTTCTATATTCCTTAACTTTAATGTGATTTTTTACAGCAATCAGAGCCCCCCCCCTCTGCTCTTATCTGTGGTTTCCTCATTCCTATCCTTTTTAACTACACTGTATTCATATGTATATAATTCTGTAGAATAAATTGAGGAACTTAAAAACGTTCCAGTGAGGGCAATAATTTCATACGAGCATGCAAACAGTTGAAGCTTGAAACTAATTATTTTGAACCTTAAACCTCTTACATTTTAATAAAAAAGTATTAATTTGAGAGTTTTTTTAGCCATGCTTAAAACATTACATTAAATTTTAAACCACTTGTGGCAGGAGATAAATACATAATAGAACAACAAATACCTTATATAGATAAACAGTTTATTTGGACGATTTAATAAACGATCGTTTCCTCGTTTATTATTAAATTCCTCCAATTTTAACCAGAGGAACATGGTGAAACATAAAACTGATGCACACTGTTTAACAAATTTTCCTCATGATGGAAATTAACTCATATTCCAAATTGACTATTGATGAGGTATAAATGAGAATGTATGTAGTTAAACTAGACTACTACTCGATTCACCCCATGCCCCTTAGCTGGTTCTAACAAATTGGCTAAAAAATATTTTATTTTACCTTAAAATATATTATAGTTGAGTTTGAAACATCACTGCATGTCCTTCATTTCACCTATCTAGTACATAGAACTTATGCATGATTTGATTATTTCATCAGTGATTCAATTCCAAAATTGAATAGTCAATGGAAGTGACATTACCAATCAATCCGTGAGTTGAATAACATTGATTCGGATTATTAATGTTGGAAATTAACATAGAAATGTTGTGGGAATGAATCATGGTCAAAATTGTTGGCCATCTTTGTTTATACTATGATTGAAACATAGTTTACGTCTTACATTACTTTTTGTAAGACGTAAACTGTGTGTTAATTATAGTGCTTATTAACAACACGAATGCGATGCTTATTTAGAAATTATTAACTGTTTATAAGCAAATCAAAATATTCTTCACAAATTTACACAGAATTATCAACTTTTTTCCAAATATTTCTCAATCACTTATAGAATTTAAGTGTTGGCTAGAAGTATTTATGCATGTACTAAAACGAATTTGATGTTTCGTGAAAGGCATCCCATCAAAGCAGGAATTTGTTAGAATAAATTGGGCCGGGAAGAGTAACTTGAAACTATTAACAATCTGCCTGGCTAGTTGGTTGGAATAGCGATGCACATTTTTATTCTATCACAGAAATTTGTTAAAATAAAAGTTTTTATGATGTTTGTTTGACATTTTCCAATTAATTAAACTCTGAAATGTATTAAATTTATCTGTACTGTTAAAAATGATAAAAAACAATAAGAATGCTCCTCTGATATCTGACTGTGATATCTTTTCAATATTTTTTTCAACTTTGATATTCTTTTCATTTATTTTTTTATTTAATTTATTCATTCATTATCTGGTACACCGTTTTATTACATTGGATATACAAGAAATTCACAATCTTTCATTGTATGATACAAAGCAACCACAGTATCAACCATATAGCCTACAATACTTTACAGACACTTGAAAAGAACATGCTAATAACATAAATTACTCTAATGTAAAAAATTAAATATTTACAATTTAATCAAATGATTTCAGTTAATTTACAATTGCAATTGTAGTGGCAAAACGCGGGAGTCAGGCCAGTTGCGTCGTTGATGACATCATCGTCGGTGAAGTCATCGTAATGACGCCATGGCCTGACTCCTGCGATTTGCCACTACTTGCAATTTCCAGACGAATAACAAGACCATGCAAACTACTTAAATGACTAATGCGTACAATTTGTTATATTTTACATACATGTGGAAAAACATGCATAGGCCTATAGTTTGAGTGAGTGAAGCATTTAAATTTGTAATATTTATAGCAAGTTAAAAATATCACGCAAATGTCTTATTTAAATTACTCCAATTTATTAATACGCACAACAATTTAAAATCAATTGATAAATACATGCCAAATATGAATGACTCTAGTGAGTTAACAATGTGCAATGTTTACAAAAAATACTTGATAAGACTGCGCAAATAAATTGAATGGTTCTGACACATTATTAATGTAAAATAATTTCTACAATTGACAAGAACATTCATGACGATCAAAGATTTCATATATTAATAAGGGGAGAATTTCGTGTCATATTTAAACACAAACTCTAACATGACATTTAAGGTAGTCAGCAGTGAACTGTTAGTTAGAAAACCATGTTCTAGAGGCCTTACAAATTATTTGTTTTCTTTATACATTGAGTATTAGTTTTACAATAAAGTGAAGAATGTGTTATGTATTGGAGATCTGATAGATTCAAAATGTTCAAACTGCAGAAATCCTTTTCGATTATAGGCTACTTTATTACTAACTCAAATGGAAGGGGAAAACCCCTAAGGATATATACATACCCATACAAGGACTTTACTATACATATATAACGTAATACATACACATACGTACACACATAAGTGTACATACAAATAACGGCATTATCGGAAATAAAGATAAGAATTTAAGAACTGTTCATATTTTTGCAATGTTAATGAAAAATAAGTAATTGATTCGATACATGAGACCAAATTAAAGGCTAAATAATAATAGTGCTAGGCCGTTATGAAAAAATGGGTCCAATCAGACAAAATTAATAACAAAGCAAAACCACTTGGGACGTGTTTGGGAATGGTCCCCTGATCATTTTGTGAAAATTCCCAACCCTTCCCAATTTAGCATTTTTCGCCATCTTGGAAAATGGCGGCTAAGTCTTGTAATTGTGTAAGGTTTTATTTGAAAATTAATTGTACAATGACTTAGAATGATAAAGAAAAATGCTAAAGTGGTTAAAGTTGGGAATTTTCACAAAATGATCATGGGACCATGCCAAACACGTCCCAAGTGGTTTTGCTTTGTTATTAATTTTGTCCGATTGAAATGCTAACATCCCCGGACTATAAAAGTTGTCAATCATAAAGGGGTTACATTATGAAAACTTTAGTTTCGTGTTTGAACCAGTTCACAGGGTGGTAAAGTTGTTGCTATTTATTTATTTATAAAATTAATTTTTTATCCGATTGTAAACTATGTTTTGCTAACTAATTTTAAGAGCAAATAATTTAGACTAAGGGGTCCTTTAGAGTAAGATCAGAGAACAAGTTTTTGTAAACTAAACATAATGTTTGTTTAATTTAACTTTTAGTATTTTAGTAGTAACTGTCTAGTATAAACTTTTTCAATTTTGGCAAATTAAAATTTTGTTTTTCGACTGCATGCACTAGTCTCATTGGAGTGACCCAATCAAAAAAAAAAAAAAAAAAAAAAAAAAAAAAAAAAAAAAAAATTGTGAACCCCTCTCTTCGTCTTCGTCCTAACGGGACACGCTTCCATGTTTATGGTTGTAGTTAGGCTGGGTGTGAGGCGAGGTTGGTGGTTTTCATGGTGCATAAGGCTCTTGTTAAACTGGAGATACAGTACCTTCCAGAGAAGCTCCCATTCTGGGAGGAGGTCTCTAAGTGTAGTAAACTCCATTATAAGCTTATTCATTTTTTTAAGTGAGGCTGGAAATGGGAAGAAGGAACTTTTCCTATTGAGTTCCAAAATTGTACAATGACCTACCTTCTAGGCAAAAAGCTTACTATTATAACTGATTAAACGCATAATAAAAGATTTATTTTTTAACGCTGTGATTTGTAATTAACTATTTATATATTTGTAATGTTTAGTTTATATTATTTGTTGCTTATATTTAAAATTTAATGATAAGAGTTGTTCTTTAAACAGATTAGTACTGAAAAACGCTTGATAAATAAAGTAATTTTAATTAACTAATTTATTTAATTAATGAAATGACATTTTAATTTTAAGATTTAGTTTTGTGGCAAAAAAGTAAAATAGTCGAAATAAGGATAAAAATTGGTTACGTTAAGGGAAATTGATGATATTGGTATCGATATAAATGTTGTTTACATTGGATAAATGAAGTTGTAACTGCCAAACAGGAAATTTAATCGGAGTGGACAAAAAGATATATTTGTTCAAATGATTGGTGCTGGCAGTCGGGGAATTCTGAAAATAAATTAAAACCAACTGTTTGTTCAGCAAAATCACGCATTAACCCTTGATTTCTGTTTAATCTTTAGTTTAATTTAAATACCCAATAATACAGATGATTAGGTTTACCATACACTGAATAATATTTCTGGTCTCACCTGTTCCACTAATTAGGCCAGATATAATCCTTATGGGGAATTGTGTAACCGTGGACAAGAAATATTTGAAAACTTTTGTAAGCCTAGCCTTACAGCCTGAGATATAAAATTTTCAAGAAATAAGAATAATTCATGTTGTTATTAACATTGATCTTTATTGTAATTTGTACGATTGAAATTTATTTTCATACTTATATTTGGTCATAGATTAGTATTGAGAGCAAATTCCATTAAAATTAATATATATTCATGGCTAACAATTAGTTCCTTCACTTTCAGAATCGTTAAATTTTTTATTGTTTTATTTGTTTTCGCCATGAATTTTAAAATAAAGTATTACTCAACCAAAATTCGCATCGAAAAATATATCAAGCTGTAATAAACCTTCCCCTCCGAAATCCCAAAAACTTAATTGAGTTATTACCCTTAAGGTAATATTTATAAACATTTATGAATAATATTTATAAATATTTAAAATAATATTTAAAAATTATAAACAAAATATTTATAAATACTTAAAATTATATTTATAAATATTAAAATGATATTTATATTTGTTTATGGACTCTTAGATACCCAAGTAAAGATTATAGGTGTGTTACTTCAATATAAGTTGCTCTGTAGCAGGAAAGACACTTATTCTATTGTTATATTATTGTGTTGTATATGTAAAAGTATAAAAACTCACAATTTGCCCACTAAGGTCCTTGGCTAAGTAAAAATTAAGTAAGAACTTGATGAAAATTAACTAATAAACTAAAGTTAAACTACAGCACCTGATAAAGTTATTCTTTAAAAGTTACTATTTAAGTTGTTCTTTAAAAGCTGTACATTTATTGTTTATTTTTAAATGTGGCGGTTCAAGAGAGAAAACTGTCATAATGGCAACCACAAAACTGATTTATCAGTTACAAAATGTTATTAGCTGGGATGTACAATTGGGATTTATTAAAGAAACAAGGTGGCCGAGAGGTTAGGCTTTTCAAATTCAATAAAGCAAAATAACGTATTTGAGTGCTACTATATGTAGGTGTTCTAAATCTTGTGCAATTTTGAGATAATGTGCGAGAGAGCCATTATTTTAAAATTTTTTGATGATATTGGCCAACCATCGTGAATTATAAATAATAAATTTTGACTTGCTCATTTCATTTCTCTTGGGTTTACGCTTTTTCGTGTTTTTTTTTTTTTGTATCTTTAATTCATTTCAATGCTCCATCCCAGATATAGTTGTTTGCATGAAAATAGTCCAATGAGAGTTGATGCATTGTAGCCAAAATTTATTTTATACACATGGTAAACATAACTAAAAATTACAACATGGCAGGGAAAAGGGGGTATGGCAGAGGGAATATCTGTTAAAATTTTTCTTTAGGCTAGTTTCAAGCAATTTAAAATAATAACATTCTACAACTGATAAATGAGTTTTGTGTTTACCTTCATAACAGATTCTTTTTAATCCGTTACATCTGAAAAAATTTCCTCAAATCAGATGTTGTATTTATAATTTGGTTTGTCGGTAATGAATTACCAAAGAGACAGGTATAAATTAGCTGGTTATAATTTTACCTGATGTACAGAAATAAATTTTTTTCATCATGTATAGTAATACTCTGTATTCAAAAAAGTCGTTATTGTGAAATATTTTAATCCTTATCTGGTGGGTAAAACCACCCACATACGAAAAGTAAAAAATTGAATATATAATATTGTATTAATATATATATATATATATATGTATATATATGTATATTTATATATATAAATATATATACATATTAATATACATATGAATTGTATAAAAAAATTATATTGCAAACAAGTTTAAAATTATTTTTATGTTACTCATTACTGTTTAAAATAGTTACACGCGGATTTGTTCAATATAATATAATTTGGCGCATCTGAGATTGTTTTCTAAATAATATAATTAATTATGTTCCTGATCCCTTAGTAAGTGATAATTAAAACTTTCATTTAGATTCAAACTTTATTCCCGCCATAAAGCTTTTTGGAAACCTAAACTTAAAATACCATGTCAATATTATGTCAGTTTCCTGTACAGTGCCAATCAAAGGCATAGTCTTTACATGGGGACGACCCGTTAGCTACAGCATGTCAGCTCTAGGGCAAAGTAAATGTTGACTCCATGCCCGTTGCGCTCTGCCAAGTTATAACTAAACTGTGGTTTTCCAGCACATGTAACTGAAATACCTAGTATACGTTTGCAAACCAACACTTTTGACATTGCTGGTGCACTGGATAGTGTAGTCTGAATGATGTGTATAGCAAACAATGTGTCGAATATCAAGGGCCAAAAAGTTGGAATTTAATGAAAAAAATTTTGAAATAGTTCAACAAGAATGATATAAAGTTTAATGCTATTTTGTTTATTCATAGCCTGTACTAGGAATTACGCGTATATATATTACTGGGGAATTAGTTAGCCATTTCAAGACTCAGTTTTCTTTATCCTGAGCCACATTTTGATACAATATAAAGTTTCAATAACTTTTAGGTAGTACAACATATCTTTATAGAAACTTTACATTAATATAAAAAGAAAACTTTTGGCATTGTGTTGTTCGTTCTAAAAATTACTTGCTTTTGTGTAATATGAGGAAACAGCATTTATACAAACATAAGTAATTTAAAAACGAGACAGGGTAAATCGTGTCAATACAGAAAAGCAGTTCCTCTTATTTGGGTTTGAAATCCGTGATTTTGGACTCTTACATTGCTTTAAGGGTGTTTCATTGTTAGACTAATCTCTGTTAATTCATATTTACACCATCGATGATAAAAGAAAAATAATAAAAAATTTTAAATCAATTTAGGCCAGAAAATACCACGACAAAGATGTGTAATAAAACAATTCGGATTGAAAGGCCCACCTTAGTTAATGCCTATTAATATAAACATATATCGTCTAAAGAAAATGTAGAGAAAACTTATGAATTTTATTTATTTTCATTTTTATAGTTAACAGTCTTCATAAACTGATTTCAATTTATTTAATGATTTCAAAAGGGGGAAAATAGAATTCCTCTTATTAAAGCAACTAATTTTACATTCAATTTTTCAACTTTTTGAATCATTGGAATTGTTATAAAATGTCTTTTGACATGGAACATTATAATTTCAGAATAATGAGGGGCTTATTACTTATCTAATGCTTTGGGACACGATTCATGATCAAAGCGGCATATGCTGAGTTTAATAAGGGGATTTAAAACCTTACATTTACTTTGAATTCATTCCAATTGAGCCAAACAATGATTTCTTATCTAAACATTTGCTTGGTTGTTTTTGGTAATTTTTACAATTTTAAGTGGGTAACAGTAAAAAGTTGCTTTATATTATAATTATATATAATTATATTATAACCATATATTATAAATATATATTTAATTGTTATAGATATATAAATTAAAGCAATTATTTAATGTTTACCGTTACAGCTCAGAGCATTTTTAAAACCCATAATGAATAATTAATAGTAATTTTTAAATTTAAACAAAAAGTATAGGTCAGTTCTACTTACATCAACGACTTTATTGTTTTAGTAGACTTCAAAGTACTCGTATAAAAGTTTTGATGCATTAAATTTTCCTGTTTTCCTGGAAAATACGGTAGCTTTTTTTAAAAAGTGATAAGTCTATTTACTTTTTTAATTGCCAGGAAAACGTATTTGTATCGTCCAGGAAAACGTGAAAATGTAATGTATCAAGACTTTTCATAATTTAATGAATATATACTGTATATGTCATGTCGTATATTGATAAAACGTTAAACATAAATTTCATTTCGGTCTCATTAAAATTGAAACTACACCAAACCAAACCAGAAGGATCTTTTCCATGATCCTCATGACGACGGCTGTATACGTGTCTCTCTCGTCTATGATTGTGTTTTCCAATTCATTGCTAACCTCAGATGTGTTCAGGAGAATATTGAATAGAAAGGTACATATGTTTTTCACCGAGTGACAATTTCATCATCCTGTCGCCATATGTCCATCTGCTCCCAACGTAATTGCGCTACAATATGTCTTTTCTTTCCATGTTTGAGGAAGTTTTTTACTTTTTTTTTTAAACATTTACGCTATTTTCAACTCATCATTAAAAACAAAAAGTGAACGTTTCACAAAATGAAGTTTAATATTTAATACTTTTGTGTTTGAGCTGTAATCATGATTTGGTTGTCATTTAAATGTAATTATAATCAGAACAATTGAATGTAATTACGATAAATAAGATAATAAAATAAATACATTGTTTGTCATGTATTATTATATTTTTATCACTTTTAATTATTTTAATAGTTGAGGTAGTTTGAATATTTGTAATATTTTTTTCCTACCACTGCATGGAAATAATAACATTGCCACACCTGTAACCCCTATGCAAAACAGTTCATTTTCGGTTTCCTTTTCTTTCCCGCTCTAGAGCGGCAATATTCATTACCGCAATCTAGATCAAACAGCAATTTTAAGTCAGCTGTTATTACAAACCATGCCACAGCTGTTGTTCATTGTTGTCGTTGAGTAATTGCTTCTTTTTAGTTTGAGGTTAAGATAGTTAACAGTGAGTTCCAAAAGAAATAAATAAAAAATAATCTAAATGACATTTTGTATACAATAAAACATATCTGTAACAATTATGTTGGTAAGAAAAATCTTTTGTGTCTTACGAGCACTAAGATCCTTATTATATATTATATATTTTATTATATTGCTATGAATATATAGGTCCATTCGAGTCATTGCCACTCGAGAATTGTAGAAGGCCGCACGAATCGTCAGATGAGTGCGGCCAAACAATTCGACGTACTTTACGCTCTTATCACACAAATAGCTATTTTCCGTCCACACATTGGCAAAAAACATGTTTGAGAAACAAATTTTATGCCAAAATATCGATTTTCAATTCTTTACTTCACCGCTTATATAATTCTAATTGTTAGCATCACATTATTGTATTAAAATTTTTGTGGATGATTGAACTTCAAACTTTTACAATAACATTAAGGTCCTGTATTTTACTATTCAGTAAAAGTACTTATAACAGAGCTGCGCTGAATTCCATAAAAATATAATCTCGATTTCTTATAAATATTACCATCAAACAAACAAATTTAACTTCAACCGTTAGTTACTTTTTTATGCGTCTCAATGTAATACACGGGGCCCTGATAATAACCATAGAATACACTATTTCCCAATCACAACAAAACATATTTACTATGATAAAATACATGTTTTACAAATGTAAATTTGAAGAAAAACCGACTATTGAATTAATACTAAATTGAAGCATTGAATACAATTGTAAAAATATGCTGTTGTACCTGTAATAGTCCACCAAACTGATCCTTGTAAATCACATGCTCCTTGTTTACAGTGGCTTGAGCATTCGGAAAAACCATTGACTAGATGGAAAGCATGTATTTTTTACTTAAATTATTCAATGATGAATGTTTATTACTATTTTCGGGATAAAAAATATATACTAAAGGAATAAAACGTTCCCTGCTCTCGATAGGTTATTGGGGGTCACTTGTTTATGAAGTTTCGATTCCGTGGTGAGCAGTCCCAGCTGTTGCAGTGGACACAGTTAGGTCCAAATGTGTTTCAAATAGCTCTGAATTTATCCGTGGTTTAATAAAAACTCCCCCCGCCTCCAAACAGTTTACCCACCATTTCGATTGCTTTGTAATAGTTATATTAAAAGTCCATAAGATTAATTGTTTTGTACATATAACAACCGTTTAATTTAATACAATAACCCATTCTTGAACATTAGACTAATATTATAACATCAATAATAGAGAATAAAAATGTAAAATTAATTATAAAAAATCTTATACAATATGAAATTGCGTGACTTTCCCTTGCTTCACAATTTGAAATGCCTATGAATACAGGCATGTTTGTTTGTATTGAAATTAATCTATCAATGATATATAGAGCCTGTCCAAAAATTATCGGCCAAAACTTCACCAGGTTCTTTCTTGGTCTAAAAAAAAAAAAAAAAAATCACCTCGTAATGTTCTGCAGGATCTTGCTTAGTTTTTCATCTAAACAGTTATCTTGCTTAGAGTTCAATAATTTTGTGTTTTATATAAATATTACCTATCTCCGTTTTCATTAAATATGTCAAATTGAAAATTAACATGTTGGTAAATGTTAGTCAAGTAGACTACATGTTAACAGAAAACTTCTACATTTTAGGCTATATTAGTTCCGGTTTAAAAATAAAAAAAATAAAAAATTTCAATGTTAAATATTTTCAAATTTTCTAAATTACTAAATATTGCGAGGCAGTAGAAAAGATTTAATTATTAAAACAAAAATACCATGATTAGAAATAACATCTAACAAGGAACCGTTTAAATGAGATTTTTGACACATATACAGACTGAAGGAAAAATAAGATAGGTAGGACTATATATTACATAACAGATTTTGTTAGTTTCAACCGAAGGAATAACCTAGTGAAGTTTGGGTCAATATTTGTGGAGGCTGTATGTATGTATGTATAAATATATAGGTACAAAGGTTGTAAATGGGAACAAATAATAAGTAGCTTATGATGGTGGAGCTCTACCACTAAGTCCAAGAAGCGAGGTTTTTAAATCCTTAGGGGGAAGAAAGTATAATCATAAGAAAAACACTAAATATAATATATAACATAAAAGTAAAAGAGCATTAAAAACTTTGTCGAAATGTACCGTTCACTTATGCTCTTTCTTTTTAAACGAGCTCGTTCGCTTCGCTCACTCGCCAGGCCAACTCTGGTATAAACTTATTAAATCACTGGTTAAATATGTAATACATACGTTTATGTGTACGATGTACGGGTACAATTATCAGCTGATTTTTCTGTTTAATTTAATAGCTACATAAAATATCCTTTACGATATAATGGGAATTTTGAAGGGTTCTAGAACGGAACCCGGATTTTTCCGAGCCATGGTACAAACTAAAAAAAACCTCGGAGAGAAAAAAATGCACGTACAAAAAGTACTAGTTTTAGAGCATTAGATAAAAAAAGATAAAAACGGCTGATATGTAGGCTCAAGGAATGAAATGTTAAAATGCTTATATTAAAATTTAATCTGCTCGTCGATTGTTTGTTTTTATTGAATCTATTTGTTTTAGGTAAGTATAAATTTTTGTGAAGACATATTTTGATTTTAGCACCCCCTTGATTTTTAAAGTGACGGTAAACTCCGACTTTGAGGACTAATAACAGAGTTTTCACGCAGTGATAAAAACTTTTTAATTTGTATTTTATTTAAAAAATATTTTTAATATTTTGAATCATTCTGTTGGTATAAGAAAATACTATTAAACGTGTTGCTCGAAACCGAGCAATTTATTTTAATACAATACAAATGTTACTTTTATCTCTAAATCATTGTCGTCCGATCCGACCAATCCAATATTGTGAATATATGTAATCACCAAAACCACGCGTATTTACAGCTGATTATTAACAGATATTTAAATTGCTTTATTCAATCCCAATGTTATATAAATGGGAAATTTTGAGATTTCAATGGTGGATAACGCCTTTATTAGCGAATTTCCCTATTATATATATATATATAGGGAATACGCTATTACGGTAGTAGCCATGGTAAGACCTAAGCCCGGGACCATGTTACTTTTTCATTTTGAGGTACCCAGAAGCCAAAAACACCGTTCGTTCATTTTCATATATATGTATATATATATATATATATATATATATATATATATATATATATATATATGTGTGTGTGTGTGTGTGTGTGTGTGTGTGTGTGTGTGTCCGTGGTACAACTTTTGAAGGGGACCTCCGATTTTGATGAAATTTGGTATGAAGGTGTAAGACTAGATCTATTTTCATGAGTTCGCGAACCAGCATGATCGGGTTATGGGAACAGGGTTTTATGGGGTTTCAAAGGGGTCAAAAATGGGTTTTTTGCATTTTTGGAGCATAATTTTCAAAATTCAACAATTTTTACTGAAACCATTTAAAAGAGCTTAAAAAACAAACAATGTAATACTTTGAATTTTTAACTAAGCTTAACAGGTTACGGATAAAAGCCAAAAATAGGTTTTCCATGTTAATCTTGTGGGAAATCAACAAAACCCTATATCTCGCTTATTTATTGGAATAACTTGATAATATTTGGTATGTACATTCACTAGGTAGGATTTAACTGATATTTGCTTACAACAACCATATGGCGGCAAACCTACATACTCACCCCCATGGGGTTTATGGAGAAAATTAAAAAGTGCCGAATATTGATATAGTTTGACATTTACCTAACGTAACTATTACATTTCCTAACAAAACTAACACTTTCTAACAACATCCCAAGGCAGCAAACATACATTCATATTCCTATGGTGTTTATGGGGATAATACAATATCTCAAGGTCGTTTGGAAATTCGCTGAGTACACAGGTCTGCTGCGACGGGGGTATTTTATTTCACATTCTCATCAGTTTTTGGCGGAAACAACTACAGACCAAGCCCTATCCAACGACACCAAAAACTTGAAAATCGGTTGAAAATTGTAGGAGGAGTTCTCAAGACAAAAAACCCTTAGCGTATTAAATAAGTATAGATGTACTACACAATGAAAGACAAAGTGGGCAATCGAAAAATATCGGTCAAACTTATTGATAAGGGGAAATACCCCTCCCCCCTCTCTTCAGTAGCAGAAAACAACCAACAATAATACTCGTGGCCATAATTAGCAAGGATTTGCCCACAAGCTTGTATAACAGACTTCATTCGACTTATATGTTAAAACCTTTGTATGAAAACGGTAAGATACTAATAAAAATGAAACAAAAACAAACTATTCTCTGAAGAGCGTATGAACTTGACAGATTACAGATTGCCCTGTGCATAATTGTGTGTTTGACAGCTGTCAATCCATTGCTCTGTTCTGGCCCCCTTTCCACCTTTCCACATATACGTCTCTTCAAAGGCTAACAAATGATAATGTTTAAATTCTTAAACTCATCATTCCAAATTAGTTGGAATACTCCCTATTAAACAATTTTTTCTTTCTCATGTTATACATTTATGAAAGGTGGTTTTACGTCTATAATTCTTAAGTGATTTGAAAAGCCCTAGTGTGTGTTTATAACATTGATGTGATCTAATCACTTAAATGGTTTGGAAGGAACCGATGAACATTAAAAGATTAAAGATATTAAATAAAACAAATAAACAACTTTTATAAAGGAGAAAAAATATTTGTAAAAATTTAAAAAGAGGAGGGTAATCCGGGAAAAGGAATTGAAAGATAAATTATGTTCAATGATTAATTACAGTATTTGTATCTTCCCATCGATTCCACAGAAACTTGAAATATATTTCTGTTGGTATTGTTTCACTTACAGTAACATATTGAAAAATGAATAATAAGTTTAATATATAATTATGAATAAATTAAGAAAGAAAATTATATTTAAACTTTTATAAAGCGTTTGATTTAGTAGGAGATATCGTATAATTGTAATAAAAATATTATTTTCCTAAAACCGCGCGTAAAGTGTCACTTTATGCACTACTATCAATCGTAAAACAGCTGTTTACTGATGAGCAAGCAAAAAATTCTTTGAAAGTCTTTGGAGCGAGCGGTATAAAGTCTTTAACGCTCGCCAGCTGATTGCATTGTTACTCAGCGAGCTACAGCTAAACTTAACAATTAGGGAGCTACAGGCAATTTAAGTTAATTTTTAGTCCCATAAGAATAACATGGGAAAACCTTTAGTTGCCTATACCTCAGAAACTATTCAGTAAAGTAAAAAAACACCCGAGAGTAAAATGTCTTAAAATAATGTTTGAATGTTATTTCACTCAATTATAATTATAATTTTCACATAAAGGAACTTTTTTCCAACATAGCGGACATATAATAAAATTTGTAAATAATTAATATTAACATTAACATTAAATTAATGTTATTATAAAAAATATATAACCTTATAGTCTATATGCATAAAAGTTTTCTGTCAGTGTCCTATGCAATCGACAAAGAATTTGTCTTTATGACTAATTAAAACTGTTGTTCACACAGGTGAACTTAATTTGTTTTACTTCTTCTATTGGACATGCTTTATAAGATTTTTCCTACTGCTGCATGGAAATGATCACATTGTCACACCAATAAAACCGTACTCAAAAAAGTTCATTTCCGCTTTCCGTTTCATTGCCGCTCTAGAGAGGCAATGTTCATTCCCGCACGCTAAATCAATTAGCAATTTAAGGTCAGCTGTTGTTACAAACCATGCCATAGCTGATTTCCATCGTTGTCATTTAGTTATTGCTGTTTTTTTTATTTTTTTTATTTTTTTTTTATTTTTAGTTTGAGGTTATGTTTGATAGTTAACATCACGTTCCAACAGAAAAAATCTAAATGAGATTCAGTATACAAGAAAATATTTAATGTGTTGCAATTAATTATGTTGGTAGGAAAAATCTTGTGTGAATTACGAGCCCAAATAGTCATTGCCCGAAATGTTTGGCCGCACGAAGCGTCTCGAGTGGCATGTACTTTGAGCTCTTAATACACAAATAGTTTTCTTACCACTGCATGGAAATAATCACATTCCCACACCGGTAAACCCTACGCAAATCAGGTCATTTCCGGTTTCCATTTCTTTTTCGCTCTAGAGCGGCAATGTTCTTCACCGCACGCTAAATCAAAAGGAAATTTAAAGTCAGCTGTTATTACAAACCATAATTGCAAACCGTAATTATATAATTGTTTTTTATTAGTTTGAGGTTATGTCTGGTAGTTAACAGTGTGTTCTAACAGAAACAAATCAAACATTATCTAAAGACATTTTGTATACAATAAAACATTTAATCTGATGCTATTATGCTGGTAGGAAAAATCTTGTGTGTATTACTGGCGCAAATAGTCATTGCCGTTCTCGAATTGTTTGGCAGCACTCAGTTGACGCTTCGTGTGGTCATTTACCATTCTCGAGTCGCAATGACGTACTTTACGCTTTTAATACACAAATAGCTATTCGTGTGGTTTTATATTTAACCACATTAAGAGTTGTTTAAGTAAGTAATTAGTTGAAGAGTGAAACTAATGCCTTATTTTATATTGCGATCGAGTACTTTATTAGTTTGTTTACAAAACAGTAACAATGATTATGTTTATGAATGAATCATTTGTTCTAAGTATGGTTAATAAAGATGGAGACATAAATGACGTGTTTATAGTCAATTTCAACTCCCCGAAGTGGCGCGTCGCGTCTTGACTGTTAGTCTGACTTCATTACATCGACTGGATTTTACTACTTGACACTAAATCAGATCTCATACAGGGTGTCTGTAAAGTCCATCACTATACTTTGTAAAATAATTAGTTGAGTCAAAACAATCAAAAGAGTTTTATAAAGGCCTGTCCAAAAGTGAATATTTACCCAGATTTCGGCCATTTTGTTTTTCTACTTACCTTTGAATTCTTTGGCTGTTTGTTGTATGAAGTTCATATGTTGTATGTACTCTTTATAATACCGATGTCAATTTCCACAAAATTTTTTTATGATTTGTATTTTCATGATAACGTAAATTTAATATATTTATAAACATCGTGAAAACGGAAAATTTAACAAAATTGTACGATGCACAAAAAGTTTACGTTATATATAAACGTATACAAAAATTGTTATAAGCGAACAACGGATAATGGAGTAAATGCGATGAATCCTAAGAAAACTCAATTTTCTTCCCTAGCTCATGCAAATTTGCAAATTTTCTTCAGAAAAAATCTAATTTATTCCATTATTTGTTGTTCGATATTTACAACCTTGGTATTCATTTTTAGATAATTATATTTTCCCAATTTTTGGCTCTTTTCGTTAAATTTTACTGTTTTTAAGATATGCTCTTCTTAAGGTTCAAATGGCCGTCATCTTCAAAATAAATATTGAAAAAAATATTTTTTTTCCTGGAAATGGACATTGGTATTAAAAAATGTTCAATTAACATATGAACTACTTAAGGTAAATCTGTCATACAGATAAAAATTATTAAATGAAAAAGGCGGATATCGTGGTAAATATGCATTTTATGACACACCTTCAAATATTCTTTTTTGCTCATTTTAACGAAAATAACCATACCTATCAAGTTTAATTTTGTAAAGTCTGTTTACATACACTCTGTATATTAGGCCTACTAACATGGTATCTGTAGATGGTGAAATAAAAAAATAAAAAAACAACCTTATCAGTGCTGTATTTTTATTTACCTAGTGGTATTAAAATATTCTAATACAAAACACCCTAAAGTCATACCCTATTTAATCTTAACAAATTATAAGGAAATATTTATTTAATGTTACAAGATATATTAATCTCTAGGAAAAGTTATTATTAAATGTAAATTGTGAGGTTGACTAATTACAAAAAAATAGCAGATAGTAATATTATTAATGTAACAGGAAAATATGAAGTTTTATTTTTCAATATTATGAAACTGTAAATGAGTAAGACGATCTTTACATTACCATTTATAATTGTATCCTTGGTTTGGCATACAGCCATACAACTGTTCAATGAAGCCAGGAACTGTGGTACTCAAAACTGAATTCTCATTGAAAATCAACCCCAACTATAATAATCCAATCAAACTTCATTTAAACCTTTACTGAGTTTGACTTCAAAGTGCTTGTGAACAAAATTAGTCTAAAAGATATTTACAGATTATTTGTTCTAGTAAAAATTATGATATGGTTTTAAAGTGTTAATAAGTTTATAGAATACAAAATTACTTGAACAAAAATTTATATAACTTGATTTTGCTTTATAAACGTATTTAAAGTATACTTTGACCTTATTTAATGTGTGTGTGACTGCAACGCATTATTATAACATTTAATCCATAACATATTTTAAGTGTGGCAATTTATACACGTTTGGCTAAATAAAGTTATTAGTGCCAATTTCGTTACGTTAAAAATTCATTACAACGTCGAGTGCGTCGTAATCATCACGTTCAATTATAAAGCATAATGTATAAAGGAATAAATTTCCTGAAAAATAATAAACCTTATCTTGTGGTCAATATTGTTTGCATCATCTTTAAAACAGCAATGCTGTTTCAACGTATAATTTCACGTAAATGGTTTAGGATGTGCTATGCTGTATGTGTACTTTCTAGAAAAAAAATACTAGTAACAAAAAGAAACCGGCTCCGTTCCAGATAAAATAAGGAAAACCCTTACTGTATTAAATATTTTATCGTCAAAGCTAAAAATCGTCATTTAAAAATAAACTAACAAATCGCTGTAACTGTACTTTGTGGCACTATATTTATTTAGTTCTATAAACTATTATACAGGGTTTTTGGTAGTCAGTGTCAAAATTTTCAAGGGGTTATGATACATGTAAAATGCAAGAAGAATACGCAATTTAGACAATTATTTCACTCCACCTTCCAGTAACAGTCATTTTTCAACTTTTTAAAATTTCTCGACATTCAACAACAAATTCTCATATTCATCACCAATTAACAAACTGATTCGCTTTTTTATGGCACTATAAGAAAGTACACAAAATTTCCTATTACAATAAGTGTTCCAATTAAGCCCTCTTAAAACCTTGTAAAATATACTTAAATACAAAATTTAGAAAAATTAAGAAAAATGGCACTATAACTTGCTGAAGAAATTTTTTTAATGTTTCAAGCTACAAACTGTCTAATTTTACTTAATCTTCCCCACATTCTAAGCCTCAAAATGGTGTAATGGAAGTGGCAGTTCCTATTTGCCTAAGGGGCAAAAATTGGCTTTAAACCTAATTATTAACCAATTTTTCATTAAATAATTATCATTGTTGGAAATGATCATACATTAAACAGGGTGACAATTAAATCTGGAACTCATTGAATAACTTTTACACCACAACATATAAAAACACCTTTTTACAAACAAACTTCCACAAATCATCACTGATGATAATAACGTACTTATCTGACCGACAACCGTCAGGAAGGCCACTCTGAGGGACAGCCTACTAGGAGTCAGTCCGAGATTTTAAATGTAATCATGTAGGCTGATACGTACATCAAATTAAAGGCCTTGTTTCTCAGAGTTTAATGCCGCAAACCGCACTTCAAATGGTTCACCGAGTCCGAAATGGCAGGCATTTAACTTTCAATTAAAATCATTATAACAAAAAACTCTATGCAATATCTTCAGATATATTCGACCTTTAGGGTGTGGTTTGTGCCATCTTTAAATATTAAGGCGTTTAATGTTTTGTATAATCTGAGAAAACCCAATGAAGTTTTCTTTAAGAATTCATTGGACGCACGACCCTTAAATGAAGTTCGTTGAAGGTAAATTGGTTGAATTGGTATTATTTCATGAAAAATAGGTCAAAATTATGTTTAATGCCAATTCATTCCCTTTAGTCAAATAGGAAAGGTCACTTATAGTACATCATTTTAAAGCGTAGATTGTGGGGAAGGTTTGGTGAAAATTGACGGTTTGTAGCATGAAGTATAAAAAATTTTCTTCAGCAAGTTATAGTGCCTTTTTTCTAAATTTTCCAAAAATATCTTTTCAAGTAGATTTTATATGGCTTCAAGAGTGTTTAATCGGGGAAAACCGCATTTATTCTAAAAGGAAATTGTATGTAGATTCTAACAATGTCATAAAAAGTGCCAATAAGTTGAGTAAATGTTGATAAAAACAAGGATTTGATGAGGAATGTCGAGAAATAATAAAAAAAAAAAAAAAAAAAAATACTTTTACTAGAAGGTGGTGCGAGATATAATTACCTAAATTGCATGTTCTTGTTCCATTCTACATGCCTAATAACCCCTAAAAAATTTTGACACTGACTACCAAACACACTGTATTACACTTTTAAATAGAATTGACCACAAACAATATATGAGTGATATATGAATAAACTACATGATAAAATATTAACATACTTTACATATACTTATGTAAATTAGTACCTAAATACATACTAAAATGCAGCTTATTTTAATTTCAAATAATTTAACTCGGTTTAATTTCACGATGATCACATAAAATTAACGTTTATATGCTATACAATAAAAATACAAGTAAGCACTCTCAGATGACAACAACTTTTCGTAGGTCATGGATCATTGATTTAATAAAACCATTTTGAAACTGTTTTGAGAGTTGTTACAGTCAACCTTACAGGGTGAATTTTGATGGTTTTCAAGATACCTTTTACGATTTTAATTCTTTCCAGCGAATTTCTGCTTTGATTGCATGCACCCCATTGGATTTAGAATTATTTCTAAATTAAAGGCTATAATTACCTATGACAAAGGGGGGCCTTTAAATATGATTGCGTGAACATGAGTATGTAAATCTGTAAGAAGTTTTCATTAATACATAACAGCAACTGAAATTTGCTTCAGTTTGCAGCTGAAATAAACTGCAGTTTAACACATATAGCAATATAATTTTAACAGTCATAAAATAGATTATTATTTCATGACATGTAACATTTTATTTCACATAGCGAAATGAATAATTCTGTGAGAGAACTCGAATACATTTGTATGTTAATGTCCAATTTCAATAAGCCGAGTCAATATTATTCAACTCACGGATTGATTGATACAGTAATGCCATTTCTATTGACCATTCAATATTGGAATTGAATAATCACTTTCACTCCCATCGGAGGAACTACCAACTCTCCCCTTGGATGGTGCACATATTCATATAACATAAACAACGATTCTTGCTGTATGAAAATAAAGCATTTATCATCCCTATTTTCTTACTGTAATGCTTTATATTTTTAATGGGTGATTTTTTTTTCAAATTGAGTTGAGAGTAAAGAAAGTGAGTGTTTTAGCAGCCCTATAATATTAACCAAATGATATTTCTTAGTAGCACCTTTTGTTTCATATTAGTACCGCCAAGAAATGTTTCAAAAAATTCGTTTCCAGACTATAATTTTGTTTAATTTACTAAAAGTAACTAAGAGGCCGACAAATTTGTTATAAAACGTATAAAATGCATTTTTAGTAATAATCTCAGTCATTGGCTGAAATGCCGTGTCCAAAATGACATGTTCCTTTTCAAGGAGAAATCATGGATATGCCCAAGACGAGCTCGTTCGCTTTGCTTCTTCCCTTTTGTGATGGTTTAGTATAAGAGCAATGCACTCTGGTATACATTTGTTGATCTAAAAATGATGAAAATGTAACTCTTGGATTTTATCCCTTAAATGACCAGCTGTTTTTCTAATTGTAAAAATGTATTCTGTTTTAACTATTAATTACTTACTTTTAGATCAATATCACGAGATATTCAATCAAAAATTCAAATTTTAATGATGGATAGCGTCTTTAAATTAAGTCCAATTGTCATCTTTTTTGGTAGAAAAACTACGGACTAAACCCTATCCAAAGATACAAAAAACCATGGCAATCTGTTAAAATTATAGTTTTTTTCATAAAAAAATATCAATCATTAGCGCTTAAAATAAGTATAGATTTATTATAGCCCTTTACTAACTCATTCCTTATTAGAAATAATCTATCACTCCTTAAACCTCACTTTATACTAATGAATATGATTGCTTAGATAAACGGCAGTAATGTAAAATATAAAAAATAATAAACAATTCAGCCTGCAATTCGTTAAAATAAAATTTATCAATACATAAATGGTCTATTGCATGGTCTCTACATCATCTGCAGTGTACACTTGTGTTGTCCTTGGTTTTCCGAGTTGAATTTAGAAAATTGAACCCTTGTAAAAATAATGCATGAAGCAACAGTCGCATCTATGTATGTGAAGGTACATTCCGCTTTCAAATAAATAAATAATCAGAGGTTCATTGTTAGTGTATAAGATGGATCCCCTTGCTTGTTAGTAATAAAATAACCTCTTGGCCCCACGTATTGATGGGAGTTACTTTGCATATTTAAGAATACCACTGGGTTTATTGCACTGAGTATGTGAAATTTTGATTGTAATAAGAAATGGAATATTCAATACCATCATGAAGTTGACGAGAAGAATGCACCCAATCCAATATGAGAAACGTCAACATAAAGGACTAATGGCGGTTTGGGACCGGAATTGACCAACATTCGGTTTGAAGTAAGTATTATTTTAATCTCATCCAAAAATCTCTGACTGAGTTTCCTTGATTTCTTAAATAACTTTGTGAAGGGGGTGTGCTAAAATGTAACAATTCAACAGTGTGGCTTTCAACAATGTATAAAATACTCAATGCCTAATTGTGTAACAACAGGGGCAACAGCCAGTGAAATAATTATCTGGATTGTAGTTGTTAGTGTGATTTGAAGCGTATAATCTAAATGTTCATTTCCAGTGATTGAAGGTGCATTGAGCAATTACTGGCCCCACCCAATTATCACTACTGTTGGAGACACTGGTTCTGTGATTGAGGAACAAACATAAACTTATTTTTATAACTATAGGTTGTTGACTCTTCACGCGTTACTGCGGACTCAAAATAAAGGACGTTAACGTATACACTCACCATTGGCATCTCATAAACCATAAGAGGTACATAAAAGGCTAATAGAGAAAAGTAGAGGGGAATTATGAGGTAAATAAAACGATGAGTAAAAATCACAGATATTCCATCATATTCGTTTGTTTTTTCGAGATACAGTTTTTTGCTCAAACACCTTTTCCTCCTTTTCCTTTATAATACGTTTTTTAAAGATATAAATAAAAATTTTAGAGGAAAACTTGTAAAGAGTAACTCAAACTAAAATTCCAAATAAACCAAACAATATTGACAGTATTGTTTTTAGAGATTTCACTCTCAGGTCTGAAATGTTAAATAGTAGGCTTATATATTTATACGTAATTTTAATGAAATTTTTTTCTCAAATAAAAAAGACCACAATAGTCATATTTTATACTGATAATCAACCTAAGACTCAAAAACACTCTTTAATAAGTGACCATATTACCCGGCAAAAATGTAATAATGGTCGATTACATAAAAAAATCAGCTGATATAAAAATGGCATGATTTAACTTATGGAATTACTTTACATAAACGAGATAATAGCTTTAACAATATGTTTATTTTGTTACGTTTATTACATCTAATCAACAGATTTTTGACAGACTAGCTGATTTTGTTAATTCAGCTGTTTTCTAAATTAGCAATAAACGAAATGAAAAAATATTAGTTTTGCACATACATTTGCACCTCTTAATAAAGCATGTTTTTGGGTCTTGAGTTAATTACTAACATGTAACATAACAAGTGTGGCATTTTTCGCCAGGAAATATATTTTAGGCTACCTCAAATTATGTGTAATTATTGTTGTCTAAATAAATTACTTCTAAGATAGTTGTTAAAATTTCTGACTTAAAAGGAAAATCTAAATAAAATTTTTCAAAATAATGTCTACTGCATATTTGAAATAAACTTTAAATATCAGTAACATTTTCGGATAAAGTTTTTTGTATCTTGAAAAACACAAGGAAAAGTATTTTTGAGCGATAAACAGTTTTTCTAGCACAGAAAAAGATACATAGAAGCGATGGAATATCCGTGATTTTTTAACCACTATTTTATTCAGCTCATAATGCCCCACTACTTTGCTCTTTAACCTTATTTGTAAATCCTATGGTTTACAACTTGTCAATGGTGAGCATAAAAAATCAAAACACCTAGTTATATACAATAAAAGACGACTAAATACTACTCTAGTATTTTTTGAAGCCACAAAGAATATTAGCCACTGCATAAAGTGGTGTTTCATTCTCTAACATTATATCCTATTTATTATTGAATAATTATAAAATATAACATTTTGTTGTATTTTTTTTGGAATATTCGACATTAAAACTAGTAGGAAGCTGTTGTGCAATATGTTTAATAGTATGTTTATTGAGTTAGTCCTCATTGAAACAGTTTGAAAAGTTATAACTTCAACAAACGTTTGGAAACTGCCCCCGCAAATTGTTGGACCAAAATAATTCACTGACACCCACATAATGTTTGGTCCTACGCTTATACCGGTTATTTTTAATTATATTAAAACTAAATTTGCAGTTTGAATATCTTTTGATACTGCTTAAAGTTATAACTAAAGTTCAATTAACTATTTTTAAAAGTAATTTTGTATTTTTCGTTAATAATTTATTTATCTCTTTAATTCTTTTCTATTCACTTTAAAGTTCTTAGATAAAATAAGCAGGTGCAGGATTAAGAAAAATTTTTCATCCTTTTTCGTTAAATTGTTTTATTTAGAAGAGTCGAAATTGAACCATATTAGTGGAGTTCGAGGAGATTCTATTAATAATTTTACTATTATTAGTAACACTATGTTCAATATTATATGGGGTAGACAGCGATGAAACCAAAAGTGACTATGGTGTGGTCCAGGAAAGTAATCTTGGGCCGCTGTTGTTTTTTATATACATAAACAACATCTCAAGGCTGAACACGGGGAGCAGATTGTTCCTCTTCGCCGATGACACGGTCGTGGTGGCCGCCGTGCCGGCTGCACGTGGAACGAGGTATATCAATAGGCTTCAACGGACTTATAAAAATCAAAAAATTTGATGGATTATAACACTCTAACATTAAACGTATCGAAAACAAAATGTTTGCAAATATTTGTTTTAAAAGTGAAAGTGACCTCAGTCCCAGAAAATTGCGTTTGCATTCCTGTGGTGATCCGCTGTCGCAAGACTGTTCCTGTGACGTCATTGAACGTGTGGAACATTACAAAGGCGCATTCATGGACCAAAAACTAAGATGGGTACCACATGTTCAATACGTCAAGCAGAGATTCAGAAAGCTAGTTTATGTCTTTTACCCAACTGAGTCAAGTGCTGAGCGGTGGATCACTGCAGAACGGTGTACTTCGCCTACGTGCAGTCGGTGTTGCAGTATGGGATTTTGGCCTGGGGAGGCGTCTCGTCGTCTATCCTCTCTCCACTTTCTGTTGCGCAAAAATCTTTGATCAAAATTTTACTTAAAAAACCACAACGTTTCCCTACTGGTCAACTATTCAAACGAATACCCTGTTTTCAAAATTAGACAGTTATTCATTAAATCCCTTTTAATATTTATTAAAACCAATAAAATCCAAATGTTACATGATTTACAACATAGCCATCCAACAAGAAATAGATTCGGTTATTTCATTCCCAAATCAAATCTAAGTTCCATTAAACATAATGCTTTTTATATCGCTCATTTTTTACACCGCAATCTTCCTAAAGACATCATTGAAGGTGAGAGAGGCAGTGTCGCTGTGTATAAGCGGAGGGTACAGGGGTGGCTCGTTGGAATTGGACAGGATGCTGCTAAACCACTAAGTGGCTAAATCATCGAGATAGTATAAGTCTTATACTATCTCGATACACATAGAATACACGTAGGCCTACCATTTTTCAACTCTATCTTTGCCTTAGTTTTAGCCGCGTAGCTTCTGATTTCTATTTGATGCTTTTAACTAAACTGATTGTTTTTGTTGTTTATAATTCGTCTTGAGTTTTAGTTCTGTAAGTTAGTTCTAGTTTAGTTTCCAAAGTGAAATGTTTTTTTTTCTACAATCAAGCAAGTGATAGCATCAAGCACTAGATACGAACTCTTTCCCCGAACACAGACTAATCGTCTATTCTGGGAAATAATTTCCTTCAAATTTTTTGTTACTGATGTTAGTAACTTGGATTTTTTGGGGAAAAATATTTAAACTTACTGGAGTTTAGTGTAAACTTATGAAAAACTTTTAGTTTTCTTATTGAAATTTGATACAAAGATAACAAATCCATTTAAATTGTCTAGGAAATCATTATCTATACAAAATAACTTATTAAATATAAGTTATTTTGTTTATTAATGAAATGTGGATCATACGGTTATAATTCAATTTTGATTCTATTGTAATCAATTACGGTTATCTGTTATGTAAGGCAATAGCACAAATATATTTATTTATTTATTTAAACCATATACAATACTAAACCAAAAGGAAAGGAGTGACTTTCTGAGCCATTGAAATTTTTTGAAGAAATTATATATTTTTCTTTTTTTCCTAAATCTGCTGCAATAAATTAAAAAATATAAATCCCCAAAGAAAAGTTTTCGAGTTCATGGTATTTAGTATACACGATTTTTTTTCTATTTTTATTTTGGATGTAGCCTTTAACTTTAAAGCTATTTTTAAATATTCTAATTTATTTTTTGTCGCAGGACAGTAAAACTAACTTAAAAAATTTATATTTATTAAAATTATTTAGATATCTGTTTCGCTTACAAAATAATAATTATTTATTAGGGTGTTCATTTTTTTAGGTTGAAGCGGGAAAAATGCATTAGGCACACGGGTGGCCAGCGTGTAGTGTGGGGCTCCCTTAAAAACGGGGTTACCCACAAAAAATCTCCTCTACTATTGAGGTTTCTAACCTGGAATTATTTTTTATCACATTACACCAGGCTAGCCCTAAATTTGGCTTACGCCAGTGGGGCTCTCTCTTTAACCAGCCACTCGATCAAGATATCTGGGCCACTTCGCGGTCCAGATTAGTTTTCTTTTCCAGGAGGATTGCAATTTCATTTAATTGCAACTACTGAAAATGCTAGTTAAAAAGTTATTTAGTAAGCCTGTCAAGATAATGTAGCAAGAAAGTAACGTAATGTAAGGGTCGAAACCAACATAATCACAACGGACATGAAATTCAACAATGATTGCCTAGATAATAACGTTACACCCAAATATGCTATGATTAAAACTAAAATAAATAGAATGCAGTTACAAGAACTAAATGTCAATCTGAAAATTTATATATTAAAAATATGATGGAAGAACTTTACAGTAAGAAAGATGAATTATCGTCAACAGCCTATAACATTCACATGACATTTGAACATAAATATGGACACGCAGCATGGAATTTATTATATAAAATAGTTGAAGAAGACTTAGAAGAAATATTACAAAGAAAATACTACAAAGTTAATAAAAAGTTAAGAGAACTCATTGAAAAGTCTCACCATCGTGAAACCGACACATAAACAACAAATGAAACACACAACCATAAATTTCAAGATCGAATCATAAATTTAACAACAGTAAAATGAAGTGACAATGAAACACACATTATAAATTATAGATTAAAGACCAACTTTCCTCAAAATACAAAATCCTAGCAGTAGACATAGAAGTCAATGCCCGAAACTTGAAAAACGTAGACCAAAACAAAGTTAGGCACTCAATAATCCAAGATTTGTAATTGGTTTATAATTACAGCCATATCTAGCAAGATTACCAGCATGAAACATCTATGAGTAAAAAAAAATGCAAAAAGCTTAAGAAAAAACTAGTAGGCTATGACTTATTAGCTATTAAAGCAGACAAAAGCAACCCAATCGTAATAATGTAAAAAAAGAATACATAAAAACCGAAACCTTCATTACAGAAAATCAATTGAAGGTGGCAATCAGTAGTGGGGTTTGGTTACTTTCAAAACGGAAGTCGTGCCATTTGCCAGCAGCTGCCGGCCAGCTGCCATCGGCCAGATGGCAAATCAGCAGCTGTCGCCATATGCCATGCCATATAGCTTCCGGTGGGGGAGCAGATGTGATTTGAAATTTGAAATTCAACTTGACAATTGGGTTATGGAAAGTATGTCAAGGTCATCCAGAGTAAGTTTTAAAAAACCCTATCCCGCTACCACCGGAGTAATAGTTCGGAGAGTGGAACTAACTCTGGTGATAGCGGGATAGGTATAGAATTAGGTTTGTGAATTTTATTTGTGAAAAACATACAATCAATGTGTGACAGCAGTGTTTAAATAAGTTGAAGTTTTGTTATGAACTACAGAGTTGTAAACACAAACACCGACGACGATGAGAAGGTAAACGCAGAGTCCCCAGATGATGTATTTAAAAAGTTTGAACAAACGTAACATCTCGAGCTGGTTTTCCCGTTCCATTTCCAATCGTTTGATTTCCAATTTCAATTTATCCTCTTCCATCCTTGTTACAAATGGAATTTCATCCATCATATCCATCATGTTTGTGTTTTTTGAAATTTTGAAATGAGTGATGTTGATAGTTGAAGAGGCGACGATGGAATGAGAATGGAAAGAGGGAAATGTCGGTTAAATAAAGAAGTGGTGGGGGGAAAGAGCGTTGTTACATAGAAGTGGTGGGGGAAAGATGCTGCTCATCATTTGCCTCAGAAGTTGTGTCCGACTGTAGAGGGGTAAGAGGAGTAAGATTTAGTAAACTGTCTTCATCAGAACTTTGAACCTTATCACAAATAGGACAAGCGTAAGTTATTTCCAAATTCATTGTAATAGTGTTAAATTTATCTATAAGTTCATTTAAAGTATTAAATATTACTTGTAAATCTTCTTTTGAGTTTATTTCAAAATTAGCATTCATTCGTGCCAATGGAGAGGTGTTCATCGTTAGAAAGTTGGCAATCGAATGAGGATAAGCGCCTAGGGAGGGGGCTTATATAATGGTGACCTTGAGCAGGCGTCTAGGGAGGGGGGCTGTCTAGGGAGGGGGCTTCTATATAGGGGACCTTGAGCTTATGATTGAATAAAACGTTTAGTTCTTCTTCTTCGTCTTTTAATTCAATTATTTTAACCGAAGTAGTTGTTTCATCTTCTTCACTCGATGAAGAAAACAATTCACCAGGATTTAAATATTGAACTACAATTCTGAACCATCTTATAGGATATTCGTCAATGACAGAAAGTAAGTTTTGAAACAATTCTTCCATCTCCTCCCTGTCATTTATTATATGTTCAAACTTGATAAATTTTCCTTCCATGTTGTTAGTTAGAGTGTTGGAAGTGGAATGATTTAATATTATATAAAAATTAGAACTAGTGGTGGGGGAAATCTCAAGGTCATCCAATTGAAGTTTTAAAAAAGAGTGTAAAACTGAAATTATACATTTGATGGTTCTACAGGATCGGAATACCAATCTGATCTGTATTTACATCTTTTTATCATATGTGTACAAAAATCATCTTGATGAGACTTGGTGCGTTGACAATGAGCAAGATCTAGAGGGTGAAATTTGAAACATCTTTGAGGACAACATGTATGAAAATATCTTGATTTGTAAAATTTGAAAGTTCGCAATTCCGGTGGCGGTAGTTGTTTTGTTTTACATTTGCAATAACAAGATCCGAAGAATTCACATTTAGTACAAGCTAACCCATCCACCATCATTGGTCCTAAATCTGTACACTGTTGTTCACAACAGTAACGAGGTTTGTACTTGTATTTTTGCTCTTCCATGTTGATGCTGCGGAGTCTAGTGAAAGAATAAGACTGTATAGTGATGAATAGCGAGTTTTATGTACTATGAGAAGTGGTAGGGGTAATTTCAAGGTCATCCAAATGGAGTTTTAAAAAATTATACCTTACAAGTGTAAGGATTATTGAAATTTAGGAAGTTTGTTTCTGTTTGTTTTCTTCAGACTTTTTTTCTCTCTCTGCCTTAGCCATAGCAATAAGTTCTTCTGTTGATAGTGGATGTACTTCAGGAAATTTTAAAATTAATTTAGCTTGATATCCTTCTTTAGTTAATACATCTAAATCTTGAGTCATTTGTTCAACAGTGTTATAATCTTTTCCATAGATTTTCCCATCAAGTTCAATCATCATTCTGTATAACATTTTCTAGAATAGATCTTGTCGTGGCGAGAGCTGAGAAGCGAATGATTATTTATCAAACTGTTACATCCTTTTTATGAATTTGACATTGATCACGTGATTCTTTAGTTGTAATTTTATTTATTAAAAGTTATTCAACATTGGTAATACTTCTGGAACTTGACGTTATGTTGACCAGCTGGCGATGAAGAAGTTGTAGGTTGTGTAGAAAAAATATTTCATCATCGCAATATTTTGTTTTAGTGAACATCCTTGTATTAGTAGCACTAACATCAACAGTTAAGTGATAACCACCGGTAAGTAAAACTCGCATTTCGTTAGTTAAATCTTCAAGTTGTTCAAAAGTAGTTATGGTGTTGGTATCATAAGATGCACACTTAACCTTTAGGGACATGTTGAAGTTTTGTATTTAGTGATAGAGAGTGAGATGTGTACGGTACGAAAGGTAGTCGTAGACTGATGAATTTCACAAGTTGATTTTCACTTTTATTATCACACAAAATTGGGTCAAGGTCATCCCATGGAATTTTAAAAAAAAGCAACATATTGTAATGTACAAACACATTACAATATGTTGCTTTTTTTATTTATTATTTTTTTTTTTTAGGTTTATATCATATTTATTGAGAAACAATTACAAAGAAATATTTACAATTTTATGTACAAACTAATCAGTAGTAGGTGTTACATGAATTGTAAGTTCAGTAGAGTTGTTTCCACTTGGTCCATGTGATACCAAATAGAGTGCGCCGGGTTGAATTATACGAAGATCTTCATTTTGTAGTAGTTGTACGAAGCGCTTTGGTAGGAAGATTTGAAATTTTGCTTCATCACCAATTGTATAAGGTGCCTCGCTCAATGTGCAATTTATAGCATCACCTACTGAAGTTTCCATCTTCTTTATTGTATGAATGATGTAGTGTTTTTCTTCTTTCAGCTCGGAACATTTCTTCGTAGGTAGGATTGTTGATTTTGAATGAGCGTTGAATTGTTCAACTAAATTTTGAAGTAAGTTGTTTGATGCCATCTTAATGTTTTTGCTGCTAATCTTCTTGTTAATAAGAATATCCGTTGGAGATGTTGTCTCTTCGGAGGTTCGAGTAATACTCATGCTGTGTCATGGTAGCGCTCTCACTTTTATTATCGAGACTACCCCCACCACTGACACTACCCCTACCACTGACGCTACCCCCACCACTTTGTTGAAGGAAATTATTCAAGCGGTAGGCATTCTTTAAAGCGCACTGCGACCTTCGATGTTTAAAACTTTTTGATGAAATACAAAGTTCGTTGAAGTAGCATTGGAAATCTTTATCAATTATTGCATTAATCACTTCGTTGCTTGTAAATGATTGTATCCAATTTGCTTTTTCCAATCCCCTTGTGTAGATAATTTTAAACTCTTTACAATAATGATTCATAATATGTGGCATCATGTTATAATGAATAAAACCTTCATCCCATTTTAAGTTGTGAAAATGTTTGTTTAACCATTTGTTTGTAACTTTCGCTTTAGTTGTTAGTTTATTGAATGGAAATGGAGGTTTGAACAAGTAATGATAAATTACAGATGTGTTCATATCCAAAATTACTAATTCTTTAATAATGAAATTTCCATCATTCCCTCGAAAAGCTTGAAATTCAATTATACCTCTTTTAACTTCCATTAACTGTGATGCAGTAGAAAACGAAACCCGTTTGTTCATGATGAAGTCTCATCCACAACTGACTGTTATTACAAACACGATTGTTCTTCTTTTATTTCTTGTGCTTCTTCGTTTATATTAAAATTGGTGTGATAGTTGTTTAATTGTCTCCACATATCTACTTCTTGAGGTATTCGATTAAAAATTGAAGTATCCACAGGACCATATAAAATTGGAATGAATGGTTGTCTGTCCAATGTATCGATTAGATAATCTTTAATTATTGTACTTGAAAATACTAGTTGTTTTAAATATCTAGTGACAGGACCGGTAGTACAACTTAAAGTGTAAAATTCTTCTTTAGTGAAATGTAATTTTACATCATGTCTAGTTAAATCTTTGAAGCGAACAACTTGTCCTCCACGATGTTCGATTATATCAACTTCAATATTTGATTCTAATAAACTTTATCTTGTTCTTTTTCCAAATGTGTTGTTAGTTAAATAACATTCCAAAAGATGTAAATGTTTCATTAGAGAATCCCAAGAAGTTTCGGTAAAGATAACCATTTTACTTCCTTGATTTAACATAACAATTGGTGAATAATCCAATGATTTTACAATTCCAACCGATATACTTTTTGTCATGCATGAAGAAATAGGGTAGAAAATTCGAAGAAATACTTCTGTTAAAATATTTGTTGTAATGTTAACTTCAACCTTTTTTCTTTTCACTTCTTTTTCAGCTTCTCCTTCTTCTTCTCTCTTCTTATGTTTGTTAAACTTGAGGAATTCATCCATTTCTTGTTCAACTTGTTTTTCTATATCAGAACTATTTTCATCCATTAGAGGTGTATTTTCTTCTCCGTTAGTAGAATTCATCTTGCGAACGATGTTTCCCATACGACGGTTGAAGATAGAATGAAGTTTCTACTAATTATTTTCTTGCTTTTATATTTTTTGTAAAATCCTTGAAATTTATACAATTACATAATTGTTTATTTTCAACTTGTCTTTTAGAAACAAAATTCTAACCTTAAAAATAAAGGAAGATAATTCTAACCTCAATATTTTGCAGTAGTTGTACTAATTCTTCTTAAAGTACATTCTTCACTATTCCGGTCAGAGGTGTGTAAGTAACTATTTTATCATGTAGAATTAGACAGTATGCCGAAGTTCCATCTGCTACTGGTTCTTCAAATTCCATTTCAATTTTTATATCCACACTTGATGATTTTACTGATTCATTTTGTTTTGAACAATCGATTACAATTATTGGAGCTTTGGAATAATACTGATCAGGTGATAATAGTGGTGTATTAGTCTTTCCATAATATGATGATTGAAATCTTGCATACATATCATATAAAATGGAAAAACGTTTTTTGCTAAACATGACATTTAAATTGTCATATGGAAAGAATTGAGAGTTTAGGAAAACTTTACAATTCTTTATTTTACAGTGATCAAATTGACCAGCATTTGCAGTAATAACATCTTTTCGCTTAGTTTGAAAACCGAGTATTATGTACCTTGCACGTTCCAAGTAAGTTGATGTCTTGACGGTCCATGTTTGTCGTTCTGTTTGAGGTAATGTAGGGTATTCATGAAATTCCCAACTTCGGAATGGCATCACAATGTCACGGTCAGATTTTAACTTTCTTAACAATACGATTCTATGTTCATCAGCCAATCTTACATGAGGTACTCTCCAAACAACTTTATCCAATTGTAGTTGCCATTCCAGTTTATCTTCCGTAGTTGCAGGGTCTGCAAGTATTAAGTCCTTATTAGTTGAAGATCTGAGTAATACTAATTCTTGTTTGACATTTATTATAACTCTTTTGTAATCTTCAGCAAATCCCAAAAGCAATCGTAAAGGTACATGAAAATCAAAATGACCGTTGGAAGCAGGTGTTATAGTGTCTTTATCGGGAGCAACCCATCCGGCGGTGACTATTGAATTCTTCTCATGTGGTGTTAATGATGTTAATCCTTTTAATGTAGTTGTTATACCAACCTTTTTTGTTGAATCAACCGTCACCCCTGATATCTCATATCTTATTTCATCAAAAAGATATGCCATTTGGTTATTTATAAAAGGAACTGTTGAAGCAGTTTTTCCATCCAATTTTAATACCCTTCCTTCGATGTACAAATAACTTTCACATGGTAATGTGTAAATATCTTGTTGTTGAATGGGAATTCTTATTTCATCATTATTGTTTAATTTTGATGAAGTGTAAGGGTTGTGTGTGTGATATTCCTTCTCCCATAGTGTTTCGTCGAATGTCGGTCCTTGAGATATATCCAGGATATCCATCGTTGTTAAGTTTTAATCCAATCTTTTGTAGAAAACGAATGTTGTCTGATGTTAACTCTTCCAATGTCGAGGAGCTACTGAGCTCCCGACTCTTCCGCTGTGGTTTAAATGATAATCCCATGTTGACTTTTATGTTGCCGCTCTGATGTGTAATCGTATAGTAATTGTTTCTCCTCTAAAGTCGACACTATGACCGTCTTGATCCAATATGTTCAGTACGATGTCTGAAATGAAACTGGTGTTTAATGGTAGGTATATCAAGTTTTGTGGCTTCTCAACAATTTTAAAACCTGGAGCAACTGTTGGATAAAATGTATGTAAAATATGCTGATTCACTCCTTCTCTATATGATCCATGTATAATATTACATGTTACATCAATACTATTTACTTTCAAAATTGTAACAGTTGTATCACCTGAATGAGTAGTTTCAGGAGTCAAGATTTTCTTTTTTGTATCTGAAAATCCAAGTAAACTGCCAATAGAGTTTTTCATTCCGACATCTATATAATATTTTGAAGTTATTTCTGCTTTTAAAGTATTATTGTTTCCTTTGATTGTGATATTATCTTCTCCGAGTTTTTTCTGTAATAATTGGTTTATATCATCAATTTCATAAGCTCCAGTAGGAAATGTAATTATTTTCAATTCTGAGTATTTTCCTGCAGCATCCTTAGTTTCATAATAATGTAGTAAATTGTTTTTTCCTTCTATAACATTAGGAATTGAATTGTAGGTAGTCAAATCAAGTAATGCCGCTTCCCATAATCTTTCCTTGGATAAACGCAAAGCTGGGAATAGTGTACTTTTCAATGTGGAATCCAAATTTACTATTCCAGTTTCATTTTTCCATATTTTAGTTGGTAATGCATCTTTCATAAAAACTCCTCGAAAGAATGGTATTTTCAAACATTTTACATAATCATTTAACTGATGATTAGTTAATGCTTTATTTGGAATTATCAATTGATTCTTTTTATTTAGTACACACGGTACGGTCTTAGGCATAAACCTGCTCCGTTTTTTACCATTGACCAAACAGAAGCCTTTTTTACTTTTGCTTTACGAGTTCTACGACGTCTCTTTCTTATATTTCCACCTTTTTTGGGAGCTCTTCTTTTTGCAGGTCTTCCTCTGCGACGTCGTCTTCCACCACCAAACTTAGCTTTTGTCTTCATGGCTGTTGTTACTGCCCAAGCCACTGCTTTTTCTGCAATACTTGCGTCACTTGATTTTACTCTTTGCCAAGCTTTTTCTGCTAGAATTTTATCTGCTATTGATCTATTTGTTGAATCTTTAAACTTTGAATATGCTATATCGTGTTGTTTGCAAGCTTGATCTAATTTATTAATTCCAGGATCTCCTCTTGCTAAACGTTTTACCAACTTAGTTCCAGGTCCACAATATTGATAACCTCCAGGAATATGTAATTCGTATGGTAAAGCGTCTATCGCTCGATTTACAACAGCACCAACAGGTATCCGTTTAAGCAGGGATAACGCAGCTGAAGTTATACCACGTCCTCTCTTGCCAATGTCCTGACGACGACTGAACGATGTGGTCTTCATTACGCTGTTTTATGCAACCAACGTCTTCACCCTATGAAATACTTTATGATAATGAATCCTTTTTTTGTGTATTCCATACTTAAATATTCATAAGTTTTACTAATATTTATCGATGATTTTATCTTTAATCCATTGGTTTCTCTGAGAATCTTCAATTTTATTATGTGTCAACGATTTATTAATCAAATGATTATGCATATCAATAACTACATTACCTACAAGATTCTTTACATACTCTATATTAGTAGCATCTTTGTCATATTGAGGATTATCAAGATTTGTGATACGTTTACCATTACATGTATACACAGATGGATCGTTATTAGAGGTTGCTATAACTTGATTAATAGTAGCAACATCATTCGGAGCTATTCCTGCTGATATGTTAGATATTCTTTTACCTTTTCCATCATATACGTTATTTATTTTATCTAAAACTATAGTTTGTTTTAAAACAACACAATCATGATCATCTTTACCAGATTTTACTAGGGTTAAACGTTTACCTTTACACATAAAACTAACACCATCAGCTGATAGTTGTGGTACTTGTGTAAAAATAACAGCATCATGTTCTTCCGTGCCTAAACTTATATTTGACAATTTTTTACTTTTTCCATCCCACTTGTCATTTTGTAGTTGTAGTAAGGTAAACTTTTCACTTCCTTGCATAAATTCATCACCTGTCTTTAACACTACCTGATTTTGTTTAACAAAAGCGGATGTTCCTTTCTTCAAGCTTTCATTCATTTGTTTCACGGTAGCAGCATCCGATGGAGTTGAACCATCTTTCAGATTGGACAACACTTTTCCATGACAATCAATAACAGCACCATTATATAAAATACAATTATCTTTAATGTATTTTATATTAACACCATCACTTTCTTCTTTAGGATATCCAATATCGTTTATAGTATATTTATAGAAGGAAAATCCATCTTTTTTCTTTTCTAGTATTACAGAGTGCAAATAACGCTTATTGATTGTATCTGTATCCTCGGTTGGATCTGCCACATTAGTTATTTTATAATTTAAAGCATTGTACTTTTTTCCACTTTTAGTCTTTTCCAACAGTAAAGCGTATTCCATCGCAGATAAAAAATAGCCTTTATTAACAACATCTCCATTATTGACTGGTTTTGCAACATTAATAACCCTGTGAGATTTTGCATCATACAGTTGGTTGTTGTCGAGTTTTAAACTTGTAGATGTTTCCTCCTTTACTGTTTTTAAATTTGTTGCATCTCCATCTTCTTCTGGATCTTTAACAAACTTTAAACGTTTATTATTTATGTTATAGTCACCTTCGGGTGTTTGCGGTAATCCACTTCTTTTTCTGTTTTCTCCAACTTGCACTCCTAACGCGGAGTATCGTCCGAACTTGTCGACGCTCATGTTAAAACTGATACATCTTACACTTGCAACTTCTTTATATTTGCGGACAATCATACAACTATGCCACGATTTTTAAGTTCATCAACTAGAGCCACCCATTCATTATTTAAACCAGTATGACCGGCTTCCATAGCTTCATGCAATAGTCTCATTCTGTCAACTAATTTATTGATGTCGTTGTAATAGATAACATTTGTATTGTATAGATTTTTCATTAATCCTTTACCAGATGTTGAAGTATCTCCTTTACTCTTTTTACCATGTTGTTCAAGAAGTGATAAATCCATAAGTGATAAAGATTTTCTTTTTAAAGGTTGTCTCACAGCCGGTGTGGTACGTAATGTTGGTAATTTTCGTGGGGGAAACAATTTTTTTATAACAATATTATATTTTGTTGCACGTGAACGATTAATCATTGCATCCTTTGAGTAGTTTCTTTTATGAGCGTTAGTATTTTGTAAAATTTCTTTAAAAGTATTTAAATCTTTTGCCGAATATTTTATTGGTATATTTTTAAAAATTAATTCATATAATCCTTTTGTTCCTTTATATCTATGCTCACCAATAATGATATAATCGTCTTGAGTTACTTCAAGCTTAGAGTTACCAACTTTTAATTCATTCCCATCAATTCTTGCTCCATATACATGTGATTTACTTAAATTTGGATTTGATTTCATGTCATGTAGCATTTTCATTATATATTTTCGTCCAAGAGGTCCATGTTGTAATATATCACTACTCAATTGAGTTAAATTTGGAATAGATTGTTCTGCTTCAGGTATTGGCTGTTCTTCCTTTTCAACAATTGATTCTTCTTCTTCTTTTGTTTCTTCTTGCTCACTAGCACTTGTATATGAATCATCATCATCTTCTTTTTTTAATGCTTGTACTTCTTGTTTAGAAACTGGTAGTAAAACATCTCCTTCATAACGAGGTTTACCAATAGTTTCTGATATCTGTTTTAAAGGTTCCGTGATAGGTTTAAATGTACTCTCTAGAAATTCTTCTCTTTCACTTAAACCCATCCTTAATGCACGATTCTTTATCCTAATAGAATCACTGAGTGATTTTATTTCTTTTAATAGTTTTTCTTGATTCACCATGTTTACACTGTGAAGTTCAACGTGTTACTAGATGTAGCATAGGTAGTTCAACGTATTAATACAAATTTATCCAATCCTAAACGATATCTACCATTTTTAATATCTTCTTCTTTCATAATAACAAGAAATCCATACTTTTCATTCCATGCTTTACCACACATTTCTTTAAATTTGTCAAATGGCATATCCGCATTAACATGATCATTATATATATGCTTTAAATTTGTCTCATCTTGCTTAAAAATGATCAACATATTTGCATTGTCTCTTATAAGTTGTTTTGGAATTTTACTGTATGTTTGACCAATATAAATGCTATCAATATTATTATGTCTTCCCATAGCAAAATAATTTCTTATAGTATCGTGATTTTCACAAGAAACATCGTCAAATATAAAAATGGAAAATGGCTTTGCTTCACTTGGTTGCATTATTGTTTCACTGGCATTAAACTTGTAGAAATTCACTTCAGGTACACTTGCAAGTATTTTATCTAATAATTGATATTTTGGTTGTTGCAATGATTTCGAAAATATATATATATTGTTAAAGCGTAAACCTTTAGGATTAGTTATAAGGTTAAAGACAACATTAGTTTTTCCACAATTTGAAGTACCAGTTATTAAACATCTTATAGTATTTGGTAGTAATTCACCATGTTTACCATGATTTAACTTATTATTGTCAACTGTCAATTCATCAATATTATTTATATTAAATCGATTTTTTTGTTGTACAATCTCCATCTTGTTTAAAGGTTAAACACATAATGAGCTATTAAATAATTATACCAAGTCTTTTGAAGGAATCCAAGAGTCTTCACTTTTATCGAATCCTAACCACCGGACTTTAACCATATCCTTTTTCCTTTGTAAAATTTTTTCAACAAGATATACATCACCAACTGTTGATTTTAACAACTCATGTCCATAGAATCCACCTTGAAGTAATTCACCCTTATTATCCTTTAAAATGTAAGTTTCAGGTATAGTTGGTTGCACTTTATAAATTGTAAATACTTCATTAGTCCAATTTGGTAGATATCTTTTACTAAATACACCTTTGTATTTGCTTATACGAACTTTATCATTAACCTTAAACTTTTTTGGTTGTAACTTTTCTATTTTTGGTGTTGTATTATTTTTGATGCGTTGTAATACAATTTTAGCATTAGCACTGTTTACTTGGATAGGTTTCATTCCGATGGTACGATGATATTTGTTGTTATACTCTTTTATAAGTTGTGGTAATATGTCATACCACACATATGATCCTCGTTTTGAAAATTGTTTATACATAGCACCTTTTAATGTTCTATTGAATCTTTCAATTATTGAAGCTTTAACTTCAGAATTTGTAGAATAATGATTTATTTTATATTTTTTCATCAAAGCTCCAAAATCTTTATTAAAATATTCTTTTCCATCATCCGTTTGTAAATGTTTAATTTTAAATTTATTTCTTTGTATTGTTGTTTCCATAGCTTTGGTAACACTTTTACCAGTCTTGTCCTTCAATGGTAAAGCATCAGCTATTTTAGTAAAACAGTCTATAATTGTTAAAATATATTTAAATCCTTTGTTTAATTTACTGTGTGGTATCATTTCAATGAGATCAGCTTGGTAAAGATCATTCATTCCTTTAATGATTGTACTTCTTCTTGGAAATCTTCTTCTTGCTGGTTTATGTAGTTCATTTACAATCTTATCCTTTACACTTTCCATCTTAAAGTGTTGCTTGCACACTGTTTGTAGAAATACTGATCCATACAATGGTTTATTCTCTTATATATAGTTGAAATATAGGTCAAGGTCATTTTATATTAGTGTAAAAAAGAGGGAACATGGCATTGGGCTTGCCATGTTCCCTCCTTTTTACGGAAAGGAAAAAGGAAGAAGGTAAAGGACGAAGAATAGGTTTACTGGTCGATAGGGTTTAAGGAATAGTGGCCAAATGGTAGAGTATTAATTTTATCTTCTAAAATATGTCGCTTGTCGTCTTTGTAGCTTAATGCCCACTTTGTTTGTTTGACACTAAAAAGTTGGTGGTTATAACTTCTAATAGTGTTGAATGTTGCAGTTGTTTCAACATTTTCAAACAAACATCTTTTATAATGTTGAAACTGTACGTTCTTCTTTAGGAAAGATGTCTTTATTCCTTTGGCTTTCTTTGTGACTTGATATTCGTTCCTTTCATTTATGTACAGTTGAAATGAATACAGTTTAGACATTAATGCTATAATTTCCATCATCGGCACACCATTTGTTTCATCTTTAAATTTTCCCAATACTTTTTTGTTTCTGTCATAATCGTAATTTGGATGGTCCTTAGGATAATCGGAAAAATCAAAATCATCTTTATATACAAAGGTCCTTAAATCCTCATACATGTCATTTGTTTTAATCCAGTAAATAAGTGCATCCGTATCCATATATGCAATACCAATGTTATCTCTTCCATAATAATTAACCATCTTCTTATAATGAAACTCGTACATGTGTGTTTTAGAAATATCCAATATTGACATTCCAAGATATAAAGGACGATCCAATACAACTGATTTTTTGTTCATAGAAATGACGACAAGATTTTCATTTATAATTACGGATGAACCAAAGTTTGGTTGTTGTACTAATTTCTGTAGTTTTACTGGATCAGTCACTAATTTGATATCCTTATGTTTCCTTTTGTTTTCTAAAGTCTTGCCAAATATTGCATTGTTCATCAGTTTAAAAAAATCCTTTTGAAAACTTGACGTAGCGGCAGCTCTTCTTCTTGTGTTGTTGTCGATGTACGGTTTCAACCAACAAGATTGAGAGAATTGTAGTATTCGATTAATTTTTGTAATTTTTAATCCCAAGTCTAAAGCCTGTTGTATCATCCAATAATGTCCAACATACCTAGACTTATTGTTTTAAGTCATTAATAATTTCGGCCATCTTCCAGTAGGGGAAATTTTAGTCTTTGGAAGAAGTGGTAAATCGTAATGATGATCGTGGAGATGTTCAGGATGTTCAAAATCAACATCAAAAATGTAACCAGTTTCACCATGCTTTGGTAAATCCATAATGTTTCCAATCGATTCTGGATCTATCCATTTAAAATTATCATATGGAAGGGGATTTGACATTGCCCATCCGTATAGGTTATTTGCATCGAAATAACCTAGGAATGTTGTTGGTTTTGATGCATCATAATCGGGCAGATACTTGTTATTCGCCTTAACATGTCTGGTTACACTTTGTGTCAATCCCCCTCGAACTCCTGATTCTAACATCAAAACCATATCTATATCAGTAAGAAGTTGTAATTTAAAATTTGTTTCTTTCAACATGGCTTGCCATGCTAGTCCAGGTGAAGTGTATGAATGAAGAGGGTCCAATCCATATGCTGCAAAACACGTATTTCTAAATTCTTCCATTATATCACATAATAAAGTTACATCTAATTTAACATAAAAATCTGAATATTCTCCCAATGTTGTAAATCCTAATTCATTCCATACTTTACATGCATGATCATAATCCTCTTGAGATATGTCCATGTTGTATAATTTACTTTTGAATTCTTCTTTTGGCGGAAGTGATGTTTCATTAAATTTTTCTAAACTGTCTATATAATCATATGGGAAAACACCTTTCCGAAGTACAAGATCCAGTTTGTCGTTACTTACAATCTTCTTTGTTTCAATAAAATCTTGTTTCCTTAAATTTTCAGAAAGTTTGGACAAACTTGACGGCATAAATCGGTAGGAGTCTAAGAATCTTAATTTGACATTTCCAAATGTTTTAGAGAAACTTATAAATTTTTCTGAAGTTTCAGCCAACACATCTATCGAACCATTGTCTCTTCCTAATTCAGGTATTATAAAATGAGCATCATACCCACTGAGGTTATGCAGAACCACAGGAATAAATAATGGTAAACGATAGCTCAAATTGCATTTATTACAAGCAGCACCCCTGTAATAACCTGTAAGGTGGTCATGATCTTTAACTTTATAATTGTCAATGGTAAATTCATTTTTACATAAGAAACAATGAGTTGCATTTTCATGTTGAATTTCCTCTTCTTCCTCCATCGGTTTCATTGGTATGATATTCGTATATAATCTTTGTACATTTTCAGCTATTAAATATAATGGTCAAGAAATATTGTTTCCACATTTTCACCACGATATACTAGAGGTTCTGAAGTTAATCCATATTGGTTTAAATGTTCTTCTGATAATCTTGATTTAACCATTAAACAAAAACTATTTGGTTTATGCATTTGATATTTGACACTTTTTCTAGCTTCACAATTTTCATCTTCTATAGGAATTAGTGTTGATTCAAAATCCGCATATACAACTATAGGGATACGGTATTGATGATGAACTTTTTGAAATGTAACAAATGCTCTGCTTTCTGAAGGTAAAATAATTTTTGCTTCATAATTATTGTTACATAATCTTTTATGCTCTTGTAACCATTCCATTCCTTGTCTTCCTTCTCGTTGGAAATTAAAACATCTCTTGCAAATCAGCTTTTTGTTTCGATTTTTTGAAAGTTGTTTGTTAACAAGAGAGTCAAATTTCTTTATATACACATAATGAGATACATCTCCTTGCGTTAGTAGTAGTAAATCTGTATGATCTGCTAGCTCTTCTTTAGCAATACGTAAAGGATAAACTTTATTTGAACTATCTAATCCAAAAACATTAATAGATGTGCCGGGATTTTTGTTTTCAAATTTTGATATATCTTTTAGTGATACAGGATAACTAATTCCTTGAAAGTTATATCTATATCTTTGATTTTCATAGTGCTGGTTTGGTTCATTCCAATGATTTGGTACAAATTTACATGTCATCGCATATCTAAAACATTCATTATCTTGATTTTTCACATTAACACATGATCTTGTATCCTCAATTATTTTTGGCAAACGAATATAACTAGATCCCATTAGTCCATATCCATGTTTATGAACTCTTATATTTAATCCTTCAATACTCATAAGACTCCACCCTGATCCTCGTCCTTCATGTTCCTGAATTTTAGTTAATATTTCTTCTATACATTTTTCAACTATTGAATCAATGTCTGAACTTCCTATGATAGTTTGGTTTTTAGTTATAAATCCTCTTGGTGATAATTCTTCTTGTACATTTATAAACATAGCTTCTAGTAGTAAACCAAATTTGAGAAAATTTAATCTTCTTAATTCTTCTTTTAAAGTTCTACTGATGATTGGTTTTGCTTCTCTAATAAATTCTTCTAAGTTTAAATCTTCATTTTGAATCTTATGATGCATTACTACCTTTCCGGGTAAAGCTGATACTTGTAAATTTGGTAAATTTGTTGTAGGTCTTGCTGTTATTTCATTTTCTTCTTCTTGTTCTTCTTGTTCTTCTGTGTTGTTGTGAATTAGTTCTTTATGTATTTCTAACAGAATATCATCGTTATACGATTCCAAACATTTATCACAATGATACATGTTTGGTGGTGTTCACTCTTCAAAATTTCGCCAAGAAATGAAATGAGCTCTCCCTTTCCTTCTTTTATAATAGTTCCCCCACTACTATTTCATCTTCTTCTTCTTCACTTTCAGAAGAAAACAAACGTCTTGGACAAAATATTAATCTTCTACAAACAGATTCTTCATTAGTATTCTCTATATGAATTGGAGTTTCAATATGTATTTCTTCATATTCAAATGATGACGAAGACTCTGATATTACTACATCCATATCCAAATTTTCATTCTCCACATCATTGGCATTTTCTTCTTCTGATGTTGTTACATCCATATCATTTATAGTTTCTACTTCTGATGTTTCGCTGTTATTTTCATTTTCTTCCATATTTAAATCCTCTATTTGAATTTTATACAATATTTCAATAAGAGGTTTCCTCGGATAATCGGTGTTGTCCACAGGAGCCATTTCAAGTAAATGAGGAATAACTGCTTTTGATCCGGCTTATATGATATTTTGGTAAGTATGTCAAGGTCATTTTTGATTAAGCGAGAACTGGGAATAGATCACTAAGCAGCATGATAATTCATTACTACAAAGTGATCTATTCCCTATTCTCTAAGAAGTGTCCAATCAATAACCAAAGTCCAAGCTCATTTTCTTTTGTTTAATTTAGGTCTTTTACATCTTCTTCTTTTATTACAAAATTTATAGGTTCACTGTTTGATGTTTCAATATGTTGTTTTATCTTGTGCTCCAGCTCTTCTATTCTTGCTTCCTTTACCATTAATTCCGAATGTAAGTAACTGATGTAATCAGCCGCCATGTCTACCGTTCTTGATCTTATTTCTCCTAACTTAACACCAGGAATCAATCTCTGTAGTTTGTAAAATCTCAACCTTATTCTTGACTCTCTTACTTTAGCCGTTTCTCGAAATCTTTGTTTTCTATCTTCTTTGCTTGTGGTCAAGTCCATACTTGTGACAAGTTTGCTTTCAGAGTGATTCCTCTATAGTAGGCTCGTCCTTTATACACTTTCCCCCACCACTTTGAATTCCCCCTACCATTTTCAATTTCCCCCACCCTACTAATGTAGGTCAAGGTCATCCAATATAACGCGAGAACGAGGAATAGAGCACTAAGTGGCATGTTAATCCATTACCACAAAGTGATCTATTCCTCGCTCTCTATTCTACATCTACTTTTTTTTGGATTTTGCTATTTTATTATTTTTTTTGTTTTTCTTGGGGGGAATGAGTGTTTACTTTTTACAATGTTCATTCTTCTTCTCCAACTTTTCAATTCTGTCTAACAATTCGAACAAATATGCATTGGTTGCTTCCAAAGTTTTTATTCTAGTACATCCCACTTTAATAGAGGGAACTGTTAACTGTAATTTTGTAAATTCTATCCTTTCTTTCTTGCACCTTTCTCTCATGTATGTGTTTTTCCTGATTCTTCCTGATTGAGCTGATATTAACTTATTACAATCCGAATGGGGCTTTGATACTTTAAATACTGATGTACAAAAATTAGTTGATGTTGTCGGCTGTTGATTTTCATAGAAATTTTGTGTTGAAGTAGTAGTTTGCTGATTTCCATAACAATTTATACTTGAAGTGGCCGGTTGCTGATTTTCATACCAAATTGAACTTGAAGTACTAGGCAGCTGATTTTCATACCAATTTGAATTTGAAGTACTAGGCTGATGATTTTCATAACAATTTGAACTTGAAGTATTTGGTTGATGATTTTCCTGCCAATCCGCAGATGCCAATACAGGTGTTGTGGAAGGATGCTCCATCGTTGTATAGAGTGAATTCTGTTCTACAATTTTGCCGGTTTTATCTCATTTCCCCCACCAATAACTTCTACATTTCCCCCCCACCATAATACTTTAAATTAGATACCAAACTTCTAGGGTAACATCCAAATCTTCTTCTTTTAAATATTTTATAAATGGAGAACTTTGTGGTGTTATGTTAGGAGTATTTAAATACTCCATCACCTTGTCATTACTATGTTGATTGTGAATGTAGCAATGTACATTTATCAATTTTCCATTATCTTCTTTAGATTTAACAAATTCTGCAACTGAGCCCCATTCTTCATATCTCATTTTAAAATGACGTACTTCAAACTGCATGTTGTTCCAACAAATGCTGCAAAGATATTAAAACTCTCTATAAACAACCTACATTTATACATGTTCCCCCCACCACTATATAATTCCCACTCCTTTTCCCCCACCTTCTTCATATGTGGAAAGGGTATTATGATTTCAATGCGCTATACTTAATAAATTCAAACAAATTTTGTGCACAAATGTTACATTTTTTCTTAACTGTTTCAAATTTCATCACTTGGCCTTTTACAAGGTGAACTAATTTACCTCCATCGTCTTCAAATTGTTCAAAGTCTAAAACAGATGCTTTTCCACAATCATGACACATTTTTGTTCCATCTTCAAAAATAAAAGCAAGATAAATACCAAATCCACTATTGTCCTTCTTAAATTTCATGAGCATTTCACGAATCGGTTGAGGTATTTCAGATTTATCTGATCTTATTATATAATGGTAAAGAAACCCATTATTAATAATTTGTTGTAAACATAAAACTAACAAGCTGTCCATAGTGTTAGACTTGTACTGAAAGTTATATCCATAACTATCTCCTTATATGCTCTTACCCCCACTATTTTTATATAGGTCAAGGTCATCGCATATTAAGCGAGAACTGGGAATAGATCACTAAGCGGCATGTTATTACATTACCACAAAGTGATCTATTCCCTATTCTCTAAAGGGGTGCTGATAATTTAGATTCCTTAAATTTCTTTTCCTTCTTCTTCACCTTCTTGAACTGTTGTATTACCAGACATGTGTGATATTAATTTCTTCAATTCTCGATTTTCCATTTCTAATCTTTTCAATTTTAGATCTCTTGCTTCAACTTGTACTTTCAAAAATTTGATATAACTTCCAGCCCAGTGGATAGTTTTCAATCTTGGTGCTCCAAGTTCAATTCCAGGTATTTGAAATTGTAGTCGATTGAATTCCATCTTCATATCTTCTCGGTCTTGTCTTTCCTTTTCTAGTCTTTTTAATCTTTGTTTTTCCCTGAAGGAAGAAGTCGGATCACAAGGTACATGATGAAACATTTTGATCAACAATTTCTCGAAGAATGAGCTTCTACACAGATAATCAACATATTTATCCACATTCCCCCACCAAATTTAAGCCAGTGGTGGGGAGATGCCAGTAGTGGGGAGACTTATACTAATGTAATGGTTACTTCTACCGTTACACTCGCTCCATTCTCAAAAAGATATTTGTAATATGGTTCTGGATACTGTTCTCTTTCAGATCCTGCATGTTCTTGAATAAAGTCGAAAGCCAATCTTTTTGAATAACCATTATGAAACACTTCTCTCACACAAACAAGAATTTTTTCTTCCAAAAATTTCACTTGAACTAATGGTATTTTGCTTACATCGTCCTTGTCCATGATGGGTAGCTTGTAGGTAAAAGTATTAGGTGGTAGTTTTTGTGGTTTATCGAGTAGAGAACAAAATTTTCTGTACAATTTCTCCTCAATGTCTGGAAAACGATGTATATCAAACAGATTGTAGTATGAAGGATCAAAAGGTATTTTACGAAACATCTTCAGTCACTAGTCTTCCTAAGACTGATCTCCTGCACAAATATTTAACACATTTATAAACATTCCCCCACCAACTTTTAACTTGTGGTGGGGATATTTTTCCCCCACTACTTCTTCAAAATGGTGGGGGTACCTTAGTCCAATTCAGATTCAGATTCAGAAGACAGTAAAGGTGATATGGGTGATTCCAACGATGAATCCAATATAAATATTTCAATAGCTTCCTTAATTATGTCTTCATCACTATCGTTTATCATTTCTTCAAATATTTCTTGTTCAATCTGTACCATTTCTTCCTCTTCCATCGTAGAATCATTATTAGTTTCATTATAATTTTCCTCTATGTTTTCTTCCTGTATTTCATTTGTGCTTTCAAAAACATCTTTAACTTCAAAATAATTAATAAATGGAGTATCTTTAGACAACATGTTTATTTACTACTTCTTTTACTTCAAATAACAAACTATGTATCGCTTACTTAGTCTTATATATACTCCTACCCCCACTATTTTTGCAAAACAAAGGAATGGGAGGGGGGTTTGTATCTATTCTCCTCTATCTAGGTTATATTTCATTGCTGTCACATCTACTATAATTTTCTGCTCTTCAACTTTATTGCGAATAAATATTGTCCAAGGAAATAGTTCATTAATACTGTTAATTGTTACTTTTATACTATACAAAATTTCAAAATGTTCTACTAATGAAACAAAAACAATAACTCCTAGCTCATTGTTTGCCATAATTTTTTCTTCAATTTTTATCCGTAAGTTTGTTATTAAACTCCATATATTAATATCATTGGCTATGAAACCATCAAGTCTGGTAAGCATCTTGATGCCGCAAGGTGTGGGTACAGACTAGAAACTTGGAGGTTCATAGCCTGCCTTTTTATCAATTTTAAAAATGGGGAGGGGGAAGGAATAAGGATTGGGAAGGGATAGGGTGTAGGGTGGGGGAAAGATAATTTTGTTATTACACTACTTGTGCAAGAAAATAGCCACCAGTGTCCACACCTTGTTCATAGCACTCCGTCATAGATTGTGCCCACTGCAACATGCGGTCTCTGTCATTTGGTGTGACAAGGAAAGAATGACTATCACCATACAATATAAAAGAGTCAATTCGTATATAACATCCTAAATTTAACCATTTATTAGCTTCAACCAAAAATTTTTCTATTGTATCAAATGGAAATTGTGGATCAATTGCTATAACTTTACGTTCTTCACTAAGTTCAACACTATAATCATCATCGTCTTCACTCTCACTCTCACTATCATTATTTAAAATGTCTTCAGGTTGTAGAAAAACATCAGAAATTTCAGAAGAATTAAAATGGTAATTCACATTAGGAGGCATATTTGCTGTGATGTACTTGACAGCACAAAGTGCAAGTACAGACTAGAAACCTGAAGGTTCATAGCCCGCCTTTTATAAATTTTAAATATGGGGAGGGGGAAGGAATAAGGATTGGGAAGGGATAGGGTGGAGGTGGGGAAAGGGTAATGTGGTTATTAAGCCACTCTTGCAACAAAGTAACCAACTCCAATGTTGAGCTCATATGATCTCATTATATCTTCCTGCCATGTCAGTAGTTAGATTTGGTTACTTCTGGCTCAGGTCAGCTGCCCCGGAAGCCACGTGCCGGGGCACATAGCTTCCGGTCGTATATTAAATGAGGGGGAGGTATGCATAAATTAAAATTTAGTTCAAAACTGAAATTCAACTTGACAATTGGGTTACGGAAAGTATGTCAAGGTCATCCCGAGTAAGTTTTAAAAAAGCCTATCCCGCTACCACAGGAAATAGTTCTGAGAGTTGAACTATCCGGTGATAGCGGGATAGGTAGATTTAAGTTTTGAACTTTATTCGTAAAAACAAATACAATCAATGTGCAAAAAGAAATACAATCAATGTGCAATACAGGTTGAATTTTTGTGATGAAACACGGAGTTGTAAAAGCAAACGCCGACGACGAGGATAAGGTAAAGGCAGAGTCCCCAGATGACGTATTTGACAAGTTTTAAGAAACGTAATATCTCGAGTTGGTTTTCCCGTTCCAATTCCAATCGTCTAATTTCCAATTTCAACTTTTCCTCTTTCATCTTTTCCTCCTCCATCCTTGAGTTGAAGGAAACTTCATCCATCATATCCACCATTAGTGTTGTTTTTTGGTGTTTGAAATTTTGAAACAAGTGATGTTGATAGTTCAAATGTTGGAGACGGAATGAGAAATAAAAGCGAGGAACGTTAGTTAAACGAATAAGTGGTGGGGGGAGGTTGAATTACAAAGAAGTGGTGGGGGAAGTTGAATCACAAAGAAGTGGTGGGGGAAGGAGGTTGCTCACCAGTTGCTTCCGTACTTGTTGTTGTCGTGTCTGATTGTAGAGGTGTAAGTGGAGTAAGATTAAGCAAACTATCTTCATCAGAACTGTCAACCTTATCACAAATAGGACAGGCGTAAGTTATTTCCAGATTCATTTTAACAGTGTTGAATTTACTAACAATTTCGTGTAAAGTATTAAATATTTCTTGCAAATCTTCTTTAGAATTTACTTCGAAACTAGAATTCATTCGTGCCAACGGAGAGTTGTTCATCGTGCGAGAGTCGGTGATTGAATGAAGATCGGTGCTTAGGAAGGAGGCTTATTTGTCGGTGAGCATGAGCTTGTTATTAAATAAATAGCCAAGTTCCTCTTCTTCGTCTTTCAATTCAAATATTTTAGCTGAAGTAGTAGGCGTTGTTTCGTCTTCACTCGATGATGAAGAAAATTGAAATATCCTAGCTGAAGTAGTAGTCGTTGTTTCGTCTTCACTAGATGATGAAGAATCACGAGGACGTAAATAGTGAACATCAAGTCTGATCCATCTCATAGGATATCTATCCATGACAGAGAGCAAATTTTGAAATATTTCCTCCAATTCTTCTCTGTCAGTTATTATATGTTGAAACTTGACGAAAGGCGATCCCATGTTGTTAGTTAGAGTGGTGGAAGTGAAATAATACAAAGGCGGATTCAATAAGATACAAAACTTAAATTAATGGTGGGGGAAATCTAAAAGACTTATGGTGGGGGGAAGTCTAAAAAACCAATGGTGGGGGAAATCTCAAGGTCATCCAATTGAAGTTTTAAAAAAGAGTGTAAAACTGAAATTACACATTTGATGGTTCTACAGGATCGGAATACCAATCTGATCTGTATTTACATCTTTTTATCATATGTGTACAAAAATCATCTTGATGAGACTTGGTGCGTTGACAATGAGCTAGATCGAGAGGATGAAATTTGAAACATCTTTGAGGACAGCATGTATGAAAATATCTTGATTTGTAAAATTTGAAAGTTCGCAATTCCGGCGGCGGTAGTTGTTTTGTTTTGCACTTGCAGTAACAAGATCCAAAAAATTCACATTTAGTGCAAGCTAACCCGTCCACCATCATTGGTCCTAAATCTGTACATTGTTGTTCACAACAGTAACGAGGTTCGTACTTGTACTTTTGTTCTTCCATGTTGACGCTGCTGAGTCCAGTGAAAGAATAAGAGTGTATAGTGTTGAATAGTCAGTTTTATGTATTACAAAAAGTGGTGGGGGTAATTTCAAGGTCATCCAAACGAAGTTTTAAAAAATTATACCTTACTAATGTAAGGAATGTTTATACTTAAGAAGTTTATTTCTGTTTATCTTCTTCAGACTTTGTCTGTTTCTGTTTGTTTTCTTCAGCCTTTTTCTCTCTCTCCGCTTTAGCCATAGCGATAAGTTCTTCAGTCGATAGTGGATGTACTTCAGGAAATTTTAAAATTAATTTAGCTTGATATCCTTCTTTAGTTAATATATTTAAATCTTCAGTCATTTGTTCAACAGTGTTGTAATCTTTTCCATAGATCTTTCCATCAAGTTCAATCATCATTCTGTATAACATCTTTAAAATTAGGTGTTCACGCAGCGAGAGTCGGGAAGCGAATGATTATTTATACAAGTATCATTCCCTTTTTATCAACTTGACATTGATCACGTGATTCTTTAATTTTACTTGTTAAAAGTTATTTAACATTGGTAATACTTGTGAAACTTGATGTTATGTTGACCAGTCGGCGATGAAGATGTTGTAGGTTGTGTAGAAAGAAATACTTCATCATCGCAGTATTTTGTTTTAGTAAACATCCTTACATTAGTAGCACTAACATCAACAGTTAAGTGATAACCACCGGTAAGTAAAACTCGCATTTCGTTGGTTAAATCTTCAAGTTGTTCAAAACTCGTAATGGTGTTGGTATCGTAAGATGCACACTTGACCTTTAGGGACATGTTGAAGTTTTGTATTTAGTTATAGAGAGCGAGATGTGTACGGTACGAAAGCTAGTCGTAGACTGATGAATTTCACAAGTTGATTTTCACTTTTATTATCACACAAAATTGGGTCAAGGTCATCCCGTGGAATTTTTAAAAAAAGCAACATATTGCTATGTACAAAGACATAACAATATGTTGCTTCTTTTATCTTTTTTTTTTGTTTTATATCATCTTTATTGAGAAACCATTACAAACACATATATTTACAATGCTATGTACAAACTAGTTAGTAGAAGGTGTTACATGAATAGTTAGTTCAGTTGAGTTGTTTCCACTCGGTCCGTGTGAAACCAAATAGAGTGCGCCGGGTTGAATAACACGAAGATCTTCATTCTGTAAAAGTTGTACAAATCGTTTCGGTAGGAATATCTGAAACTTCGGTTCGTCACCAACTGTATACGGCGCCTCGCTCAATGTGCAATTAATAGCATCACCAACTGAAGTGTCCATCTTCTTGATTGTATGTATGATGTAATGTTTTTCTTCTTTTAGTTCAGAACATCTCTTCGTCGGTAAGATTGTTGATTTTGAATGAGCGTTGAATTGATCAACCAAATTTTGAAGAAAGTTCTGCGATGCCATCTTGATGTTATTGTTAATCTTCTTGTTAATCTTCTTGTTAATCTTCTTGTTAATAATAATGTCCGTCGGAGATGTTGTCTCTTCGAAGGTTCGAGTAATACTCATGCTGCGTCATGGTAGCGCTCTCACTTTTATTACCGACATTACCCCCACCATTCTGTTGAAGGAAATTATTCAAGCGGTAGGCATTCTTCAAAGCGCATTGTGACCTTCGATGTTTAAAACTCTTTGATGAAATACAAAGTTCATTGAAGTAGCATTGGAAATCTCTATCTATTATTGCATTTATCACTTCGTTACTTGTAAATGATTGTATCCAATTAGCTTTTTCCAATCCTCTTGTGTAGATAGTTTTGAACTCTTTGCAGTAATGATTCATAATGTGCGGCATCATGTTATAATTAATAAAACCTTCATCCCATCTTAAGTTGTGAAAATGTTTGTACAACCATTTGTTTGTAACTTTCGCTTTAGTTGTTAGTCTATTGAATGGTAATGGAGGTTTGAATAAGTAATGATAAACTACAGATGTGTTCATATCCAAAATTACTAATTCTTTTATAATAAAATTTCCATCATTTCCTCGAAAAGCTTGAAATTCAATTATACCTCTTTTAACTTCCATTATATGTGGCGCATTAGAAAGAGAAACCCGTTTGTTCATGATGAAGTCTCGTCAGCAACTGACTTGTATTACAAACACGATTGTTCTTCTTTAACTTCTTGCGCTTCTTCGTCGATATTAAAGTTGGTGTGATAGTTGTTCAATTGTCTCCACATATCCACTTCTTGAGGTATTCGATTAAAAATAGAAGTATCCACGGGACCGTATAAAATTGGAACGAAAGGTTGTCTGTCCAATGTATCGATTAGATAGTCTTTGATTATTGCACTTGAAAATATTAGTTGTTTCAAATATCTAGTGACGGGACCGGTAGTACAACTTAAAGGGTAAAATTCTTCTTTAGTCAAATGTAATTTTACATCATGTCTAGTTAAATCTCTGAAGCGAACCATTTGTCCTCCACGATGTTTCACTATATCAACTTCAATATTTGATTCCAATAAACTTAATCTTGTTCTTCTTCCAAATGTGTTGTTACTCAAATAGCATTCCAAAAGATGTAAATGTTTCATAAATGATTCCCAAGAAGTTTCAGTGAATGTAACCATTTTATTTCCATGATTTAAAATAACAATCGGTGAATAATCCAATGATTTTAAAATTCCAACTGAAATACTTTTCGTCATGCATGAAGAAATGGGGTAGAAAATCCGAAGAAATACTTTTGTTAAAATATTAGTTGTAATGTTAACTTCAACCTTTTTTCTTTTTACTTCTTTTTCAGCTTCTCCTTCTTCTTTTTCTTCTTCTCTCTTCTTGTTTGTTAAACTTGAGGAACTCGTCCATTTCTCGTTCAACTTGTTTTTCTATATCTGAACTATTCTCATCCATTAGAGGTGTATTTTCTTCTCCGTTAGTAGAACTCATCTTGCGAACGATGTTTCCCATACGACGGTCGAATATAAAATGAACTTTCCACTGATGATTTTCTCGCTTTTATGTTTTTCGTGAAATCCTTGAAATTTATACAATCACATAAATGTTTGTTTTCAACTTGTTTTTCACAAACGAAATTCTAACCTCAAAAAGTGAAGCAGATAATTCTAACCTCAAAAATCTGCAGTCGTTGTACTAATTCTTTTTAAAGTACATTCTTCACAATTCCGGTCAGCGGTGTGTAAGTAACTATTTTATCATGTAGAATTAGACAGTATGCTGAAGTTCCATCCGCTACTGGTTGTTCAAATTCCATTTCAATTTTTATATTTACACTTGATGATTTTACCGATTCATTTTGTTTTGAACAATCGATTACAATTATCGGAGCCTTGGAATAATATTGGTCAGGCGATAATAGTGGTGTATTAGTCTTTCCATAATATGACGATTGAAATCTTGCATACATATCGTATAAAATGGAAAAACGTTTTTTGCTGAACATGACATTCAAATTGTCATACGGAAAGAATTGAGAGTTTAAGAAAACTTTACAATTCTTTATTTTACAGTGATCAAATTGACCGGCATTTGCAGTGATAACATCTTTTCGCTTAGTTTGAAAACCAAGTATTATGTACCTTGCCCGTTCCAAATAAGTTGATGTCTTGACGGTCCATGTTTGTCGTTCTGTCTGAGGTAGTGTAGGATATTCATGGAATTCCCAACTTCGGAATGGCATCACAATATCACGGTCAGACTTTAACTTTCTCAATAATACGATTCTATGTTCATCGGCCAATCTTACATGAGGTACTCTCCAAACAACTTTATCCAATTGTAGTTGCCATTCCAGTTTATCTTCCGTAGTTGCAGGGTCTGCAAGTATCAAGTCCTTGTTAGTTGAAGATCTGAGTAATACCAATTCTTGTTTGACATTTATTATTATTCGTTTGTAATCTTCAGCGAATCCCAAAAGCAATCGTAAGGGTACATGAAAATCAAAGTGACCGTTGGAATCCGGTGTTATAGTGTCTTTATCAGGGGCAACCCATCCGGCGGTGACTATTGAATTCTTCTCATGCGGTGTTAATGATGTTAATCCTTTCAATGTCGTTGTTATACCAACCTTTTTTGTCGAATCAACTGTCACCCCTGATATCTCATATCTTATTTCATCAAAAAGATATGCCATCGGGTTATTTATCAAAGGAACTGTTGAAGCAGTTTTTCCATCCAATTTTAATACCCGTCCTTCAATGTACAAATAACTTTCACACGGTAATGTGTAAATATCTTGTTGTTGAATGGGAATCCTTATTTCATCGTTATTGTTTAATTTTGATGAAGTGTAAGGGTTGTGCGTGTGATATTCCTTCTCCCATAGTGTTTCGTCGAATGTCGGTCCTTGAGATATATCCAGGATATCCATCGTTGTTAAGTTTCAATCCAATCTTCTGTAGAAAACGAATGTTGTCCGATGTTAACTCTTCCAATGTCGAGGAGCTACTGAGCTCCCGACTCTTCCGTTGCGGTTTAAATGATAATCCCATGTTGACCTTTATGTTGCCGCTCTGATGTGTATCCGTATAGTTATCGTTTCTCCTCTAAAGTCAACACTAACACCGTCTTGATCCAATATGTTCAGTACGATGTCTGAAATGAAACTGGTGTTTAACGGTAGGTATATCAAGTTTTGTGGCTTCTCAACAATTTTAAAACCAGGAGCCACTGTTGGATAAAATGTATGTAAAATATGCTGATTCACTCCTTCTCTATACGATCCGTGTATAATATTACACGTTACATCGATACTATTGACTTTCAATATTGTAACAGTTGTATCACCTGAATGAGTAGTTCCAGGAGTTAATATATTCTTTTTTGTATCTGTAAATCCAAGTAAACTGCCAATGGAGTTTTTGAAACTGACATCGATATAATATTTTGAAGTTATTTCTGCTTTTAAAGTATTATTGTTTCCTTTAACGGTGATATTTTCTTCTCCGAGTTGTTTTTGTAGTAATTGGTTTATATCATCGATTTCATAAGCTCCAGTAGGAAATGTAATTATTTTCAATTCTGAGTATTTTCCTGAAGCATCCTTAGTTTCATAATAATGTAGTAAATTGTTCTTTCCTTCCGTAACATTGGGAATTGAGTTGTAGGTAGTTAAATCAAGTAATGCCGCTTCCCATAATCTTTCCTTGGATAGACGCAATGCTGGGAACAGCGTACTTTTCAATGTGGATGAATTTCCACTCAGTGACACTGTATACGATGACATCTTAAAGCTGACTGACACTCTTCGCTAGAAACTCCAAACATAAATGCCCACATATTTCAGTATTGTTAGGTTGTTCTCTTTTGTAATTGTAAAAAATGTTTTTGGAGTTTCGAAAATAATGTTGCAGTTCTTTCGGCGGTGGTAGATTGCCAAAACTGTCAAAGTAGTAAACGGTTTGTCCGAGCTTTTTATAGCATACCCAATGAGTGCCTGGACCATAGGTGGAATCCAAATTTACTATTCCAGTTTCATTTTCCCATATTTTAGTTGGTAATGCATCTTTCATAAAAACTCCTCGAAAAAATGGTATTTTTAAACATTTTACATAATCATTTAACTGATGATTTGTTAAGGCTTTATTTGGAATTATCAATTGATTCTTCTTATTTAGTACACACGGTACGGTCTTAGGTATAAACCTGCTCCGTTTTTTACCATTGACCAAATAGAAGCTTTCTTTACTGTTGCTTTACGAGTTCTACGACGTCTCTTCTTAATGTTTCCACCTCTTTTGGGAGCTCTTCTCTTTGCAGGTCTTCCTCTGCGACGTCGTCTTCCAGCACCAAATTTAGCTTTCGTCTTCATGGCTGTAGTTACTGCCCAAGCCGATGCTTTTTCTGCAATACTTGCGTCACTTGACTTTACTCTTTGCCAAGCCTTTTCCGCTAGAATTTTATCCGCTATTGATCTATTCGTTGAATCTTTATACTTTGAATATGCTATGTCGTGTTCTTTGCAAGCTTGATCTAATTTATTAATTCCAGGATCTCCTCTTGCTAAACGTTTTGACAACTTAGTTCCAGGTCCACAATATTGATAACCTCCGGGCAGATGTAATTCGTATGGTAAAGCGTCTATCGCTCGATTCACAACAGCACAAATTGGAATCCGTCTGAGCAGGGATAATGCAGTTGATGTTATACCACGTCCTTTCTTGCCAACGTCTTGACGACGACTGAACGATGAGGTCTTCATTATGCCGTTTTATATAACGAGCGTCTTCACTCCATGAAATACTTTATGATAATGAACACTTTTTATATATTCCATACTTATATATTGGCGAGTTTTACTAATACTTATTGATAATTGCATCTTTAATCCATTGTTCTCTTTGATCATCTTGGATTTTACCGTGATTCGGTTTACTAAGCATATGATTGTGCATGTCTATAATTACATTACCCATAAGGTTCATTACATACTCCACATTAGTAGCATCTTTGTAATCTGTAGGATTCTCAAGATCTGTGATACGTTTACCATTACATGTATACACAGATGGATCGTCATTAGAGGTTGCTATAACTTGATTAATAGTAGCAACATCATTCGGAGCTATTCCTGCTGATATGTTAGATATTCTTCTATTTTTTCCATCATATACGTTATTTATTTTATCTAAAACTATAGTTTGTTTTACAACAACACAATCCTGATCATCTTTACCAGATTTAACTTGGGTTAATCGTCTACCTTTACATATAAAATTAACACCAGTAGCTGATAGTTGTGGTACTTGTGTTAAAATAACAGCATCATGTTCTTCCGTGCCTAAACTTATATTTGACAATCTTTTATTTTTTCCATCCCACTTGTCATTTTTTAGTTGTAGTAAGGTAAACTTTTCACTTCCTTGCATAAACTCATCACCTTTCTTTGACACCACCTGATTTTGTTTAACAAAAGCGGATGTTCCTTTTTTCAAGCTTTCATTCATTTGTTTCACGGTAGCAGCATCCGATGGAGTTGAACCATCTTCCAGATTGGACAACACTTTTCCATGACAATTAATAACAGCACTATTATATAAAATACAATTATCTTTAATGTATTTTATATTAACACCATCACTTTCTTCTTTAGGATATCCAATATCGTTTATAGTATATTTATAGAAGGAAAATCCATATTTTTTCTTTTCTGGTATTACAGAGTGCAAATAACGCTTATTAATTGTATCTGTATCCTCGGTTGGATCTGCCACATTAGTTATTTTATAATTTAAAGCATTGTACCTTTTTCCACTTTTAGTCTTTTCCAACAGTAAAGCGTATTCCATCGCAGTTAGAAAATAGCCTTTATTAACAACATCTCCATTGTTGACTGGTTTTGCAACATTAATAACCCTGTGAGATTTTGCATCATACAGTTGGTTATTGTCAAGTTTTAAACTTGTAGATGTTTCCTCCTTTACTGTTTTTAAATTTGTTGCATCTCCATATTCTTCTGGATCTTTAACAAACTTTAAACGTTTATTATTTATGTTATAGTCACCTTCGGGTGTTTGCGGTAATCCACTTCTTTTTCTGTTTTCTCCAACTTGCACTCCTAACGCGGAGTATCGTCCGAACTTGTCGACGCTCATGTTAGAACTGACACATTATACGCCTGCAACTCTTATATATCCGCGGACAATTATACGATTATGCCGCGATTCCTGAGTTCGTCAATCAGAGCTACCCATTCATTATTTAAACCTGTATGACCGGCTTCCATGGCTTCATGCAATAGTCTCATTCTATCAACCAATTTATTAATGTCGTTGTAGTAAATCACATTCGTATTGTATAGATTTTTCATCAATCCTTTGCCAGATGTTGAAGTATCTCCTTTACTCTTTTTACCATGTTGTTCAAGAAGTGATAAATCCATAAGTGATAAAGATTTTCTTTTCAGTGGTTGTCTCACCGCTGGTGCAGTACGTAATGTTGGCAATTTTCGTGGAGGAAACAACTTTTTTATAACGATGTTATATTTTGTTGCACGTGAACGATTAATCATTGCATCCTTTAAGTAGTTTCTTTTATGAGCGTTAGTATTTTGTAGTATCTCCTTAAAAACACTTAAATCTTTGGATGAATATCTTAGTGGTATGTTTTTAAAAATTAATTCATATAGTCCTTTTGTTCCTTTATATCTATGCTCACCAATAATGATGTAATCGTCTTGTGTTATTTCAAGCTTTGAATCGCCGATCTTTAATTCATTCCCATCAATTCTTGCTCCGTATACGTGTGATTTACTCAAATTCGGGTTTGATTTCATGTCATGTAGCATTTTCATTATATATTTTCTTCCAAGAGGTCCGTGTTGTAATATATCGCTACTCAATTGAGTTAAATTTGGAATAGATTGTTCAGCTTCAGGTATTGGCTGTTCTTCTTCCTTTTCAACAATTGGTTGTTCTTCTTCTTTTGTTTCTTCTTGCTCACTAGCACTTGTATATGAATCATCATCTTCTTCTTTTTTTAATGCTTGTACTTCTTGTTTAGAAACTGGTAGTAAAACATCTCCTTCATAACGAGGTTTACCAATAGTTTCTGATATCTGTTTTAAAGGTTCCGTAATAGGTTTAAATGTAGTCTCTAGAAATTCTTCTCTTTCACTTAAACCCATCCTCAATGCACGATTCTTCTCCCTAATAGAATCACTGAGTGATTTTATTTCTTTCAATAGTTTTTCTTGATTCACCATGTTTACACTGTGAAGTTCAGCGTGTAACTAGATGTAGCATCGGTAGTTCAACGCATAAATACAAATTTATCCAACCCTATACGATATCTACCATTTTTAATATCTTCTTCCTTCATAATAACGAGAAAGCCATATTTCTCATTCCATGCTTTGCCACACATCTCTTTAAATTTCTCAAATGCCATATCCGCATTTACATGATCATTATATATATGTTTTAAATTTGTTTCATCTTGCTTGAAGATGATCAACATATTTGCATTGTCTCTTATGAGTTGTTTGGGAATCTTACTGTATGTTTGACCAATATAAATGCTATCGATATTATGATGTCTTCCCATAGCGAAGTAATTTCTTATAGTGTCGTGATTTTCACAAGACACATCGTCAAAAATAAAAATAAAAAATGGTTTTGCTTCATTTGGTTGCATAATTGTTTCACTGGCATTAAACTTGTAGAAATTCACTTCAGGTACACTTGCAAGTACTTTATCCAATAATTGATATTTCGGTTGTTGCAATGATTTTGAAAAAATGTATATATTGTGAAAGCGCAATCCTTTAGGATTAGTTATAAGGTTAAAAACAACATTTGTTTTTCCACAATTTGAAGGACCAGTTATTAAACATCTTATCGTATTTGGTAGTAATTCACCATGTTTACCATGATTTAACTTATCATTGTCAACCGTCAATTCATCAATATTATTGATATTAAATCGATCTTTTTGTTGTACAATCTCCATCTTGTGTCAAGGTTAAACACACAATGAGCTATTAAATTACTATACCAAGTCTTTTGAAGGAATCCAAGAGTCTTCACTTTTATCGAATCCTAACCACCGGACTTTAACCATATCCTTTTTCCTTTGTAATACCTTTTCAACAAGATATACATCACCGACTGTTGATTTCAACAATTCATGTCCGTAGAATCCACCTTGAAGTAATTCACCCTTGTTATCCTTTAATAAGTAAGTTTCAGGTATAGTTGGTTGCACTTTATAAACTGTAAATACTTCATTAGTCCAATTTGGTAGATATCTTTTACTAAATACACCTTTGTATTTGCTTATACGAACTTTATCGTTGACTTTAAACTTTTTTGGTTGCAACTTTTCCAATTTAGGTGTCGTATTATTTCTGATGCGTTGTAATACAACCTTAGCATTTGCGCTGTTTACTTGGATAGGTTTCATTCCGATGGTACGATGATATTTGTTGTTATACTCTTTTATAAGTTGTGGTAATATGTCATACCACACGTATGATCCTCGTTTTGAAAATTGTTTGTACATCGCTCCTTTTAATGTTCTATTGAATCTTTCAATTATTGAAGCTTTAACTTCAGAATTTGTAGAATAATGATTTATTTGATATTTCTTCATTAAAGCTCCAAAGTCTTTATTAAAATATTCTTTTCCATCATCGGTCTGTAGATGTTTGATTTTGAATTTATTTCTTTGTATCGTTGTTTCCATAGCTTTTGTAACACTTTTACCAGTCTTATCCTTCAATGGTAAAGCGTCAGCTATTTTAGTAAAACAGTCTATAATTGTTAAAATATATTTGAAACCTTTGTTTAATTTACTGTGCGGTATCATTTCAATGAGATCAGCTTGATACAGATCATTCATTCCCTTAATAATTGTACTTCTTCTTGGAAATCTTCTTCTTGCTGGTTTATGTAGTTCATTTACAATCTTGTCCTTCACACTTTCCATCTTCAGGTGTTGCTTGCACATCGCTTGTAAAAATACTGATCCGTACAACAGTTCATTCTCTTTTATATAGTTTGAATATAGGTCAAGGCCATTTCATATTAGTGTAAAAAAGAGGGAACATGGCATTGGGCTTGCCATGTCCCCTCTTCTTTACGGAAAGGAAAAAAGGAAGAAGGCAGAGGACGAAGAATAGGTTTACTGGTCGATAGGGTTTAGAGAGTAATGTCCAAATGGCAGAGTTCTTATGTTGTCTTCAAGGATGTATCTCTTGTCATCCTTATAGCTCAATGCCGATTTGGTTTGCTTCACACTGAAAAGACGATGGTTGAAGCTTCTTATGGTGTTAAATGTTGCAGTTGTTTCAACATTTTCAAACAAACATCTTTTATAATGTTCAAACTGTACGTTCTTCTTCAGGAAAGTGGTTTTTATTCCTTTGGCTTTCTTCGTGACTTGATGTTCGTTCCTTTCGCTTATGTACAGTTGAAATGAATATAGTTTGGACATTAATGCTACAATTTCCATCATCGGCACACCATTTGTTTCATCTTTAAATTTTCCCAATACTTTCTTGTTTCTGTCGTAGTCGTAATTTGGATGGTCCTTGGGATAATCGGAAAAGTCGAAATCATCTTTATACATAAAAGTGCGTAGATCTTCGTACATGTCATTTGTTTTAATCCAGTAAATTAGTGCATCCGTATCCATATATGCAATACCAATGTTCTCTCTTCCATAATAGTTAACCATCTTCTTATAATGAAACTCGTACATGTGTGTTTTAGAAATATCCAAGATTGACATTCCTAGATACAAAGGACGATCCATTAGAACTGACTTCTTGTTCATGGAAATAACAACTAGATTTTCATTAATAATTACAGATGAACCAAAGTTTGGTTGTTGCACTAATTTCTGTAGTTTTACTGGATCAGTTACCAATTTGATATCCTTATGTTTCCTTTTGTTTTCCAAAGTCTTGCCAAATATTGCGTTGTTCATTAGTTTGAAGAAATCTTTTTGAAAACTTGATGTAGCGGCGGCTCTTCTTCTTGTGTTGTTGTCAATGTACGGTTTTAACCAACAAGATTGAGAGAATTGTAGTACTCGATTAATTTTTGTAATTTTCAATCCCAAGTCTAAGGCCTGTTGTATCATCCAGTAGTGTCCAACATACCGAGACTTGTTGGTTAAAGTCATCAATAATTTCGGCCATCTTCCAGTTGGAGAAATTTCAGTCTTCGGAAGAAGTGGTAAATCATAATGTTCGTCGTGAAGATGTTCGGGATATTCAAAATCGACGTCGAATATATAACCAGTTTCTCCATATTTCGGTATATCCATTATGTTTCCAATTGATTCTGGGTCTATCCATTTGAAATTATTATATGGAAGGGGATTCGACATTGCCCATCCGTACAAGTTATTTGCATCAAAATAACCCAGGAATGTTGTTGGTTTTGATGCATCATAATCGGGCAAATATTTATTGTTCGCCTTGACATGACGTGTTACACTTTGCGTCAATCCTCCTCGAACTCCTGATTCTAACATCAACACCATATCTATATCTGTAAGAAGTTGTATTTTACAATTTGTTTCTTTTAACATGGCTTGCCACGCTAGTCCAGGCGAAGTGTACGAATGAAGAGGGTCTAATCCATATGACGCAAAACATGTATTTCTAAATTCTTCCATCACATCACATAATAAAGTCACATCTAATTTAACGTAGAAATCTGAATATTCCCCCAATGTTCTAAATCCTAATTCGTTCCATACTTTGCATGCATGATCATAATCCTCTTGAGATATATCCATGTCGTACAGTTTACTTTTAAATTCTTCTTTTGGAGGTAGTGATGTTTCATTAAATCTTTCTAAACTGTCTATGTAATCATATGGGAAAACACCTTTTCGAAGTACCAGATCCAGTTTGTCGCTATTTACAATCTTCTTTGTTTCGATTAAATCTTGTTTCCTTAGGTTTTCAGAAAGTTTAGACAAACTCGACGGCAAAAATCGGTAGGAGTCCAAGAATCTTAGTTTGACATTTCCAACTTCTTTGGAAAAACTTATGAACTTCTCTGAAGTTTCAGCTAACACATCGATTTTACCGTCGTCTCTTCCTAATTCAGGTATTATAAAATGAGCGTCGTACCCACTAAGATTATGCAGAACCACAGGGATAAATAGTGGTAAACGATAGCTCAAGTTGCATTTATTACAAGCAGCACCCCTGTAATATCCTGTGAGGTGGTCGTGATCTTTAACTTTATAATTCTCAATAGTAAAATCATTTTTGCACAAGAAACAGTGAGTCGCATTTTCATGTTGAATTTCTTCTTCTTCGTCCATCGGTTTCATTGGTACAATATTTGTATATAATCTTTGTGTATTTCCAGCTATTGAATATAGGTGATCAAGAAATATTTTTTCCGCATTTTCACCACGATATACTAGAGGTTCTGAAGTTAATCCATATCTGTTTAAATGTTCTTCTGATAATGTTGATTTGACCATTAAACAAAAACTGTTTGGTTTGTGCATTTGATACTTTACACTTTTTCTTGCTTCACAATTTTCATCTTCAACTGGAACAAGTGTTGATTCAAAATCCGCATACACAACTAAAGGGATACGGTATTGATGATGAACCTTTTCAAATGTAACGAATGCTCTGTTTTCCGAAGGTAAATTAATCTTTGCTTCATAATTATTGTTACATAATCTTTTGTGTTCTTGTAACCATTCTCTTCCTTGTCTTCCTTCTCGTTGAAAATTAAAACATCTCTTACAAATCAACTTTTTGTTTCGATTTTTTGAAAGTTGCTTATTAACAAGACGATCGAATTGCTTTATGTACACATAGTGAGACACATCTCCTCGCGTTAGTAGTAGTAAATCCGTATGATCTGGTAGCTCTTCTTTTGCAATACGTAAAGGATACACTTTGTTTGAACTATCTAATGCAAAAACATTAATAGACGTGCCGGGATTTTTCTTTTCAAATTTTGATATATCTTTCGTAGAAACGGGATATGTTATTCCTTGAAAATTGTACCTGTGTCTTGCGTCTTCATATTCTTGGTTGGGTCTACATGGATTTTGTGATACAAACTTTGTCGTCATAGCATAGCGAAAACATTCATTATCTTCATTTTGAACATTAATACAAGATTTTGTATTTTCAATTATTTTTGGCAAAGGAATGTAACTAGATCCCATTAGTCCATATCCGTGTTTGTGAACTCTTATATCTAATACTTCAATACTTGTAAGACTCCATCCGGATCCTCTTCCTTCGTGTTCCTGAAGTTTAGTTAATATTTCTTCTATACAATTCTCGACTATTGAATCAATGTTTGAACTTTCCATGATGGTTCGGTTTTTTGTTATGAATCCTCTTGGTGATAATTCTTCTTGTGCATTTATAAACATAGCTTCTAGTAGTAAACCAAATTTAAGAAAGTTCAATCTTTTCAATTCTTCTTTTAAAGTTTTACTTACGATTGGTTTTGCTTCTCTAATAAATTCTTCTAAGTTCAAGTTTTCATTTTGAATCTTATGATGCATTACTACTTTACCGGGTAAAGCAAATACTTGTAGATTCGGTAAAGTAGTTGAAGATGTTGCTGTTATTTCTTCTTGTTCTTCTTGTTGTTCTTGATCTTCTTCTGTGTTGTTGTGAATTAGTTCTTTATGTATATCTAGTAGAATTTCATCGTGAAACGATTCCGAACATTTATCGCAATGATACATGTTGACGATGTTTACTCTTCGAAATTTCGCCGAGAAATGAAATGGGCTCTGACGGTCCCGCTTTTATAACGGTTCCCCCACCACTATTTCATCATCATCATCCTCTTCTTCTTCTTCACTATCCGAGGAAAACAAACGTCTTGGACGAAACATTAATCTTCTACTAACTGATTGTTCATTTGTGTTCTCTATTCCAGTTGGGGTTTCAGTATGTACTTCTTCATATTCAAACGATGATGAAGATTCTGACATTACTACATCCATATCCAAATTTTCATTCTCCACATCATTTACACTTCCTACTTCTGATGTTGTTAGATCTACATCCATATCATTTACACTTTCTACTTCTGATGTTTCACTGTTATTATCATCTTCTTCCATATTAAAATCGTCTAGTTGAATTTTATACAATATTTCAATAAGAGGTTTCCTTGGATAATCGGTGTTGTCCACAGGAGCCATTTCAAGTAAATGAGGAATAACTCTTTGTGATTCGGCTTATATGATATTTTGATAAGTATGTCAAGGTCATTTTAGATTAAGCGAGAACTGGGAATAGATCACTAAGCGGCATGTTATTTCATTACCACAAAGTGATCTATTCCCCATTCTCTAAGAAGTGTTCAATCAATAACCAAAGTCCAAATCCATTTCCTTTTTTTTTGTTTAATTTGAATCTTTTGTTACATAGTTTATTGGTTGACTGTTTGAAATTTCAATGTGTCGTCTTATTATTTGTTCCAATTCTTCTATTTTTGCTTGTTTTATCATTAGTTCTGTATGTAACTCATTAATGTAATCAGCTGCTTTATCCACCGTTCTTGTTCGTATTTCACCTAACATAACACCAGGAATCAATCTCTGTAGTCTGTAAAACTTAAACTTTATTCTAGACTCTCTTGCCTTAGCCATTTCCCGAAGCCTTTGTTTCTTATTGTCTTTACTTGTAGTCAAGTCCATACTCGTGACAAGTTCGCTTTCAGAATAATTCGACTATAGTACACTCGTCTTTTATACACTTTTCCCCACCACTTTCAATTTCCCCCACCCTACTAATATAGGCCAAGGTCATATGGTATTAACGCGAGAACGAGGAATAGAGCACTAAGTGGCATGTTAGTCCATTACCACAAAGTGATCTATTCCTCGCTCTCTATTCTACATCTAATTTTTTTGGGTTTTTGTTATTTTTATCTTTTTTTTGGTTTTTCTGGGGGAATGAGTGTTTGAATATTACTTGGTAGAATGTCCATTTTTCTTCTTCAAATCTTCAATAGTTTCCAACAATTGTAACAAATATGCGTTAGTTTTTTCTAAAGTTTTCAGTCTGCTACATCCAACTTGAATGGAAGGCACTATTAGTTGCAATTTTGCAAATTCTATCTTTTCTTTCTTGCACCTTTCTCTCATTTTTAGGTTTTTCCTTAGTCTTGCCGAAGATGGTGTTATAGGCTCGTACATACAATCTGGATATGGTTTTGACATTTTTAACACTGATGTTGAAGTACAATGAGATACTTGCGGCCGTTGAGCTTGATAATAATTTGTTGTTGGAGTATTGCAATACATCTTCGGTTCTAAGTTTTGGTGGCAATCTGTAGTTGAAAATACTGGTGTTGCAGAAGGATCAGTCATCTTTCACTGTTGTCGTACAGAGTGAACTCTTTTTTTTAAGTTTTACTTCTTTTATCACATTTCCCCCACCACCGACTTATAAATTCTTCCCCCCACCATAATTATTTATACTTGTTTTTCCACATTTCAAATTTTATACCATACTTCCAATATGACATCTGCGTCTTCCTCTTTCAAGTATTTGACAAATTCAGGACTCCTCGACGATACATTCGGTCTGTTTAGATAGCTCATCACCTTGTGATGGCTTTCCTCATTTTCTATGTAACAATAAACTTGCATTAACTTGTTTTCTTCTTCTTTCGATGATATGAAATTTGCAACAGAGGTCCACTCTTCATATTTAATCTTGAAATGACGCACTTCGAATTCCATGATGTTTCTTACAATGCCGCAACAATAATAAAACTCTCTTCAAACAACCTGCATTTATACACGTTCCCCCACCTAGTTATAACCCCCCACTCTTTTCCCCCTCTCCTTTATATGTGGAAGGGGTATTATGGTTTGAATGCACGATACTTAATAAATTCAAACAAACACTGTGCACAAATGTCGCAGGTGTTATTACATGTTTCGAATTTCATTATTTGACCTTTTACAAGATGAACTAACCTACCTCCATCATCTTGGAATTGTTCAAAATCTAAAACCGACGCTTTTTCACAATCATGACACATTTTTGTACCATCTTTAAAAGTATAAGCAAGATAGATAGCAAATCCATAATTGTCTCTTTTAAATTCAATGAGCATTTCACGAATTGCTTTAGGTATTTTACACTCATTTGATCTCATAATATAATGGTAAAGAAACCCATTATTGATAATTTCTTGTAAACACAGAACCAACAACCTATCCATCGTGTTAGACTTATACTGATAGTTACATCTAAAACCTCTTTCTTATATGATTTTCCCCCCACCACTTTTATATAGGTCAAGGTCATTGTATATCAAGCGAGAACTGGGAATAGATCACTAAGTGGCATGTTATTCCATTACCACAAAGTGATCTATTCCCCATTCTCTAAGAAGATTGTTGATAATTTAGATTCCTAATATTTCTTTTCCTTCTTCTTCACCTTTTTGAACTGTTGTATTACCAGACATGTGTGATATTAGTTTTTTCATTTCTCGATTTTCCATTACCAATTTCTTCAATTTTAAATCTCTTGCTTCAACTTGTAGTTTTAAATACGTTATGTAACTTCCAGCCCAGTGCAGGGTTTTCAATTTTGGTGCTCCCATTGCAATTCCAGGTATTTGAAATTGTAGTCGATTGAACTCCATGTTCATATCTTGTCGGTCTTGTTTTTCCTTTTCTAGTCTTTTCAATCTTTGATTCTCCCTGAACGAAGAAGTTGGATCATAAGGAATATGACGAAACATTTTGGTCAACGATATCTCTAAGAATAAGCTTCTACGCAGAAAACCAACACATTTATGCACTTCCCCCTCCAACTTTAGGCTAGTGGTGGGGAGAATTACATTAATTTAATACTTATTTCCACCGTTACACTTGCTCCATTTTCAAAAAGGTATCTGTAAAATGGTTCTGGATACTGGTATATTTCACGTCCTATGTTTTCCTTAAGAAAGTTGAAAGCTATTCTTTTCGAATAGTCATTATGATATACTTCTCTTAAATTAACAAGAATTCCATCTTCCAGAAATTTCACTTGAATCATTGGTATTTTGCTTACATCATCTTTGTCTATCAGAGGTAGCCTGTAAGTAAACGTATTTGGTGGTAGACGTAAGGTTCTATTAAGTCGAGAACAGAATATTTTGAACATTTTCTGATCATTGACTGCAATCTCATGAATACCTATCATTTTATAGTACGAAGGTTCAAAAGGTACAGCACGAAACGTTTGTACTCGACAGTTACTCGAAGAAGGTTCTGTAGTTGCGTTAGGATTGAACATTTTTAGTCAACAGTTTCCTGACGAATAAGCTTCTACGCAAATAACCAACACATTTATGAACATTCCCCCACCAACTTTAAGCTAGTGGTGGGGAGAAGTTTCCCCCACCACTTCTTCAGAATTAATAGCTTCAATTTGAATTATAACAAATATATTTGACGCAAATTCCCAAAAAACTGAATATGAAACAGTTTCTTCTACATCTTGAGATTCATTTTGTGTTTCAACCATTTCCATCATTGAAGGTTCTTGATCAATTTCTGTTATTTCCATTGCTTCTTCTACAGGATCTTGTATTATGTCGGTTGTTTCAACTTCATCTTCTTCTTGAACTAACATAATATTTCGTTGTCTCACAATTTCAATTAATTGTATAAAAGAAGTATCTCTAGGAGACATTATTAACCATACATGTAGCTCCAACAAATGCTGACTTACTAATGACAAAACTCACAATTTATAAGACTTGTTTGAATAATAAAGTGGGGGAACTATTTTAGTCCAATTCGGATTCGGATTCAGAAGACAATAAAGGTGATATGGGTGAATCCAACGATGAATCTAATATAAATGTATCAATAGCTTCCCTAACTATATCTTCGTCACTATCGTTTATCATTTCTTCAAAGAGTTCTTGTTCAAACTGTACCATTTCTTCTTCTTCCATCGTGGAATCATTATCAGTTTCGTTATCATTTTCCTCTATATTGTCTTCTTCCATTTCATTTGTACTAATATAAACATTTTTAACTTCAAAATATTTAACAAATGGAGTATCTTTAGACAACATATTTGTTTACCACTTCTTTTACCTCGAATAACGAACTATGTATTGCTTTCTTAGTCTTATATTCTTTTACTCCCCACTCTTTTGCACAACATAAAGGAAGGTGGGGGGAGAGCGTTTCGTAGTTATTCTTCTCTATCTAGGTTATATTTCATTGCTAGCACATCTACTGTAATTTTCTGCTCTTCAACTTTATCGCGAATAAATATTGTCCAGGGAAATAGTTCATTAATATTGTTGATTGTTACTTTTATATCATACAAAAAATCAATATGTCTTAGTAATGAAACAATAACAATAACTCCTATCCCATTGTTTGCCATAATTGTTTCTTCAATTTTAATACGCAAGTTTGTTATCAAACTCCATATATTAATATCATTGGCTATAAAACCATCAAGTCTAGTACTCATCTTGACGGTGCAAGTACAGACTAAAAAACCTGGAGGTTCATAGTCCGCCTTTTATGAGATTTAAAAATGGGGAGGGGGAAGGAATAAGGATTGGGAGGGGATAGGGTGGGGGTGAGGGAAGGGTAATGTGGTTATTAGACCACTTGTGCGACAAAGTAGCCACCAATGCTAACTTCGAGCTCATAACACTTCATAATATCATCCTGCCAAGTTAACATACGTTCTCTAGTATTTGGTGTTACACAGAAGAACCTACTGTCATTATACACAATAGCTGAACCAATTATAACATTGAATCCTAAATTTAGCCATTTGTGTGCTTCCGTAATAAATCTTTCTATTGTATCAAAAGGAAATTGTTCATCGATGTAGATTGGTCTCATTTGTTCATCAAGTTTAATTACATCTTCACTGTCACTGCTACTATCATCTTCACTGTCACTGCTACTATCATAATAATCTATCACATCTTCTTCAGGTTGTTGAAAAACATCAGCAATTTCGGAAGGATTGAAGTTTTCACTATGGTGAGGAAGCATTTTAAAGCAAATAATAACGGCAGAGACGAAACAACAAGTGTGGCGCGTGAAAGTAGAATGAAGGAGTGAACAAGGCTCGCTTTGCTTTTATAACGATATGCTAATGAGAGGGGTTAACAGCCGTTAAGTGGGGGAAGGTGGGAGGGAAGGAAAGAGAGGGGGTATTTATTTCAAATAATTCGCATAACTTTTGACTAAAATAAGATAGCTAAATTCTTCTTTTACTAAAATTTTCGTCTTACATAGACCTTTTCAATGATGTATCGCTTGTCCTAATCCGTCAATCCATTATCGAGTTATAGGCATTTTAATTTTCCGGGGGGGGGATTTAATCTCCATTTTTTATGGGGGGGGGGTTCCGCTTGATTAGTCACGGGGGGGGGGTTCCGCTTGATTAGTCACGGGGGGGGGGTTCCGCTTGAGTGAACACGGGAGGTTCCACTTGAGCGCTCATGCGGAACTGATCTTCCCACGCGATAGCCGTTATAAAAAGGAGATTGTTCATCGCGCCGCGACCATTAATTAACTCGCATTTGTGTTGTTCGCATCCTTCCTACTCATTATATATACGTTTCGCCAACTTCATTATACAAGTCTAATTGCTACTAACCTGAAATTTCATTTACATTAGCACATGTCGTCCTGTTTGAATCACCTTCGCGTGCTCGACGTTATATCTCATTCATCAGTCTTGTTCTCACTTCTACACGTCTGACATACTTCTTGTGATGGATACGCAATGTTTGAAATTGAAACTTTTGCGGACACAACATATATTACGAAATAATTCCAAACCATCGGTTTCAAAGACTAAAACAAATTTAACAAAAGTGAGGAAGAAATTGAGTTTTAACCCGTTATACTCTGTTAGAACTTCGCAGGTTCACGTTGATGATAGTGTTATTCACAACATTTTGCGTTCAATGTTACGTTTCCACAACTTCGAACTTGTTACACCTATCGACTGTGTTCAACAGGTTTTTCTATTTCATCCCCACCATTCTTTATATAAGTGCGCTCACGACAATTCCTGTTTCATTCTTCTATACGCTCTTCGACCGACAACTACTCCACTCTAAGTTACACTGCACGAAGATGGATACAAACCAAGAACAAGTACAAGTTCACGAAATATCGTCTACTACTCACCCGAGGGAGAATCCTCCGAGAACTTCGCCTTCACCGAATCCACAGGACCCTGTCCAAGTTTCGGATGTGTCTTCGACGGCGAGGAATGATCTTGAAGCTATTCTTCGGTCGCTCGTCGGTTTCGACTGACCTGTACGACGATCGCCGTTAAACTGAACTCTTAGAAGTTCAGTCTTTTTTAAAACTTTCTCCGGATGACCTTGAAGCAATTATCCCCTCTCCTTTTCAACTAACTTCTACTTTTGTTCAACTGTTGAATTTCAGTTTTGAACTAACTTTTAATTTATGCGAAGTTTTAGTTGAACCCGGTTAATTTATGCGCACATTTTGTTCAACCCCAAATTGTTGAATTTCAGTTTTGAACTAACTTTTAATTTATGCGCAGATCTACTTCAAACGCTCACCCCACCTCCTCGCCCCTCATTTAATATACGACCGGAAGCTATGTGCCCCGGCACGTGGCTTCCGGGGCAGCTGACCTGAGCCAGAAGTAACCAAATCTAACTACTCATGTCAAAATTTGTTCTCGATGATTTGGAGTTAGAAGGAAGAAGTTACTGTTATTGTACACAATAGGTGAACCAATTATAATATTGAATCCTAAATTTAGCCATCTGTGTGCTTCAAAAATAAATCTTTCAACTACATCAAAAGGAAATTGTGTTTCTATAAAAAAATACTTTAAATTGTTCATTAATTTCAATTTCATCTTCACTGTCATCTTCACTGTCATCTTCAATTTCATCTTCACTGCTACTATCCATATCTTCTATCACATCTTCTTCATGTTGTTGGAATTCATCTACTACATCATCTTCAAGTGGTTGAAAAACATCAGCATTTTCAGAAGGATTAAAGTTTTCATTAAGGTTAGGAAGCATTTTAAAAATTAAAGATATTGAGACTGGCAGAAACGAAGCGACAAGAGCGGTGGAAGAAACCAGAATGAAACACTAGCCATAGCCGGCTCAGCTTTTATAACGGTATGCAAATGAGAGGGGTTACCAGCCGGTCATGACCGGTCATTGGTCCGGGAGGTGGGGGAAGAAGTGGTGGTGGAAGGAGTGGTGGGGGAAGGGGGGGGTTCCATTTTTTCGGGGGGGGGGATTACATTTTTTGGGGGGGGGTCATTGACCTTTTGGGTCGGTCATTGACCCTAAGGAGTGGGGACGGACACAGAACCCTCCTTTACTTACTACTACGCGGATCAAACTAGCCACGTAGCAGAACTTATTTCTGCTAAGTTGCACGTAAGCTAAATAGCTTACATCCCTAAATTCAAGTCTTAGGTGGCCCTGAAAAGGGCCGTTTGGTGGGTTTAGTGGGTTTAGTGGACTTAGTGGATGTAAATCACATAAGGGACTCCAGGATTGTTTTCCAAATCAATTTCTGTAGGATCTGCATGTATAAACTCATACAAGTTAAATGCACAAATATCGCATTTTTCCTGTTGAACTATGAACTTGTATGACAAGTAATAGTTATCTTCATATATTCCACCTTGAAGTCTAAAGTCCACTTGTCCCTCCACATTTACGATTGCAGCCACACCGCAATATGAACACATAACTGTTCCATCAATAAATATATACCGCGAGCAATGAAGAATTCCAAAATTTTCTTTATAAAATAAATACACTTCTTGACGTAGTGTTACTGGAAAGTTTGCATCGGTTAATGCAAGTTCCATCAACACTATATTGGAAACAATCTGTCGCAAACATAATTCTAATAGAGTAGGCATATTGCGGCGGTGGCCTCTCGGATTGGAATGAAGACTCTGGAGTAGCCAGTGTAACGGTTACATGTAGGTAGACAACCGGTCATGACCGGCCATTCACCCGGAGGAATGGTCGGGGAAGGACTGGTGGGGGAAGGAGTGGTGGGGGAAGAGGAAGGGGGGGAGGGGGGGCGCTCCATTTTTTCGGGGGGGGGGCTCCATTTTTTCGGGGGGGGGGGGGGTCATTGACCTTTCCTGTCCGGTCATTGACCCCAAGGAATGGGGACAGACACAAAACCATCCTTTACTCACTACTCACATGAAAGTAGGTCACGAGACTTAGAGTGTTAAAAAATAATGGGGGAGAAACACAATGCTATAACGCATTGTGTTTCCCCCCCATTATTTTTTTTAGCAACAATTTGGAAAAAACTAAGTGAATTTACTGTTTACGCCCCCACCTTGTAATACGATCCTTTTTATCCCTGAGGAGAAAGTCTTGAGAATCTAAATTGTTAAATCTCTTCTCTTTACACAAATTCTCACAAACTCTAATTTTATATTTTAAGCCGTTACATTTTGCCAAAATGTGTTGGTGGTCAACAACACTTAGAAAAAAATATTTCAAACCTTTCTTAAGCCTCTCTCCTCTTACGGATATTATTTTAAGATCGTCTTCAACGGTGGGGGTTTCTTTCAGTTGTGGTCCAGAAATATGTTTTACGACATGTACACGGCAAAAACTTTCGCTTTTAACACATTTCCTCCCACAAGCTGATCCTTTCTTAATTCCCCTAGTAAGCATTTCAGGGCAAGTAGTGGGACGGCTAAATGCCCTACGACGCTCTTCTTGTAATGATTGAAATTGCTCTGAAGGAGCGGGTTTAGGAGCGGGTTTAGGGGCAGGTTTAGGGGCGGGTTTAGGAGCAGGTTTAGAGGATTCAGTTTTATGATAAGTATGGTCTTCAGGTAAAGTAAGTGGTGGGGTAGGAGGCAATGGTGATAGTGGGATAATAGGTGTACTAAGGCGATGAAGAATAGTTTCAAATGAAGGAGTCTTAGGATGGGGAGCTGGCTTCTTCGGTGGCGGCATCATAGTTGATAGCGGTGCAGAGTCATTTGAGAGCGAAGGCGAAGGCGGTGAAAAAATACTACGAGGTCTAGAAGAGTTGGTTGGCGGAAGAATAGCTCCAGAAGTTGAAGGTTCAGATGAAAGCTTCTTCTTATACCAATCCGGACAGTTTTCCAAGCGAAGAGTTTTGTTTGATGCAGTAACAGCCGTAGAAGTTGAAGTTGAAGTTGAAGTAGTAGAAGTAGTAGAAATAGTAGAAGTAGTAGAAGTAGTAGTCGGCACAGAAGACATCGTTATAACTCCAAGTTCACAGCGTAACGTCTGGAATCAGAATGAAACACTAGCCGCGGCCGACGCGTCTTTTATAACGGTATGCAAATGAGAGAGGTTAGCAGCCGGCCATGACCGGTCATTGGCCCGGGAGGTGGGGGAAGGACTGGTGGGGGAAGGAGTGGTGGTGGAAGGGGGGGGGCTCCATTTTTTCGGGGGGGGGGGGGGTCATTGACCCTTCCAAAAGAAGGTCATTCAAGATTTATAATGATCCAAGGTGATGGGAACAGTAATACTGTTCCCACCACCCTGTTTGCCTAGCGGTTCCCACTCCCAACCCACTAGTTACGTTCTGCAAGGGAGGTCCCTGGACCGTCCGGGTCTACCGTAACGGTCCTGTCCGGGTCTACCGTAACCATTAATTTAAAGGGAAACTGGAACAGCTGATGCAGAAACGCAACTCTAACCCCACCCAAACTAAACCCACCCATCATATTCCTAAACAAAATGCAAAAAAAGTCCCACCCATTTTAAGTGAAGTTCAACTGAACTTCTGAATTTACAGTTAATCTACCCCCTAACATCTAGCTGAAAAGCAAAACAACAACAACAACAACATGAATTATTATATCAACACTTAAAACTAAAAACGCATTATTATTAAAAACCAAATAATTCAACACAACCAAATACCTTCATTATTCTTAAAGTTAATACACCTTAATGCTAAAAACCTCTTAAAAATTAATACACCTTAATGCTAAACCAAACTTAAAACTAACATCGCAATGCGCAATTTATTTCTTAAATTAAATACAACTAAACACACACACACACACACACACACACACACACATACCACATTGCATTAAAAAACGCAACGTAGTATAAGAAGTTCAAATATATATATAGGCCTACTATATATTTGAAACCTCTTGCTGAATCGCCAACAACCTTTCGCTAAGAAAATTTGTTGGCGACTGACGCAAAGATCAGGCTCCTCTCCCTCCTCCGGTTCTCCAGTGGTGGGGGAAGTTGTTTCACTCCAGTACAGTGTTCAATCCAGTCCAGTTGACACCAGTGTAAAAGTAAACCAGAAGAGTGGGGAGCGGCGCATGCGCAGCGACTCAAAACCAAGGTTTGAGGTTAGAATTATCCAAGTGAGGTTAGAATTATCCATGGTAGCTGCCATGTTTAGTTTGGTGACCGGGTGACCGGTCATTGGCCTGAGGGAGTGGGGGTAGGAGTGGGGGAAGGGGTGGGGGAAGGGGGGGGGTTCCATTTTTTCGGGGGGGGGGGTCCATTTTTTTCGGGGGGGGGGTCATTGACCTTTCCGGTAGGTCATTGACCCGAAGGAGTGGGGACAGACACAAAACCCTACTTCTCTTACTACTCAGGTGAAAGTCGGTCAACCAGTCATTTGCTCGCCATCTGCCACCATCTGGCTGGAGTTATTGCCTCTATAAAAGTGGGTAGTTTATCGCGCCACAAACATTCATTGCCTTGCATCCGCTCAGTCATCATCTCTCATTAGTTTTAAGTTATGACTACTTCGTTAACTAGGTTTGAGGTTAGAATTATCCATGGAATAGGCTTCATTACTTTTAACATTCATATTGTAGGTTAATTCTAACCTACAAAATTACTACTCTGGCATTCTGTTTCAATTTCTTTTACACTTCATTTTATATCTCAGTGTTCTTTTAACTACTGAATGTAACACATCGGTTATGATGGCTGCACAATGTTTAAAATTAAAGCTTTTGCGAACACAACACATATTACGAAGTACTTCTAAACCTTCAATTTCAAAGTGTAAAACTAATTTAAATAGAGTTAGGAAAAAGTACAGTTTTAACCCATTATACTCTTCAACAACTTCGCAGGCTAATGTTGATGATAGTGTTATTTATGACATTTTACGTTCTATGTTACACTTCAATAACTTTGAACTTGTTACACCTATCGACTGTGTTCAACAAGTTTTTTTATTTTACCCCCACTATTCCCTATATAAGGGCCCCAACAATAATTCCTACTTCATTATCTTCTATGCTCTTGAGCTAACAACATCTCCACTCTAATTTACACTACAATAATAATGGAGACCAACCAAGAAAATGTTCAAGTTCATGAAATATCATCAACAACTCATCCAACGGAAAATCCTCCTAGGAATTCAACTTCAACAACTCCTCAGAACCCTGTACAAGTTCCAGATGTATCTTCTACAGCAATAAATGATGTAGAAGCTATTCTTCGGTCCCTTGTCGGTTTCGACTGACCTGTATGACGATCACCGATAAACTGAACTCTTAATAGTTCAGTCTTTTTTAAAACCCCCTCCATATGACCTTGAAGCAATTATCCCCTCTCCTTTATAAACTAACTCCTACTTCAAGAATTAACACCATCTGCTCACCCCTTCTCCACTCCGTCATTTGATATAGCCTCTCCCCACCGGAAGCTATATGGCATGGCATATGGCGACAGCTGCTGATTTGCCATCTGGCCGATGGCAGCTGGCCGGCAGCTGCTGGCAAATGGCACGACTTCCGTTTTGAAAGTAACCAAACCCCACTACTGCAATCTTTTAGGGAAAAGCCACCAGGCGTCTTTAACTTTGCCATATCTTAGTGGGATTTCATAACTACGTGGTGTGTTTTAGGACCATGGTGTTTTAGATGCTTCAAGTGCCTTGACTAAGTTCACTGTCAAAGCGAGTCACTGGAAACCATTTTTGCTACAAATGCGAATACATCTACACTCATTTAATATGTGACAATTCTTCAAAATTGAAGGGCCCTGCATGCCCTTAAAGTTCTGTATTTCCCCATTACAATAACATTTATAATAAACTTAAATGATTTTCAAGTTTAACAGCTGTAACAAATAAACACAGTACACTATAACATATATTCATACCATAGAAGTTATTAGAGCAGAGGCTGATGTGAACATATACTCCCCCCCGTGGGAATTTTCGACATATACATTTTTGTGTTTGTATTGACATGTACTTTATGGTTTTAGGTGTTTGCCACTTAAAAATTACAGCATATCCCGAAAAATACGAAAAACCCATGAAAAATATAAAATCTACTATCATCATTAAAATGATTCAGTTTCAAAAATCTTTTGACCGAAAACACTAACAGTTTTCTTGGCCAATTTTATTAATTAATGGGTCGTTATAAAGCTCTCTAATTAAATATTTCCAAATAATTATGAATTTTTTTTAGATTTATGGTGAAAAAGTGAAATAACTTGTTTTATATACAGTGTGGTTGAAAAGTCTCGGAACGGTGAAATATATTTTTTACCAATATAGATAAAGGTACAAGACTTGGTATATCAATAATGGCAGTAGAGGGAAAAAGCCACTTCTAAACCGGAAGTGACGTCAGCTGCCAGGGCAGCTGCAGGGGTCAGATGGTGTCAGCTGCCAGGGCAGCTGCAGGGTGCAGATGGCGAGAGCATATGCCCTGAATTTGAAGTAGAATTGGGCATGAATTAAGAGTTAGTTCAAAATTGAAATTCAACAGTTATAACTGGAGCCTGGAAAGTATGTCAAGGTCATTCAGAGTAAGTTTTAAAAAAGCCTACCCAACTACTACCAGAAATAGTTCAAAGTTGAACTAGTTGGTGATAGTGGGATAGGCTGAAGTAAATTTTGAATTTTATTTGTGAACATATAATTAATGTGCAACAGCAGAGTTTAAACAAGTTGAACTTTTGTGATGAACTACAGAGTTGTAAATGCAAACACCAACGACGATGAGAAGGTAAACGCAGAGTCCCCAGATGATGTATTTGAAAAGCTTGAACAAACGTAACATTTCGAGTTGGTTTTCCCGTTCCATTTCCAATCGTTTAATTTCCAATTTCAATTTATCCTCTTCTATTCTAGTTATGAAGGGAACTTCATCCATCATATCCATCATGATTTTGTAGTGTTTGAAATTTTAAAACAAGTGATGTTGATAGTTCAAAAGTTGAAGACGGAATGAGAAGTGAAAGCGAGAAATGTTAGTTAAATAAAGAAGTGGTGGGGGGAACGAAGAATTACAAAGAAGTGGTGGGGGAAATATTTTGCTGTTCATTATTACCATCAGTAGTGTCAGATGGTGCAGGAGTTAGATTTAGTAAACTGTCTTCGTCCGAACTTTCAATCTTATCACAAATAGGACAATCGTATGTTATTTCCAAATTCATTTTGATGGTTGTAAAATTATCTACAAGTTCTTGTAAAATATTAAAAATGTCTTGTAACTCTTCTTTAGAGTTTATTTCAAAACTAGAATTCATTCGGGCCAATGGAGAGTTGTTCATTATTGGAGAGTCGGTGATGGAATGAGGATCGGCGCATAGGGAGGGGGCTTATATAATGGTGACCTTGAGCAGGCGTCTAGGGAGGGGGGCTGTCTAGGGAGGGGGCTTTTATATAGGGAACCTTGAGCTTATGATTGAATAAAACGTTTAGTTCTTCTTCTCCATCTTTTAATTCAATTATTTGAACCGAAGTAGTTGTTTCATCTTCTTCACTTGATGAAGAAAACAATTCACCAGGATTTAAATATTGAACTACAATTCTGAACCATCTTATAGGATATTTGTCAATGACAGAAAGTAAGTTTTGAAACAATTCTTCCATCTCCTCCCTGTCAGTTATTATATGTTCAAATTTGATAAATTTGTTTTCCATGTTGTTAGTTAGAGTGTTGGAAGTGGAATGATTTAATATTATATAAAAATTAGAACTAGTGGTGGGGGAAATCTCAAGATCATCCAAATGAAGTTTTAAAAAAGAGTGTAAAACTGAAATTACACATTTGATGGTTCTACAGGATCGGAATACCAATCTAACCTGTATTTACATCTTTTTATCATATGTGTACAAAAATCATCTTGATGAGAATTGGTGCGTTGACAATGAGCAAGATCGAGAGGGTGAAATTTGAAACATCTTTGAGGACAACATGTATGAAAATATCTTGATTTGTAAAGTTTCAAAGTTCGCAATTCTGGTGGCGGTAGTTGTTTTGTTTTGCATTTGCAGTAACAAGATCCGAAGAATTCGCATTTAGTACAAGCTAACCCATCCACCATCATTGGCCCTAAATCTGTACATTGTTGTTCACAACAGTAACGAGGTTTGTACTTGTATTTTTGCTCTTCCATGTTGATGCTGCGGAGTCCAGTGAAAGAATAAGGGTGTATAGTGTTAAATAGCGAGTTTTATGTACTGTGAAAAGTGGTGGGGGTAATTTCAAGGTCATCCAAATGGAGTTTTAAAAAATTATACCTTACAAGTGTAAGGATTATTAAAATTTAGGAAGTTTGTTTCTCTTTGTTTTCTTCAGACTTTTTATCTCTCTCAGCTTTAGCCATAGCAACTAGTTCTTCTATTGATAGTGGATGTACTTCAGGGAATTTTAAAATTAATTTAGCTTGGTATCCTTCTTTAGCTAATACATCTATATCTTTAGTCATTTGTTCAACAGTGTTGTAATCTTTTCCATAGATTTTTCCATCAAGTTGAATCATCATTCTGTACAACATTTTCTTAAATAGGTCTTGTCTTGGTGAGAGCTAAGAAGCGAATGATTATTTATACAAGTATTACATCCTTTTTATTAACTCACATTGATCACGTGATTCTTTAGTTGTAGTTTTGTCTGTCAAAAGTTATTCAACATTGGTAATACTTTTGGAACTTGATGTTATGTTGACCAGTTGGCGATGAAGAAGTTGTAGGTTGTGTAGAAATAAATATTTCATCATCGCAATATTTTGTTTTAGTGAACATTCTTGTATTAGTAGCACTAACATCAACAGTTAAGTGATAACCACCGGTAAGTAAAACTCGCATTTCGTTGGTTAAATCTTCGAGTTGTTCAAAAGTTGTTATGGTGTTAGTATCGTAAGATGCACACTTGACCTTTAGGGACATGTTGCAGTTTTATATTCAGGGATTAAGAGCGAGATGTGTACGGTATGAAAGGTAGCAGTAGACTGATGAATTTTGCAAGTACATTTCCCCTTTTATAATTATACAAAATTGGGTCAAGGTCATCCTGTGGATTTTTTAAAAAAAGCAACATATTGTAATGTACAAAGACATTACAATATGTTGCTTTTTTTATTTTTATTTTTTTTGTTTTATATCATATTTATTGAAAAAACAAATACAAAGAAATATTTACAATGTTATGTACAAATTAATCAGTAGTAGGTGTTACATGAATTGTAAGTTCAGTAGAGTTGTTTCCACTGGGTCCATGTGATACCAAATAGAGTGCGCCGGGTTGAATTATACGAAGATCTTCATTTTGAAGTAGTTGTACGAAGCGCTTTGGTAAGAAGATCTGAAATTTTGCTTCATCACCAATTGTATAAGGTGCCTCGCTCAAAGTGCAATTTATAGCATCACCTACTGAAGTTTCCATTTTCTTAATAGTATGAATGATGTAGTGTTTTTCTTCTTTTAGTTCAGAACATTTCTTTGTAGGTAGAATTGATGATTTAGAATGAGCGTTGAACTGATCAACTAAACTTTGAAGTAAGTTCTGTGATGCCATATTGATGTTGTTGTTAATCTTCTTGTTAATAAGAATGTCCGTCGGAGATGTTGTCTCTTCGGAGGTTTGAGTAATACTCATGCTGTGTCATGGTAGCGCTCTCACTTTTATAATCGACACTACCCCCACCACTGACACTACCCCCACCAGTTTGTTGAAGGAAATTATTCAAGCGGTAGGCATTCTTTAAAGCGCACTGCGACCTTCGATGTTTAAAACTTTTTGATGAAATACAAAGTTCGTTGAAGTAGCATTGGAAATCTTTATCAATTATTGCATTAATCACTTCGTTGCTTGTAAATGATTGTATCCAATTTGCTTTTTCCAATCCCCTTGTGTAGATAATTTTAAACTCTTTGCAATAATGATTCATAATGTGCGGCATCATGTTATAATTAATGAAACCTTCATCCCATCTTAAGTTGTGAAAATGTTTGTTCAACCATTTGTTTGTAACTTTCGCTTTAGTTGTTAGTCTATTAAATGGTACTGGAGGTTTGAACAAATAATGATAAACTACTGATGTGTTCATGTCCAAGATTACTAATTCTTTAATAATAAAATTACCATCATTTCCTCGGAAAGCTTGAAATTCAATTATACCTCTTTTAACTTCCATTATATGTGGCGCATTAGAAAACGAAACCCGTTTATTCATGATGAAGTCTTACTAACAACTGACTTAAAAATTGAATGAGCCGATGTTTATAACAGACAGGATTGTTCTTCTTCTTTCACTTCTTGTGCCACTTCATCAATATTAAAATTGGTGTGATAGTTGTTTAATTGTCTCCACATTTCAACTTCTTGAGGTATTCTATTAAAGATTGAAGTATCCACGGGACCGTATAAAATTGGAACAAAAGGTTTTTTGTCCAATGTATCAATTAGATAGTCTTTAATTATTGCACTTGAAAATATTAGTTGTTTCAAATATCTGGTGACGGGACCGGTAGTACAACTTAAAGTGTAAAATTCTTCTTTAGTGAAATATAATTTAACATTATGTGTAGTTAAATCTCTGAAGCGAACAATTTGTCCTCCACGATGTTTTACTATATCAACTTCAATATTTGATTCCAATAAACTTAATCTTGTTCTTCTTCCAAATGTGTTGTTACTTAAATAGCACTCCAAAAGATGTAAATGTTTCATGAGAGATTCCCAAGTAGTTTCACTGAAAGTAACCATTTTGTTTCCATGATTTAAAATAACAATTGGTGAATAATCCATTGATTTTAAAATTCCAACTGATATACTTTTTGTCATGCATGAAGAAATTGGGTAGATAATCCGAAGAAATACTTCTGTTAAAATATTGGTTGTAATGTTAACTTCAACCTTCTTCCTTTTTACTTCTTTTTCAGCTTTTTCTTCTTCTCTCTTCTTATGTTTGTTGAATTTTAGGAACTCGTCCATTTCTCGTTCAACTTGTTTTTCTATATCTGAACTATTATCATCCATTAGAGGTGTATTTTCTTCTCCGTTAGTAGAATTCATCTTGCCAATGATGTTTCCCATACGAAGGTTGAAGATAGAATGAAGTTTCTACTAATTATTTTCTCGCTTTTATATTTTTCGTAAAATCCTTGAAATTTATACAATTACATAATTGTTTGTTTTCAACTTGTCTTTCACAAATGAAATTCTAACCTCAAAAATTAAAGCAGATAATTCTAACCTCAAAAATTTGCAGTTGTTGTACAATTCTTCTTAAAGTACATTCTTCACAATTCCGGTCAGCGGTGTGTAAGTAACTATTTTATCATGTAGAATTAGACAGTATGCCGAAGTTCCATCCGCTACTGGTTCTTCAAATTCCATTTCAATTTTTATATCCACACTTGATGATTTTACCGATTCATTTTGTTTTGAACAATCGATTACAATTATTGGAGCCTTGGAATAATACTGGTCAGGTGATAATAGTGGTGTATTAGTCTTTCCATAATATGATGATTGAAATCTTGCATACATATAGTATAAAATGGAAAAACGTTTTTTGCTGAACATGACATTCAAATTGTCATAGGGAAAGAATCGAGAGTTTAGAAAAACTTTACAATTCTTTATTTTACAGTGATCAAATTGACCAGCATTTGCAGTGATAACATCTTTTCGCTTAGTTTGAAAACCGAGTATTATGTACCTTGCTCGTTCCAAGTAAGTTGATGTCTTGACGGTCCATGTTTGTCGTTCTGTCTGAGGTAGTGTAGGGTATTCATGAAATTCCCAACTTCGGAATGGCATCACAATATCACGGTCAGATTTCAACTTTCTCAATAATAGGATTCTATGTTCATCAGCCAATCTTACATGAGGTACTCTCCAAACAACTTTATCCAACTGTAGTTGCCATTCCAGTTTATCTTCCGTAGTTGCAGGGTCTGCAAGTATCAAGTCCTTATTAGTTGAAGATCTGAGTAATACTAATTCTTGTTTGACATTTATTATTACCCGTTTGTAATCTTCAGCGAATCCCAAAAGCAATCGTAAAGGTACATGAAAATCAAAGTGACCGTTGGAAGCTGGTGTTATAGTGTCTTTATCGGGGTCAACCCATCCAGCAGTGACTATTGAATTCTTCTCATGCGGTGTTAATGATGTTAATCCTTTCAATGTAGTTGTTAAACCAACCTTTTTTGTTGAATCAACCGTCACCCCTGATATTTCATATCTTATTTCATCAAAAAGATATGCCATCGGGTTATTTATAAAAGGAACTGTTGAAGCAGTTTTTCCATCCAATTTTAATACCCGTCCTTCGATGTACAAGTAACTTTCACACGGTAAAGTGTAAATATCTTGTTGTTGAATGGGGATCCTTATTTCATCGTTATTGTTTAATTTTGATGAAGTGTAAGGGTTGTGCGTGTGATATTCCTTCTCCCATAGTGTTTCGTCGAACGTTGGTCCTTGAGATATATCCAGGATATCCATCGCTGTTAAGTTTCAATCCAATCTTCTGTAGAAAACGAATGTTTTCCGATGTTAACTCTTCCAATGTCGAGGAGCTACTGAGCTCCCGACTCTTCCATTGTGGTTTAAATGATAATCCCATGTTGACTTTTATGTTGCTGCTCTGATGTGTATCCGTATAGTAATTGTTTCTCCTCTAAAGTCAACACTATGACCGTCTTGATCCAATATGTTCAGTACGATGTCTGAAATGAAACTGGTGTTTAACGGTAGGTATATCAAGTTTTGTGGCTTCTCAACAATTTTAAAACCGGGAGCCACTGTTGGATAAAATGTATGTAAAATATGTTGATTAACTCCATCTCTATACGATCCGTGTATAATGTTGCACGTGACATCAATACTATTTACTTTCAATATTGTTACAGTTGAATCACCTGAATGAGTAGTTCCAGGAGTTAAGATTTTCTTTTTTGTATCTGTAAATCCAAGTAAACTGCCAATCGACTGTTCCAAGCTGACATCAATATAATATTTCGAAGTTATTTCTGCTTTTAAAGTATTATTGTTTCCTTTAACGGTGATATTGTCTTCTCCGAGTTGTTTCTGTAATAATTGGTTTATGTCATCAATTTCATATGCTCCAGTAGGAAATGTAATTATTTTCAATTCTGAGTATTTTCCTGCAGCATCCTTAGTTTCATAATAATGTAGTAAATTGTTTTTTCCTTCTGTAACATTAGGAATTGAATTGTAGGTAGTCAAATCAAGTAATGCCGCTTCCCATAATCTTTCCTTGGATAGACGCAATGCTGGGAACAGCGTACTTTTCAATGTGGATGAATTTCCACTCAGTGACACTGTATACGATGACATCTTAAAGCTGACTGACACTCTTCGCTAGAAACTCCAAACATAAATGCCCACATATTTCAGTATTGTTAGGTTGTTCTCTTTTGTAATTGTAAAAAATGTTTTTGGAGTTTCGAAAATAATGTTGCAGTTCTTTTGGCGGTGGTAGATTGCCAAAACTGTCAAAGTAGTAAATGGTTTGTCCGAGTTTTTTATAGCATACCCAATGAGTGCCTGGACCATAGGTGGAATCCAAATTTACTATTCCAGTTTCATTTTTCCATATTTTAGTTGGTAATGCATCTTTCATAAAAACTCCTCGAAAGAATGGTATTTTCAAACATTTCACATAATCATTTAACTGATGATTTGTTAAGGCTTTATTTGGAATTATCAATTGACTCTTCTTATTTAGTACACACGGTATGGTCTTAGGTATAAACCTGCTCCGTTTTTTACCATTTGCCAAACAGAAGTCTTCTTTACATTTGCCTTATGAGTTCTACGACGTCCTTTTTTAATGTTTCCACCTCTTTTGGGAGCGCCTTTCTTTGCAGGTCTTCCTCTGCGACGTTTTCCACCACCTAACTTTGCTTTCGTCTTCATGGCTGTAGTTACTGCCCAAGCCGATGCTTTTTCTGCAATACTTGCGTCACTTGATTTTACTCTTTGCCAAGCTTTTTCCGCTAGAATTTTATCTGCTATTGATCTATTTGTTGAATCTTTATACTTTGAATATGCTATATCGTGTTCCTTGCAAGCTTGATCTAATTTATTAATTCCAGGATCTCCTCTTGCTAAACGCTTTGCCAACTTAGTTCCAGGTCCACAATATTGATAACCTCCGGGCAGATGTAATTCGTATGGTAAAGCGTCTATCGTTCGATTTACAACAGCACCAACTGGAATCCGTCTAAGCAGGGATAATGCAGCTGATGTTATACCACGTCCTCTCTTGCCGCTGTCTTGACGATGACTGAGCGATACGGTCTTCATTATGTTGTCTTATATAACTGGCGTGTTTACTCCACGAGATACTTTACACAAATGAATAACTTGTGCAAAATCTTTTATATTTAAAGACTTAGTTATTCAAATTAATTAAATACTGATTTATAATTCTATTTTTAATCCAAGCTTCTCGTTCATCGGGTTGAATCATCACATGACTCGTTGTACTAGCTATATGATTGTGGGTATCAATAAGTAAATTGCCCACTATTCTTATTAAACAATCTAAATTTACAGCATCTTTTGGATGTTGAGGATCATGTAATTGCATAATACGTTTATCATTACATGTGTAAGCTGTTGAATCACTTTTTGATGTTTTTATGACTTGTCCAATAGTAGCAGCATCATTTGAATCTTCACCTGGTAAAATATTAATTATTTTCTTCATCTTTGCATCATATTGGGTCCCAAAGTGTTTATCCCAAGTTATTGTTTGTTTCATTGTAACACAATCATTTTCTTCGTAACCAGGATAAATATCTTTTATTCTTCTATTACGACCATTGTATGTACCTAATGTACCACCACTCGCAATTAATGTTTGCACCATTAGAGGTACATCTGTATCTTTTATACCAAATCTTCCATTTGTTATTGTTTTATGTCCTGCATCCCATTCATCATTATTTCCTTGCATTAAATTAAACTTTTCATTTCCATGTATAAATTTATCTCCCCGCTTTAACACGGCATCTTCATGTTTTACAAAATTGGATGATTCCTTTTTTAATTCTTTAGATAATTGTTCCATAGTAACAGCATCTTTTGGTTGAGAACCGAACTTTACATTTGACAACACTTTCCCATGACAATCGATTTCATCACCATCTTGTAAAATACAGTTGTCCTTGATGTATTTTAGGTTTACAGCATCACCGTCTTCCTTTGGGTATCCAATGTCATTTATAATAAATTTATAAAAAGAAAATCCATGTTCAGTTTTTTCCGGTATTATAGAATGTAAATATTCTTTATTAACTGAATCTTTATCATTTTTGGGATTTCCCACGTTGGTTATTCTATAATTTCCAGCATTATACGTTTGTCCATCTTTTAAGTTATTACCCCATTGCAATTTTAAAGTATTTAAAAGTTCAGATGATAAGTACTCTTTAGTAATTGCATCAGAACCTTCAGTTGGTTTACCAACATTAATTAATCTATGTGATTTAACATCGTAAGTATTCTTATGTAATTTTAATGATGTTGAAGTAGCTTCTTTTACTGTCTTCAAATTTGCTCTATCAGTATCTTCTTCTGGATCTTTAACTAGTTTTAAACGTTTATTACTTATGCTATAGTCACCTTCAGGTGTTTGCGGTAATCCACTTCTTTTTCTGTCTTCTCCAACTTGCACTCCTAAAGCGGAGTACCGTCCGAACTTGTCGACGCTCATGTTAGAACTGATACGTCTTATGCTTGCACCTCTTTTATATCCACGGACAATTATACGACTATACCGCGATTCCTAAGTTCATCAACTAGAGAAACCCATTCATTATTCAAACCTGTATGACCGGCTTCCATGGCTTCATGCAATAGTCTCATTCTATCAACCAATTTATTGATATCGTTGTAGTAAATCACATTTGTATTGTATAGATTTTTCATCAATCCTTTACCAGATGTTGAAGTATCTCCTTTACTCTTTTTACCATGTTGTTCAAGAAGTGATAAATCCATAAGTGATAAAGATTTTCTTTTCAGTGGTTGTCTTACCGCTGGTGCAGTACGTAATGTTGGCAATTTTCGTGGAGGAAACAACTTTTTTATAACGATGTTATATTTTGTTGCACGTGAACGATTAATCATTCCATCCTTTAAGTAGTTTCTTTTATGAGCGTTAGTATTTTGTAGAATCTCCTTAAAAACACTTAAATCTTTGGATGAATATCTTAGTGGTATGTTTTTAAAAATTAATTCATATAATCCTTTTGTTCCTTTATATCTATGCTCACCAATAATGATGTAATCGTCTTGTGTTATTTCAAGCTTTGAATCGCCAATCTTCAATTCATTCCCATCAATTCTTGCTCCGTATACGTGTGATCTACTCAAATTCGGGTTTGATTTCATGTCATGTAGCATTTTCATTATATATTTTCTTCCAAGAGGTCCATGTTGTAATATATCGCTACTCAATTGAGTTAAATTTGGAATAGATTGTTCAGCTTCAGGTATTGGCTGTTCTTCTTCCTTTTCAACAATTGGTTCTTCTTCTTTTGTTTCTTCTTGCTCACTAGCACTTGTATATGAATCATCATCTTCTTCTTTTTTTAATGCTTGTACTTCTTGTTTAGAAACTGGTAGTAAAACATCTCCTTCATAACGAGGTTTACCAATAGTTTCTGATATCTGTTTTAAAGGTTCCGTAATAGGTTTAAATGTAGTCTCTAGAAATTCTTCTCTTTCACTTAAACCCATCCTCAATGCACGATTCTTCATCCTAATAGAATCACTGAGTGATTTTATTTCTTTCAATAGTTTTTCTTGATTCACCATGTTTACACTGTGAAGTTCAACGTGTAACTAGATGTAGCATCGGTAGTTCAACGCATAAATACAAATTTATCCAACCCTATACGATATCTACCATTTTTAATATCTTCTTCCTTCATAATAACGAGAAAGCTATATTTCTCATTCCATGCTTTGCCACACATCTCTTTAAATTTTTCAAATGGCATATCCGCATTTACATGATCATTATATATATGCTTTAAATTTGTTTCATCTTGCTTGAAGATGATCAACATATTTGCATTGTCTCTTATAAGTTGTTTTGGAATTTTACTGTATGTTTGACCAATATAAATGCTATCAATATTATGATGTCTTCCCATAGCAAAATAATTCCTTATTGTGTCATGATTTTCACAAGAAACATCGTCAAATATAAAAATAGAAAATGGTTTTGCTTCATTTGGTTGCATAATTGTTTCACTGGCATTAAACTTGTAAAAATTCACTTCAGGTACACTTGCAAGTACTTTATCCAATAATTGATATTTTGGTTGTTGCAATGATTTTGAAAAAATGTATATATTATTAAAACGCAATCCTTTAGGATTAGTTATAAGGTTAAAAACAACATTAGTTTTTCCACAATTTGAAGGACCAGTTATTAGACATCTTATCGTATTTGGTAGTAATTCACCATGTTTTCCATGATTTAACTTATCATTGTCAACTGTCAATTCATCAATGTTATTGATATTAAATCGGTCTTTTTGTTGTACAATCTCCATCTTGTATAAAGGTTAAACACACAATGAGCTATTAAACAACTATACTAAGTCTTTTGAAGGAATCCAAGAGTCTTCACTTTTATCAAACCCTAACCACCGGACTTTAACCATATCCTTTTTCCTTTGTAAAATCTTCTCGACAAGATATACATCACCGACTGTTGATTTCAACAATTCGTGTCCGTAAAATCCACCTTGAAGTAATTCACCCTTGTTATCCTTTAATAAATAGGTTTCAGGTATAGTTGGTTGCACTTTATAAATTGTAAATACTTCATTAGTCCAATTTGGTAGATATCTTTTACTAAATACACCTTTGTATTTGCTTATACGAACTTTATCGTTGACCTTGAACTTCTTTGGTTGCAATTTTTCCAATTTCGGTGTTGTATTATTTTTAATGCGTTGTAATACAATTTTGGCATTAGCACTATTTACCTGGATAGGTTTCATTCCAATGGTACGATGATATTTGTTGTTATACTCTTTTATAAGTTGTGGTAATATGTCATACCACATGTATGATCCTCTTTTTGAAAATTGTTTATACATCGCACCTTTTAATGTTCTATTGAATCTTTCAATTATTGAAGCTTTAACTTCAGAATTTGTAGAATAATGATTTATTTGATATTTCTTCATCAAAGCTCCAAAGTCTTTATTAAAATATTCTTTTCCATCATCGGTCTGTAGATGTTTAATTTTAAATTTATTTCTTTGTATTGTGGTTTCCATAGCTTTTGTAACACTTTTACCAGTCTTATCCTTCATTGGTAAAGCGTCAGCTATTTTAGTAAAACAGTCTATAATTGTTAAAATATATTTAAATCCTTTATTTAATTTACTGTGCGGTATCATTTCAATGAGATCAGCTTGATAAAGATCATTCATTCCTTTAATGATTGTACTTCTTCTTGGAAATCTTCTTCTTGCTGGTTTATGTAGTTCATTTACAATCTTGTCCTTCACACTTTCCATCTTCAGATGTTGCTTGTACACTGCATGTAAAAATACTGATCCATAGAATAGTTTATTCTCATTTATATAGTTTGAATATAGGTCAAGGCCATTTCATATTAGTGTAAAAAAGAGGGAACATGGCATTGGGCTTGCCATGTCCCCTCTTCTTTACGGAAAGGAAAAAGGAAGAAGGTAGAGGACGAAGAATAGGTTTACTGGTCGATAGGGTTTAGAGAGTAGTGGCCGAATGGTAAAGTATTAATTTTATCTTCTAAAATATGGCGCTTGTCATCTTTGTAGCTTAATGCCCACTTTGTTTGTTTGACACTAAAAAGTTGATGATTATAACTTCTAATAGTGTTGAACGTTGCAGTTGTTTCAACATTTTCAAACAAACATCTTTTATAATGTTCAAACTGTACATTCTTCTTCAGGAAAGAAGTTTTTATTCCTTTGGCCTTCTTCGTGACTTGATGTTCGTTCCTCTCGTTTATGTACAGTTGAAATGAATACAGTTTGGACATTAATGCTACAATTTCCATCATCGGCACACCATTTGTTTCATCTTTAAATTTTCCCAATACTTTCTTATTTCTGTCATAGTCGTAATTTGGATGATCCTTAGGATAATCGGAAAAGTCGAAATCATCTTTATATATAAAGGTGCGTAGATCTTCATACATGTCATTTGTTTTAATCCAGTAAATTAGTGCATCCGTGTCCATATATGCAATACCAATGTTCTCTCTTCCATAATAGTTAACCATCTTCTTATAATGAAACTCGTACATATGTGTTTTTGAAATATCCAAGATTGACATTCCAAGATACAAAGGACGATCCATTGTAACTGACTTCTTGTTCATGGAAATAACAACTAGATTTTCATTAATAATTATAGATGAACCAAAGTTTGGTTGTTGCACCAATTTCTGTAATTTTACTGGATCAGTTACCAATTTGATATCCTTATGTTTCCTTTTGTTTTCCAAAGTCTTGCCAAATATTGCGTTATTCATTAATTTGAAAAAATCTTTTTGAAAACTTGATGTAGCGGTGGCTCTTCTTCTTGTGTTGTTGTCGATGTAAGGTTTTAACCAACAAGATTGAGAAAATTGTAGTACTCGATTAATTTTTGTAATTCTCAATCCTAAGTCTAAAGCTTGTTGTATCATCCAGTAGTGTCCAACATATCGAGACTTGTCGGTTAAAGTCATCATTAATTTTGGCCATCTTCCAGTAGGGGAAATTTCAGTCTTAGGAAGAAGTGGTAAATCATAATGTTGATCATGAAGATGTTCAGGATATTCAAAATTAACATAAAAAATGTAACCAGTTTCACCATGCTTCGGTATATCCATTATGTTTCCAATCGATTCTGGATCTATCCATTTAAAATTATCATATGGAAGGGGATTCGACATTGCCCATCCGTATAAGTTATTTGCATCAAAATAACCCAGGAATGTTGTTGGTTTTGATGCATCATAATCGGGCAGATACTTGTTGTTCGCCTTGAAATGTCGTGTAACGCTTTGCGTCAATCCCCCTCGAACTCCTGACTCTAACATCATAACCATATCTATATCAGTAAGAAGTTGTATTTTACAATTTGTTTCTTTCAACATAGCTTGCCATGCTAATCCAGGTGAAGTGTACGAATGAAGAGGGTCCAATCCATATGCTGCAAAACATGTATTTCTAAATTCTTCCATTATATCACATAGTAAAGTTACATCCAATTTAACATAAAAATCTGAATATTCTCCCAATGTTCTAAATCCTAAATCGTTCCATACTTTACATGCATGATCATAGTCCTCTTGAGATATGTCCATGTCATAAAGTTTACTTTTGAATTCTTCTTTAGCCGGAAGTGATGTTTCATTAAATCTTTCTAAACTGTCTATGTAATCATATGGAAACACACCTTTCCGAAGTACCAAATCCAGTTTGTCGTTATTTACAATCTTCTTTGTTTCGATGAAATCTTGTTTCCTTAAATTTTCTGAAAGTTTGGACAAACTCGACGGCATAAATCTGTAGGAGTCCAAGAATCTTAGTTTCATGTTTCCAACTTCTTTGGAAAAACTTATGAACTTCTCTGAAGTTTCAGCTAACACATCGATTTTACCGTCGTCTCTTCCTAGTTCAGGTATTATAAAATGAGCATCGTACCCACTGAGGTTATGCAGAACCACAGGAATAAATAGTGGTAAACGATAGCTTAAGTTGCATTTATTACAAGCAGCACCCCTGTAATAACCTGTGAGGTGATCGTGATCTTTAACTTTATAATTCTCAATAGTAAAATCATTTTTGCATAAGAAACATCGAGTTGCATTTTCATGTTGAATTTCTTCTTCTTCCTCCATCGGTTTCATTGGTACAATATTTGTATATAATCTTTGTGCATTTCCAGCTATTGAATATAAGTGATCAAGAAATATTTTTTCTACATTTTCACCACGATATACTAGAGGTTCTGAAGTTAATCCATATCTGTTTAAATGTTCTTCTGATAATGTTGATTTAACCATTAAACAAAAACTGTTTGGTTTGTGCATTTGATACTTGACACTTTTTCTAGCTTCACAATTTTCATCTTCAACAGGAACAAGTGTTGATTCAAAGTCCGCATACACAACTAGAGGAATACGGTACTGATGATGAACCTTTTCAAATGTAACAAATGCTCTGCTTTCCGAAGGTAAAATAATCTTTGCTTCATAATTATTGTTACATAATCTTTTGTGCTCTTGTAACCATTCTCTTGAGTGTAGCCCATCTCGTTTAAAATTGAAACATCTCTTGCAAATTAACTTTCTGTGTCGATCTTTAGAAAGCTGCTTATTAACAAGACGATTAAATTGCTTTATGTACACATAGTGAGACACATCTCCTCGCGTTAGTAGTAGTAAATCCGTATGATCTGGTAGCTCTTCTTTTGCAATACGTAAAGGATACACTTTGTTTGAACTATCTAATGCAAAAACATTGATAGACGTACCAGGATTTTTCTTCTCAAATTTTGATATATCTTTCAGTGATACAGGATAAGTGATTCCTTGAAAATTGTATCTAAATCTTTGATTTTCATATTCTTGGTTAGGTCTATTCACATGAAGTGGTGGTACAAATTTAGCTGTCATTGCATAACGAAAACATTCATTGTCTTCATTTTTAACATTAACACAAGATTTTGTATTTTCAATTCTTTTTGGTAAAGGAATGTAACTAGATCCCATTAGTCCATATCCATGTTTGTGAACTCTTATATCTAATACTTCAATACTTGTAAGACTCCATCCGGATCCTCTTCCTTCGTGTTCCTGAATTTTTGTTAATATTTCTTCTATACAATTTTCTATTATTGAATCAATGTTTGAACTTTCCATAATGGTTCGGTTTTTTGTTATGAATCCTCTTGGTGATAATTCTTCTTGTACATTTATAAACATAGCTTCTAGTAGTAAACCAAATTCAAGAAAGTTTAATCTTTTCAATTCTTCTTTTAAAATTTTACTTACGATTGGTTTTGCTTCTCTAATAAATTCTTCTAGCTTCAAGTTTTCATTTTGAATCTTATGATGCAATACTACTTTACCGGGTAATGCAAATACTTGTAGATTCGGTAAAGTAGTTGAAGATGTTGCTGTTATTTCATCTTGTTCTTCTTGTTGTTCTTGTTCTTGTTCTTGTTCTTGTTCTTCTTGTTGTTCTTGTTCTTGTTGTTCTTGTTTTTCTTCTGGGTTGTTGTGAATTAGTTCTTTATGACAGTCTAATAGAATTTCATCGTGAAACGATTCCGAACATTTATCGCAACGATACATGTTGAGATGTTTACTCTTCGAAATTTTGCCAAGAAATGAAATGGGCTCTCGCGTTCCTCCTTTTATAACGGTCCCCCACCACTATTTCATCTTCTTCACTATACAAGGAAATCAAACTTTTTAAATAAAAATATTAACCTTCTACAAACTAATTGTTCATTCGTGTTCTTTATTCCCATTGGAGTTTTAGTATATACTTCTTTATATTCAAGCTTTAACTAACTTTCCCCCACCCAACTAATTTTAGTTACTTTTAAAACCAAACACCTGCCCTCCAAACATCTATTAGGACAGATGTTATGGGACAGATGTTGAAAGAACAAATGTTAGGGTGGAAATGGCTAGAGCACAGGCACTTGGTTGAACTAAATTTGCACATAAATTAACTAGAGTTGAACTAAAAATTCGCATAAATTAAAAGTTAGTTCAAAACTAAAATTCGACAGTGTTAAGAAACTCTAACATTTGAACAAGAATAAACATTAGTTCAAAACTGAAATTCAACAGTGTTAACCAAATTCTAACAGTCGAACAAATAGGTCAAGGTAATCCAATTTTAACGCGAGAACGAGGAATAGAGCACTAAGTGGCATGTTAGTCCATTACCACAAAGTGATCTATTCCTCGCTCTCTATTCTACATCTACTTTTTCAGTTTACTTATTTATATTAAAATGTTCAAATTTTACTATGTAGAATGTCCATTCTTTCTCTTCAACTCTTCGATTGTTTTTAGCAATTGTAACAAATATTCGTTAGTTTTCACCAAAGTCTTTAGTTTGCTACATCCAATTTCAATGGAAGGTATTATAAGTTGTAATTTTATAAGTTCAATCTTTTCTTTCTTGCGAATTTCTTTCTTTATTATATTATTCCTTATTTTTGCTGAAGATTTAAACTCCATGTTGTTTCTGCTAAAGCCACAATAATAATAAAAGTCTCTTGAAACAACCTGCATTTATACACATTCCCCCACCACTTTATAATCCCCACTCCTTTCCCCTTCTTCTTTATATGTGGAAGGAAGTATTATAATTAGATTCCTAATATTTCTTTTCCTTCTTCACTACGTGGGGGAAGGGTAATTTGTTATTACACTAGTTGTGCAAGAAAATAGCCGCCAGTGTCCACACCTTGTTCGTAGCACTCCATCATAGATTGTGCCCACTGCAACATGCGGTCTCTGTCATTTGGTGTGACAAGGAAAGAATGACTATCACCATACAATATAAAAGAGTCAATTCGTACATAACATCCTGAGTCCAACCATTTATTAGCTTCAGCCATAAACTTTTCTATTGTATCAAATGGAAATTGTGGATCAATTGCTATGACTTTACGTTCTTCACTAAGTTCAACAGTATAATCATCATCGTCCTCATCATCTTCACTTTCACTGTCGTTACTTAAAGTGTCTTCAGATTGTTCAAAAACATCAGAAATTTCAGAAAAATTAAAATTTTCATTCAGATGAGGAGGCATTTTGAAGCAAGAAATATTGTAAACAGCAGAGACGAAACGACAAGAGCGGCGTGTAGAAGAAAAATGAAGGGGTGACCAACGCTCGCTCCGCTTTTATAATAGTATGCAAATGAGGGGTAGGTGCTGACCATGACCAGTCATCGACCCAAAGGAGTGGGGGAAGTACTTTTCTTACTACTTGGATGGAAGTAGGTTAGTAGGTCACGAGACTTAGAATGTTAAAAAATAATGGGGGAGAAACACAACGCTATAACGCGTTGTGTTTCTCCCCCAGTATTTTTTAAGCAATAATTTGGAAAAAGCTATGTGAATTTACTTGCTACGCCCCCACCTTGTAATACCATCCAGTTTGTGTCTGAGGAGATAGTCTTTAGAGTCTAACTCATAAACGGATTTCTCTTTGCGCAAGGATTCAATCACTTTAATATTATATCTTACGCCGTTACAAGTTGCCAAAATGTGTTCGTTGTCAATAACACTTTCAAAAAAATAGACACAACCTCTCTTAAGCCTATTTCCTTTCACACCAATAATTTTGGATTGGTATTCAACAGTGGGGCTTTCTGTCACTTGTAGTTCAGAAATGTGTTTTACGACATGTACACGGCAAAAACTTTCGTTTTTTACACATTTCCTCCCACAAGGTGATCCTTTCTTAATTCCCCTAGTAAGCATTTCAGGGCAAGTAGTGGGACGGCTAAATGCCCTACGACGCTGTTCTTGTAATAATTGAAATTGCTCTGAAGGAGCGGGTTTAGGAGTAGGTTTAGGAGTAAGTTTAGGAGCTGGTTTAGAAGCTGGTTTAGGAGCTGATTTAGGAGATGATTTAGTAGCAGGTTGAGAGGATTCAGTTTTGTGATAGGTATGATCTTCAGGTGTACTAAGTGGTGGGGTAGGAGGCAATGGTGATAGTGGGATAATGGGTGTGCTAAGACGATGAACAATGGTTTCAACGGAAGGGGTATTAGGATGGTGGTGAACTGGCTTCTGCGGTGGCGGCATAGTAGTTGATGGTGGTGCAGAGTCCTTTGAAGGCGAAGGCGGTGAAAAAATACTACGAAGTCTAGAAGTGTTAGTTGGCGGAAGAATAGCTCCAGAAGTTGAAGGTTGAGATGCAAGTCGATTCTTGTAGCAATCAGGAAGGTTTTTGAGGCTAAGAGTTTTCTTAGGTGCAGGAACAGCCGTAGTAGAAATAGAAGTCGAAGTAGAAGTTAAAGTAGAAGTTGTAGTTGGCAGAGATAACATGGTTGTGGCTCCAAGTTCGCAGCGTAACGTCTGGAATCAGAATGAAATGTTAGCCGCAGTCGGTGCGTCTTTTATAACAATATGCAAATGAGAGGGGTAGCAGCTGGCCGAGACTGATTATTGACCTGGGAGGTGGGGGAAAAGGGGAAAGAGAAGGTATTTATTTAAAATAATTCGCATAACTTTTGACTAAAATAAGATAACCAAATTCTTCTTTTACCAAAATGTTTGTCTTACATAGACCTTTTCAATGATGTATCGCTTGTCCAAATCCGTCAATCCGTTATCAAGTTATAGCCATTTTAATTTTTCAGGTCATGACCGGTCGTTCACCCGTAGTGGGGGAAGGAGTGGGGGTAGGAATGGGGGAAGGGGAGGGGGGGGGATCGACTCCATTTTTTCGGGGGGGGGGGGAATCGACTCCATTTTTTCGGGGGGGGAGGGGGGGGGTCATTGACCCTTCCGAAAGTGGGTCAAGGTCATTCAAGATTTATAATGATCCAAGGTGATGGGAACAGTAATACTGTTCCCACCACCCTGTTTGCCTAGCGGTTCCCACTCCCAACCCACTAGTTACGTTCTGCAAGGGAGGTCCCTGGGCCGTCCGCATCAAAGCGTAACGTCCCGTCCGCATCAAAGCGTAACCATTAATTTCAAGGAAACTGGAACAGCAGGGAGGCCCTGGTCCGTCCGCATCAAAGCGTAACGTCCCGTCCGCATCAAAGCGTAACCATTAATTTCAGGGAAACTGGAACAGCTAATGCAGAAACGCAACTCTAACACCCACCCAAACTAATCCCACCCATCATATTCCTAAACAAAATGCAAAAAACCTAGTCCGCAATTTGCGGATGTCCCACCCCTTCTAAGTGAAGTTCAACTGAACTTCTGAATTTACAGTTAATCTACCCCCTAACATCTAGCTGAAAGGCAAAACAACAACATAAATTATTAATATCAACACTTAAAACTAACAACACATCATTATTAAAAACCAAATAATTCAACACAACCAAATACCATCATTATTCTTAAAATTAATACACCTTAATGCTAAACACCTCTTAAAATTAATACACCTTAATGCTAAACCCAACTTATAACTAACATCGCAATGCGCAAATTATTTCTTAAATTAAATACAACTTAAAACTAAACACACACACACACACACACATACCACATTGCATTAAAAAACGCAACATAGTAGAAGAAGTTCAAATATATATAGGCCTACTATATATTTGAAACCTCTTGCTGAGTCGCCAACAACCTTTCGCTATGAAAGTTTGTTGACGACTGACGCTAAGATCAGGCTCGTATTGCTCCTCGGATTCTCAAGTAGTGGGGGAAGTTGTTTCACTCCAGTACAGTGTTCAATCCAGTCCAGTTCGCAGCAGTGTAAAAGAAAGGCAAAGGAGTGGGGAGCGGCGCATGCGCAACAACACAAATCCAAGGTTTGAGGTTAGAATTATCCATGTGCAGTAGCGCTAAAGTGAGTAATACAGGACTAGGCGCATGCGCATACCATAGACTCATTCCGATCCGGAGAACTTGTTGCATGCGCAGCAGGTTTGAGGTTAGAATTATCCATGGCAGCTGCCATATTTAGTCTGGTTTCACCACATAAAGTCAACAACCGGTGGTGACCGGCCATTGACCTGGAGGAGTGGGGGAAGGAGTGGGGGAAGGAGTGGGGGAAGGGGGGGGGGCTCCATTTTTGGGGGGGGAGGGGGGGGAGGGGGGGGAGGGGGGGGGTCATTGACCTTTCCGGTCGGTCATTGACCCCAAGGAGTAGGGATAGACACAGAACCCTACTTCTCTTACTACTCAGGTGAAAGTCGGTCAACCAGTCATTTGCTTGCCATCTGCCGCCATCTGGCTGGAGTTATTGCCTCTATAAAGGTGGGTAGTTTATCGCGCTACAAACATTCATTGCCTCGCATCCGCTCGGTCATCATCTCTCGTTAGTTTTATGTTATGACTACTTCACTTACTAGGTTTGAGGTTAGAATTATCCATGGAATAGCCTTCGTAAATTCTAACCTATAAAATTACTACTCTGCCTTTCTGTTTCAATTTCTTTTACACTTCATTTTATATCTCAGTCTTCTTTTAACTTCTGAACTTAACACATCGGTTATGATGACTGCACAATGTTTAAAATTAAAGCTTTTGCGAACACAACACATATTACAAAGTACTTCTAAACCTTCAATTTCAAAGTGTAGAACTAATTTAAATAGAGTTAGGAAGAAGTACAGTTTTAACCCATTATACTCTTCAAAGACTTCGCAGGTTAATGTTGATGATAGTGTTATTTACAACATTTTGCATTCTATGTTACAATTCAACAACTTTGAACTTGTTACACCTATCGACTGTGTTCAACAAGTTTTTTTATTTTACCCCTACTATTCCTCATATAAGCGCTGTCACCACAATTCCTACTTCATGCTCCTCTATTCTCTTCAGCTGAGCTAAAGTTTGAGGTTAGAATTATCCATGGCGGCCGCCATGTTTAATTCAGTTTCACCACATACAGTCGGCGACCGGTTATTGGTCTAAAGGAGTGGGGGAAGGGGTGGTGGGGAGAAGGTTGCCATTTTATAAGCCCTCTCCCTAGGCGGCGCTTCTCATTCAATCGCCAACTTTCAAACAATAAACACCTCTCCCATGGCACGAATGAATTATCCCACTATCACCAACTAGTTCAACTTTGAACTATTTCTGGTGGTAGTTGGGTAGGCTTTTTTAAAACTTACTCTGGATGACCTTGACATACTTTCCAGGCCCCCAGTTATAACTGTTGAATTTCAGTTTTGATCTTACTCTTAATTTTTGTTCAACTTTTAGAGTTTAGTTAACACAGTTGAATTTTACTTTTCAACTAACTCTTAATTCATGCCCAATTCTACTTCAAATTCAGGGCATATGCTCTCGCCATCTGCACCCTGCAGCTGCCCTGGCAGCTGACACCATCTGACCCCTGCAGCTGCCCTGGCAGCTGACGTCACTTCCGGTTTAGAAGTGGCTTTTTCCCTCTACTAATGGCCATAAATGTCTACTCTTTTAAGGCATTATCACTTTTTTACCCCTTAAGGGGGATGGCCCATGAGGAGTCAGACAAAATTCTTAAATAGCAGCATAGGTCAAGTTTGGTATCAAAGTAAAGGTCCCAATTAGCAGAGTACAATGCCGCAAACCCGACGTTAAAATGTTGGGTATAAAGAAAGTTATTGCATTTTAAAGTTTTCCCCATATATTTTAATGGAAACTTTGTTTGCCTGCCGTTTCCGTTTCGGTCATCCATTTGAAGTCTAGTTTGCGGCATTGTACTCTGCTATGTGAGACCTTTAATTTGATACCAAACTTGACCTATGCTGCTGCTTAAAAATTTTGTCTGACTCCTCGTAGGCCGTCTTTTCTTGGTTTTCTGGAATATGCTGTAATTTAAAAAAGGCAAACAACCGAATTCTTAATCTAGTAGGTAATACCAACAAAAAAAGTATAAGTCATAAATTCCCACGGGGGGGGGGAGGGTTTCATATTGGCGGCTCATGGTCTATATGTTAAACCATACACTGATTAACGAATTGCCTTAAACAAGCCTAATCTGTAAAAAGTATCCAAACTAAACTGTTTGGTTTCGAGCAACAAGTACGCTAGTTATTATAACATTTCTGTCAAACCAGGTCCATGCCGCTTGTTCTGGGGCGTAATACGTCCTTAGGCTCGCGCTGAAAGATAAAAGAAAAAGCGAAGACTATAAATAAGAAGACTAGCAAATTCCCGATTGTTTAAACCCACCTCCCCGAAGGGATGTTACAAACTGTTCCTGGAGGAACAAAGCATGATTTGGGTTAAGTGCGTATGGCTTAGTCGAGTCCAACAAAACGTTATATAAAAAGGACTCAAACCTCCTTTAAAAAAATTTAAAAAATATGAAACTGTTTATGTAAGTTATTCAGTATATATGTATTAAGTCATGATGCACGCAATTTTATTCTTTACGTTTAATTCCAATTCCTAAAGCAAAGCACGTGAGAATCGGCAAGTGTGGAAATAGCAATTTAAAACTACAATATTGAGAGAATACTTGAGCCGCCTCCAGCCTCCACGTATCTCCGACAAAGCCAGTCCACTTTTTTATTGCATTTGTGTAAATACAATTTAAAGTCCTGCACAAGTCGAGTGTATAATTATAAAGTTTATAAATAGTTTATAAAGTTTAATAGTTATAAATAAAGTTATATAAAATAAAAGTTATATAAAATAGTTTATAAAGTTGTTTAAAAGTAAAAACGTATTCAATACATTTACTGTATATACAGGGTTAGGCAAAAGTCTGGACACCCCCAGTTAACTTTTTAACGCGTTGCAGTAGGAAAACCAAACTCGGCACATGTTAACAACATGAAAAACTGCACTTTTTCATCAACTACACAACTTTACCCCTGCCCCCAAAATGGGGTATTTTGGGGGCAGCCCCAAATTTTCAAAAGTAAACTCCTATTGAGTGACCCCTCATTTTAAACGGTTTATCAAGACAAATTAAACGGCGCAAACCGGAGGTCGATATCTCATCTCTATCCAAAATAGCAGCCATTTTAAAATTCGAGAAGGGTAAATTGACATTAGTTAAATTAAATCGGAAAATAGCTTTTTAGAATTTATAATTTCTAGAATTATTTTTGAATTGAACCTAGTAGCAGAAATGAACTAGTAAGTTCAATTCTAAAATAATTCCAGATATTCTCAATTCTAAAAAAGCTATTTTCCGATTTAATTTCAACAAATGTCAATTTACCCTTCTCGAATTTTAAAATGGCTGCCATTTTGGTTAAAAATGAGATATCGACCTCCGATTTGTGCCATTCAATTTCTCTTGATAAACCGTTTAAAATGAGGTTTCACTCAATAGGGGTTTACTTTTGAAAATTTAGGGCTGCCCCCAAAATACCCCATTTTTGGGGCAGGGGCAAAGTTGTGTAGTTGATGAAAAAGTGCAGTTTTTCATGTTGTTAACATGTGCCGAGTTTGGTTTTCCTACTGCAACGTGTTAAAAAATTAATTGGGGGTGTCCAGACTTATACTTGCTTGCCCATCTCAAATTTTGAAATGGCTGCCATTTTGGTTAGGGGTGAGATATCGACATCTGGTTTGGGCCGTTTAATTTGTCTTGATAAACCGTTTAAAATGAGGGTTCACTCAATAGGGGTTTACGTTTGAAAATTTGGGGCTGCCCCCAAAATACCCCATTTTGGGGGCAGGGGCAAAGTTGTGTAGTTGATGAAAAAGTGCAGTTTTTCATGTTGTTAACATGTGCCAAGTTTGGTTTTCCTACTGCAACGCGTTAAAAAGTTAACTGGGGGTGTCCAGATTTTGCCTAACCCTGTATACAGGGTGTCCCGGAACTCTCTGGAACCCTTTTGTATATTTGTTCCTTGCATCGAGACAAGAAAAAAACATCATACAAATAAGTGTCTAAAATCCATCGTTTAGCCGCTAGCCGCCATTTTGTTTTTTTCACGTAATAATTTTTATTTCCGTAACGGATGGTTGTATTCAGTTCATATTTGGTATGAATCTTTATCATACTAATGTACATTTTCAGGAAAAATTAATTTTTTCTACTGTGTATTTTCAAAATGGCGGCCATTTTTATTTTTCAAACTAAAATATCTCAAATTCGGTAAATTTCAAAAAAAATTTACTTTGTACAAAAAAGTTGCCAAATTAAATTATCTAACCAACGGTACCAAGTTTGTGAGGATTTAATTACAAATAACGGAGTTATTGCGATTTTTCTGTGAAAATGGCCATAATTTGCATTAATTATAATGCAAAATCAATGGTTTTTTGGAAACCAAACACAAAATCTATTTAATACTTGGAAACTCAGGTCATGAAAGCAGACTCTTTTTCGTGTGATGAGGCTGTCATTCCATAACACACATTTGCACCTTTCCTTTCAATACATTTTGGGAGAACACCTGCTCCAATATTCCATGTAATCGCTCCAGGTTTGTTTCATTTTGTGATTTCCAGTAAATGAAAATCCAGATCATGCATTTTTTTGTTTCACGAATTTTACTATCACTCGTCAATACATATTAATTATGGATTCCAATATTTAATCCACATGTCAATCACATAAGGGCATTCATCTGAATGCCTAGAACTAAAATACTGAAGTTATTTTTTACAAATGTCTTGCAAAAGAATGGCTATTTTCTTTAACTAGCAAATAATTCTTATATTATAACTGAAAACAACTATTAAATAAAAAATAAATAAATAAATAACTGAAAATATGTTCCCAGGAATGTACAGAGTGCAAAAGTCTGGAAACGGTACAATGTCTTTAAAAAAAATTTTAACTAACAAAACTTTTGAAAACTGATTTTGAGTCTCAAAATCAACTACCCAAAGTACTTATTGACTTGGACCCTCCAAGGGTCCACAAAGATTCTGAAGAAAATCTTAAATTTAAGTATAGGACAAGAAGTTCATAAATTAAAGGTTTATGAATAGGGAACAACCCGTCCTCATAAAGATGACCAAGTTAAATATGGCAGGCGATCAAACTTTGCTTTAAAATAATTTTGCTACAACGAAAAATAAACTCGACGTTTTGAGGTCAGGTTAATGAAAAATTGCTCAGAATGAAGAGCCCATAATAATGTATCTTATGACGTAGGCTAATGAATTTTTTCCAAGACTTCTTTCAGGCGATGTCCTTAATGTGTTCAGGGAAATTACATTCGCCTACGCCATATGATACATAATTTAATTTAGGGCTTTGCATTCTAAGCAATTTTTTACAAACCCGACCTTATAAAATCAAGTGTTATTGCATATATAGAGTTATTTCATTTTTTTGTCATATGATTTCAATGCTAAGTTTGATCGCCTACCATTTTTGCCTCGGTCGTCCTTTCAAAGTCGGATTTATGCCATTGTTCTCTATTCATAGAAGCCTTTAATTTTATATACGTTTTGCCCTTTGCTTACATTTAAGATTTGATTCTTACACCTTGTGGACAGTCTCCCTTGGTTCGATGTCGATAATAGTTTTGGAACATATACTTTAAGAACCTAAATCACATGGCATAGTTTGTTTTGTTACTTAAATACTTTTAAGGGCATTATATCGTTTACAGACTTTTTCCACCCTGTATATATTTTCAAAACGAGAAACTTCCGGTGGTTGCCATCCTCTTAATGAAGTTCTCCTTGCTATGGAGAGTATTAAGGTGTGGTTTTTCTTTTCCTTTACCAGTTCCAAATTCATTTACTGTACGTGTACGTTTAATGGTTTAGAAAGACAATAGTTGTGCTTTTTCCTCTTATATTTTTACTATCAGAATCTAATTGACAAAGATATTATAAAAATAAATAAGAACATAAAAAATAAATAAAATAAAAAAAGAACACCACATAACGAGTCAATGTGTATGCCTTATTGGTATCTACAACATGTCTATAACATACTGTATTTAATTCTTTACTTTTTATTACTATTTTGAACTGTCCAAGACTTAGTGTAGCAATATGAAACACGATCGATTAGGAAAGAAAATTTTAGCGAATCCTGTAAAATTTATTGTTACTGTGATTTCCTGATTCATGTGGTTCCTGACCTGGTGCAGATCGTATGAAAACATAGCAGTATTATCCTAACAGAAAAGTCTGTCTGGAAGTGTTTTTCTTGACTTTTACTTATTTTACTTCTGTTGTTTCTAAAGAGTTCTTTACATGGAATTGACCGTTGGATTTTAAATGAACTCTTCTCAGGTTCAAATTAAAACCGTTGGATTATATGAAAAATTATTTGTAGTTTTTTCATTGAGACGTATAAAAAAATCTAGCAGTTGCTTGTACTAAAAAATTATTAATACAAGCATGTGTTATGCATAGGCTGTATATTCAGACAAAGTTGATTAATCATGTGTTTAAAGAAAAATAAATTTCAATTGTGTATACTAATTATGTTGATGGACTAGGAATATGGCAAACTAACTATGACTAGCAATTTATATTTTCAGAGATATTAGATTATACATGTTAATTAGATTAGATTATACATGTTTAATTAGATTATACCTGCAGGGTTTTTAAAAAATAACCCGATTTTATAGGTCTATAATTTTAAACTAATGATTATGTGGACATGAGGTAATTTGTATATTAAGGGATAACTAATAAAAGTTTTTAACACCATACACAGATGCCCAATGTCTAGCCGATACTAAAGTTCATCCCACACCTAAGCTAGCATGTCTTGAGTGATTGATTCGATGGCCGCTCTAATGCGGTAGGCTACTTCAGTTCAACCAATGTTGTAGGAAGGGGGTTTTTAATTTTAATATGTCTTTCGGGATTCAAAGTGTTCGTTTTTGCAACCTCTAATCACCGTGTAACATTTAAAAATCGTTTTATAACGCCACAATAAACAATTTAATATTAAACAATATTTTTAGCAACAGTTTAGAAAGATATTTATATTTAACGATAAACCTATTTAGCAGTTTTTTTTAATTATATTCCTTGGTTTACAATGCTACTCGTAAAGATTAAAGTTAAAAGATTAAATTAATTCTTCAAAGCTACATCGGTAACAAAGAGAATATCTTATGTTAAGCAATTCTCACGGTGTGGTTGCTGTTACCACTGAATAACTAAATACAGTTAAAAGTACTGTATACTCTATTAAAGGGGTTAAAAATAACTAGGAGGATGAAAGGATTTCAAATTGGGATCTATCTGATATTATGACTACAATTATGATTATTTATTTATTATATCTGACATCTATGTATGTCATATAACCATACCACCTTGTCAGTTAGTAGAGGCAAATGTACGTGTGTAAAAGGTTCTAAGCCCAAAATCATAAAGGTTCTATGAAACCTTACTTTCAATTATATTGAATTTATAGTAATTTTTCTAATTATTAAGTGCTGACAATGTTTAAGCATTTTATAAGCAAAATCTAACACTGTCTTGAGGATAACGCAGTTATTGCAGGCAAATGTGTAGTAACTTTAAGGTAATACCAGATCCCAATTAAATAATAACTAGTTTTTGCCCGTCGATACTCGACGGATATAGCTCCATTAGTGGTAAATGAAACGCTATAATAGTACAAACATGTAAGGTAGTCTATAAAATGTACTTCTTTTAACTGCCATACCAAGAACAATAATATATTTTACAGAAAATACTACGATTTTAGTTGGAGCGTCGGAAAAGTAGGCCTATTCCGTAAAACCGATAATGTTGCATCCTTGTACTTATAGGCCCTACTCTTTAGTATTTCATAAACATTTCAATTTGATTGTTTAGGTAGGTGCAAACCTAATTAGCCTAAGGAAACCGTTCTATTAGGTTCAACAACATCAGAAATAAGTACACCAATATCCACTTGTAGGCCTATTGGATAAATTGTTCTTAACTGTTTTTTTTTTCAAGAAATAGGAAAGGCCTAGTGTGTTGTAACTTATGATGGTTGGCTTTAACAAATATTGGTGTATTAGGGTAGGATATAACGTAGAGAAACCATTTATAACCACTTTCATATCGCAATATTTATGCTGTAGTGTGCAAGTTTCAATAACTATCCAAATTTAAAGAATACAAATTTATTTCACAGAAAATTACATAATTTTAGTTGGAGGGTCTGTCAAAGTAGGCCTATAGGCATATTCCTTAAAAACAATAATGCTGCACCCTTACTATGTAACACAAACACTCTTTAGTATTTTATAAACATAAAAAATCGATTGTTTATTTAGGCCTAAACCTTAGTAGCCTAATCAAAGCGTTATATTAGTTAAAAACATCAAAAAATAAGCAAGCCTAAACTATCAATTTGTAAACTTGTTAGTTTAATAAATAAGTTTTTTGAGTTTGAACAGGCCTATAAATATTTTAATGTATCTATTTTGCTTAAAATAAATATCGGTGCCATCAGTAAAACATTAGTGACGCCGTTAATGGACACACTACAAAAAGTATATTTGTGAAGATCGGTCTATAACCCGGGCCGTCTGATTTGAAGTAAGTCACGCTATCGACTACGCCACAAATACTGTCGTTAAGCGAAGTAAATGTAAAGCATTACAACGTTGCAAACGACAAATTGATTGCACAAAGAATTTCCGATACATCCGTTTCTTTTAATACAAATGTGAGCAATTTATGTAAACTAAACCTTTACAATTTAGTCTTAATTTTAAAGCAATCAGCTATTTTACATAATTAAGCAACTTTCTTTCCATTTAAAGGATAATAGGTACATCATAATAATTGTAAACGTTTTTAGGTAGTGACCATAATAAACCAAATCCTTCATGAACTTTTGTTCATCCACTCTGTATTTGGACAAAATACCTCGTGTGTTTACAATCAGCTGATTGAAATCGTGTAAAATAAATAAATTGTTAAGGTTTGAAAATGTCGACATTTTTAATTTAAGGGAGTAAGATAACGTTAATTATATGATTAAGCAACTTTTTTTTCATAAATGACAATACATCATAATAATTGTCAACGTTTTAGGTACTGGCCATAATAAACCAAATCCTTCATGAGCTTTTGCTCATCCACTGTATTTAGACTAAATACCTCGTGTGTTTACAATCAGCTGATTGAAAGCGTGTAAAATAAATAAATTGTAAAGGTTTGAAAATGTCGATATTTTCAATTTAAGGAAGTAAGATAACGTTAAAGTAAATAAAATCTGCTAATATACAAAGGTTTACGTTTTATTTGGTACAAACTGCGTGTAAATTGGTCCAGTGGAAGTCTCAGACAAACTGTCCAAAGGATTGGAAATGTTGGCTTTTTTTCCCCATGTCAAATCTCCATAAGAAAAGTTTATTTTTCATTTTTGACAGATTTAACGTAAATATTTTTGAAATACAAATAAAACCTGCTAATATAGAACCGAAAACGTTTATTTTGGTACAACTCGCATGTAAATCGGTTCAGTAGAAGTCACAGACGAAGTGTCCAAAGGTTTTTTAACTTTGTGTTTTAAATATATAGATAACCGTAGCCTAAATAGTGAAAGTAACTAACAAATTCTCATTTCTTTTACGTTAAATTCTCATGGTCTTTTACGTCTCCCGGCAGACTTAATATTTTTTATTGCATTGTGGATATACCCATAAAACTTAGTACATGATTAAGCAAATTAAACTTATTATTTAAGGAATTATCGAATTTCTGTAATATGTGGCTTGCCCCACTACTAGTCGAAAGAAAATCTTAATTGCAAACATACGTTGATATATAAATAAAATTAAAGATATCTCATTAGGGGCAAAACGCGGGAGTCACCCCATGACGTCATCACGATGACGTCATCGACGATGATGTGATCAAGAACGCCACCAATGACGTCACTGATGACGTCATATGACAACCCATGACGTCACATAAATGACGTACTGATGACGTCATCGTTACTTACGTCACCTTGATGACGTCATGTACATCATGATCACGCTGAAAGTTATAATTTTTTAGAACGCTTTTGCCGTTTCTCACACTCTGCTCCGAGTTGTCGTTCGTGACCTTGAGGACCTGATAAACGAGGACCTTGAGCAAAAGTCGATGATAAACGGCCAAATTGAAAAGGAAACTTAATATTTGCAACGTGACTGCCTCAAACGTCACGTGACGAACAATTACCGGTCATATGATATACATTCCAATAGGTTAGCAACGAACAAACAAAAGTTCGGAAGAACTTTGTTCGGCGAACATGTTCGGCGAGTACGGACGCGGCTTTAGGTTTGGAAGCCAAAGTAGTCCTACTGCTTATGTAAAGCGATAAGCGATCTTCTAGGCTTGTGCTCCAAACAAATCCACAATTCCTTGGATCACTTGTACCGTCGAGTGGGTTAAGGTTTAATTATAATTCTAATTTATGAATTTAAAAGCTTAATAATTTAATTGTAATATTCAGAGTGATCAACTAATTTGGTGCCATCATTGATGTCTCGTAAACTTTAATAGCTACATTAAACTTGAAATGGGGGACTTTACCTCCTTTTAAGAGACCATTAAAAAATTTAGATTTTTTTATTGGCCGTTATTTTCCAATATGGCGACCAACTTACTAAGGAAATTTCTTATGGAACATTCGGTATTTTTAACATATTTGAACAAAGCGATCAAATTTAAGAGTTTTTATTCTTTTCCATTTTTTTTTCTAAACCTAACGGGTAGGGGAGTTAGAGACAATTAAAGTTCATCTTTAGTTTCTTAAGAATAACATGGGGGCAAATTTTATGTGCACATATTTGGGAAAAATTCATAAAAATAAAAATACTAAAGAATAAAAATGTCTTTAAATAATATTTTAAGAACATTTTACTTATAAAATTATTATTTACGCATGGAATAAATTATTTCCAATATAGCTGAAAAAACATTTCATCAATAAAATTTCAAAAAAAATTTGATGTTATAATGCAAAAATGACCTTAAAACATAAATTTAAGGCATAATATTTGGCCCATGTTATTCATATGGAACTAAATACACCTGTCGTAGATGACCTGCGTACTCAGGAATTTCCAAAGGAAGCCGAGCATGTTAGAGTGAGTTTAACGTACGAGGCGAAGCTGACTACGGCAATAATTAAAGCAAGTGCCAGTAAATCTCTTTTGGTACAAGATATTAAGGGTATTTTTCATAACTACGCAAAACTAGCGTATGCGTATTTTGTTTACATTTAGATCGTTAAAATTAAAAGAAGCTGATTATTTTATACAAACAAAATGTAAAAAAACAATAACGCCCGTTGTGGACAGATGGAGAGCTAATTGAGAGCATCAAAAGTAAATTTAGTGAGAGGGAAATTAGCCAATCGTTTTCCCTTGCTCTAAATTAGAACTTGGGAAAAAGTTATTTTCCTTGATATCAGCTGTCATCTAAAATAAATACTTTCCGTAGAGATGAAAATTAATTTTTTTAAATAATACTATGCTGCAATGGTTTGTAAATTACAATAAATCTTAAATAAATTTTTACATATTTTAAAAAGTACTACAAACAACACAATAAATCTCTACAGTATACTGAGGACAGCTGTTCCGACAGAGTCGTTTGAAATGAGGCCGTGCCTTACAAGCGCTCGCGTCACAATAGGAATTGTTTTTATTTATTTTAACCTTTGTCAGAGTCGTTATAAAACAAACAGAATACATCACCGGTAAGTTGGAGAACGTGTATTGTCCTTCACTTGCGGCTTTACTATCTGATGATTCATCTTGTCGTCCGGTGACGTAGTAGGCCCCACTCCTTCTCCACCTATGTATAAACCCATCTACCAGGCCATTTGATCATTTGGGCACCCCCCCCCTCCCAGTCTGTTGTTTTCATGGATAAATAATATACATTATTTATTAAATAAATAGTGTTTCATTCAAAAGGCAGTTTATCATTGTTATAATAAATGCTAGTGGTTGTAATTAGATGAGTGGTTAATTATTACAAATTCATCAATTTTTTCTTGTAAATTGAACTGTCTGCAAATACAAAATATCTCTTTTTTGTCAAGAAAAAACTAGTATAGTTGTTTTCATTATCAACAACTTTTTATAAATTATAACTCTGCTTCGATATCGGCATAAATTTAAAATCTGGTTACAACATTCATAAAAATTTGCAAAAAGTATGAAATATTTTAGTTTAATCATCATTGGAGTTATAAAAGTTTTGGCTGCGCAAATAATTCTCTAAATATTTTTGACGGTATTAAACTTTTAATTAAATTTTTTTGTATTTCTTTTATGAGTTTGAAAAAAATATTTGAAAGATGCTTTTAAACAAATATTTTATCTCCACAAAAACTTTTAAGTAGGTTTTATTAAACCATTTAAAAAACGATTACCCTCAGATGTAAACTGTTATTTTTAACACCTTTAACTGCCTAAACTATTTTTTAGTAATCAACGAGAGACTAGTTTTGAAAATAAGAGAAATAAAAGAAGAATAATAAAGAAATAATAAAGAGAAATAAATATCATAATAAAATTTTCAAGAGATAACTATTTTTATTATCAAAATGTAAATGTTATGGCGATTCAACTGTTTATTGCAATATAGATTAAACAAATAATAATTACCAGTTTTCTGTCTTTTACATTGTAAACATCTCCCTAACCTGCTTAGGGGGGAAAATGTTCACTAGGCTTGTTAACATAACACAGGATTTGCTTTAAGAATACATGACTGTACATTAAAACCTGTGCAAATAAAAATTGAGTAAAACGATAAAAATGTTATCTTATTGCAAGTGCGAAATTGAGTTTAAATCAAATAAAAAATTAGCTTTTACCTAAAGTCAGATTTTCTTTTTACTTTATCGCCAAATTTTATTTAAAAGTCTGTTATTATGTGTTTATTTTATACTACCTTTTTCCCGCGGCTTTGCTCGCGTTACTCGCCGTCAGGTTTAATCTTCTTATATGTAAGAAATCGCTGGAGTACCTAAAATTGGAAGTTTTTAATGTATTTGTTTCTTAGCAACCAATAAAAAAAGATATAAAAATATACTATTATATTTTATATAATAGTAGTAGATATAAAATAATAGTAGATAATAGTAGATATAAAAATAATAATACTTTTAGGCAAAATTAATATTATACGTACTTTAATATTATTGTAAAATTACTTATGTCGTCCGATCCATGAAGTTTAATATAGGCAGAATTTATGAATAGATTTTTTGAAAAATTAACGGCCCAACCCTAAAGCCGCGTCCACACTGGCCGAACATTCGTGGCGAACTTGTTCGGCGAACACAAAAAATCAACAAACATTCCTAACGAACAATTACCGGTCATATGATATACATTCCAATAGGTTAGCAACGAACAAACAAAAGTTCGGAAGAACTTTGTTCGGCGAACATGTTCGGCGAGTACGGACGCGGCTTTAGGTTTGGAAGCCAAAGTAGTCCTACTGCTTATGTAAAGCGATAAGCGATCTTCTAGGCTTGTGCTCCAAACAAATCCACAATTCCTTGGATCACTTGTACCGTCGAGTGGGTTAAGGTTTAATTATAATTCTGATTTATGAATTTAAAAGCTTAATAATTTAATTGTAATATTCAGAGTGATCAACTAATTTGGTGCCATCATTGATGTCTCGTAAACTTTAATAGCTACATTAAACTTGAAATGGGGGACTTTACCTCCTTTTAAGAGACCATTAAAAAATTTAGATTTTTTTATTGGCCGTTATTTTCCAATATGGCGACCAACTTACTAAGGAAATTTCTTATGGAACATTCGGTATTTTTAACATATTTGAACAAAGCGATCAAATTTAAGAGTTTTTATTCTTTTCCATTTTTTTTTCTAAACCTAACGGGTAGGGGAGTTAGAGACAATTAAAGTTCATCTTTAGTTTCTTAAGAATAACATGGGGGCAAATTTTATGTGCACATATTTGGGAAAAATTCATAAAAATAAAAATACTAAAGAATAAAAATGTCTTTAAATAATATTTTAAGAACATTTTACTTATAAAATTATTATTTACGCATGGAATAAATTATTTCCAATATAGCTGAAAAAACATTTCATCAATAAAATTTCAAAAAAAATTTGATGTTATAATGCAAAAATGACCTTAAAACATAAATTTAAGGCATAATATTTGGCCCATGTTATTCATATGGAACTAAATACACCTGTCGTAGATGACCTGCGTACTCAGGAATTTCCAAAGGAATTTTAAATTTTATTGTCCCCATAAACCCCATGGAGGTTGAGTATGTAGGTTTGCTGTCATATGTGTTTTGTAATCAAATATCAGTTAAACCCTAACGAATAAATGTATATACCAATTTTAACCAGTTATATCAACAAATAAGCGAGGTACATGATTTTGTAGAATTTTTGTAGAAATTTTTTGTTATATTTAATAATTCCAATCATTTTTATTTTCCGAATCTAAGATGTTTATTAAGTTTATGAAAAAATTTTTAAAAGAGATCAAAGTGTTGAAAGTGTATGGTCATAAAAAACACGCATTTTTTATATTGAAAGTGGCTATAAGGGCCAGTGATTTCATTAATAACTGCCTGACAAAATTGTTGATGTAGCTATGCACAATAAAGTATTATTTACAAAGTTAAAGAAACATATAAAAATACATATAATACCCCCGTCGCAGCAGACCTGCGTACTCAGCGAATTTCCAAAGGATCTTGAGATTTTGTGTTTTCCCCATAAACACCATAGGAATGAGTATGTAGGTTTGCTGCCATGGGATGTTGTTAGAAAATGTTAGTTTTGTTATAAAATGTAATAGTTAGGTAAGGTAAATATCAAATTGTATCAATATTCGACACTTTTAAAATTTTCCCATGAACCCCATGGGGTTGAGTATGAAGGATTGCCGCCATATGGGTGTTGTAAGCAAATATCAGTTAAACCCTACCTAGTGAATGTACATACCAAATTTTATCAAGTTATTCCAATAAATAAGTGAGATACAGGGTTTTGTTAATTCCCCATAAGAATAACATGGAAAACCTATTTTTGGATTTTCTCCGTAACCTGTTAAGCCATGTTAAAAATTCAAAATACTAAATTGTTTGTTTTTTAAACTCTTTTGAATGTTTTCAGTTAAAACTGTTGAATTTTAAAAACTAAGGTCCTAAAATGCCAAAAACCCATTTTTGACCCATTTGAAACCCCATAAAACCCCGTTCCCATAACCCGATCATGCTGATTTGCGAACTCTAGAAAATAGACCTGGTCTTACACCTTCATACCAAATTTCATCAAAATCGGAGGTCCCGTTCGAAAGTTATCAGTACCACGGACACACACACACACACACACACATATATATATATAAGTAGATAGTACTATGGGGTTCCTAGGACACTTTTGGAGACAATCAAAAATCAAACAAATTTCACAGTTTTTTAATACAATTATGCAATATTTTTGCCACTTTTTGGCCAATTTTCATTTAATATTTCTTCCACATTCACAAAATTGTGGTTTTAAAAACATTTCTCTAATACATTGTATACAAATTGCATTTTTTCTATCTTTACTATAATGATAATTATTAAAATTTGAAATATCTTTAATTTCTTTACATTTATGACATTGTTTTTCATTTAAGTCAATAACTTTAATATTATCATATAATTTTTTATAATACAAATCCTTACATTCTTTACAATAATGATATAACCCATCTTTAGTATTTTTATCTTTATAAAATTTAGATATATCTTTATATAATTTACACCTTAAACATATCTTTTCCATTTATATAAAATAAAATTTACAAATTGGTTTTTTTCAATTCATATTCATAAAAATTTCCAATAATATCTTCATTATTTTGATCTTTTATACTATAAGTAACTGGATTTGTATTATTAATTTTAGAAATTATAAATATTTCTCTAGACCAATTATTTTTATATTTATTAGAAAATATTGATCTTTTATTTCCAATTCTAACTCTATCATTTATTTTAAATTTTGATTTCGTTATTATTTTTGGTGGTTTATATTTAAAAACAGTATCTAATAAATCCTTTTCATTATTTTTATTTACTTCAATTGGTTTCATTTTAATTGTTGAATGATATGAATTATTATATTCTTTAACAATTTTTGGTAAAATATTTATCCATCTATAATTTTTATTAATTTCAAATTGTATTTTCATTTTTTCATTTTGTGTTCTATTATACCTTTCTATTATACTTGATTTTTCTTCATTTTCTGTATGATACAATTTAATATCATATTTATTTAATATTTCTTTAAATTCTTTATTGATAAATTCTAATCCTTTATCTGTATGTAAAAGATTAGGTGATATATGATTAATTTTAATTGCATCCTTAATTATTTCTTCAAATGCTCTAGAAACTGTTTTCCATCTTTTTTCTTTAATGGTTTTGACCAAACATATTTTGAGAAAGTATCTATCACATTTAACATATATTTATAACCATCATTTTCTTTTTCATAATTTTTCATTATAATTAAATCTGCTGCCCATAAATCATCAATACCTAATGTAATTATTTTTCTTTTTAAAAATTTCTTTCTAATTGGAGCATGAATTTCATTTGCTTCAATTATTTGTTCATTTTTAGTTAATTCTTTTTTAATTATAGGTTTAACTTCTTTTTTTAAAATTTTACTTTTATTTGTTTTACAAATTGAACATTTAGTAGCAATTCTATATAATCCATTTTTCATTTTAACAATTTGTGGATTAATATTTTTAGTTTTTTTCTTACATATGTGACAATGAATTGGTTCATTCATTTATGTATAATTTTTTTAAATAAATGGATATGTGTTATAGATGTCATAATCAAACTAATTTTACTATTATTGGAAATTGTGTAGGATGTAATATATGTAAAAGAATTATTTATGAAAAAAAGATTAAGAGAAAAAATAATAAGAATAAACATCTTAAACATATTTTAAGAGAATTTAACCATTTTCAACCATATAAAACACAACAATTAATTAATGAATTATATATTTTATGTATTTCCAATCATTTTGAAATAACACCTAAGAATATAAAATTATTTTTAAAACAAAGGAATTGTACAAATTGGATATTTTACTATCAATTTTTAAACAAAATATACAATATTGATTTTGAATTGAATAATGAAGATAAAGAAAAAATTACACTATTTTTTAATAAATATTTATGTTTTAAGAAAAGTAATATATCATACAAAAAATTATTACCTATGATTTTTAAATACTTAAATATGGATTTTTGTATAAAACCTAATTATGATAATGACTTTTTAACATATCTATCACAAACAAGTTTGTGATATTTTTTTCCTATATAAATGGATCTGCTAGAAGAAATTAATAATATTGGAGAATTAAGATTTAAAGAATAAAAACCATTAAAAAGTTTAAATTTAAATGAAAAATATAAAATTGAAAAATTTGAAAGAATTAAAGATAAATATGGATATACTATTATTGTTGAATTAGAAAAATGTAAAGTACATTTACCAAAAAGATTTACTAATGTAATTGATGATAAATCGATTAAAGAATTAAATAAAAAAGATTTACATTTAATTGTCACTGATATTAAGACTTTTGATGATAAAGAAACTGCTTTAGTTAAATTTGAATAATTACTACAATATTATTGATAATAAACCTTAATTTTACTTGTTTTAAAAAAATTCAAATTTTATTGAAAAAATACTCTAGAAAACTTAAATTCACTTATGAAAAGTCGACTATTGAAAAAATACTTATAAAATATGATAATTTTACTTGTTTTTAAAAAAATTTATTTTGTAGAAAATTCAGGCATATTTGTTTTCATTAAAATTGCATATTTTTTATGACAATTTGACAAAAGCTGAAAATTGGCCAAAAAGTGGCAAAAATATTGCATAATTGTATTAAAAAACTGTGAAATTTGTTTGATTTTTGATTGTCTCCAAAAGTGTCCTAGGAACCCCATAGTACTATCTACTTATATATATATATATGTGTGTGTGTGTGTGTGTGTCCGTGGTACTGATAACTTTCGAACGGGACCTCCGATTTTGATGAAATTTGGTATGAAGGTGTAAGACCAGGTCTATTTTCTAGAGTTCGCAAATCAGCATGATCGGGTTATGGGAACGGGGTTTTATGGGGTTTCAAATGGGTCAAAAATGGGTTTTTGGCATTTTAGGACCTTAGTTTTTAAAATTCAACAGTTTTAACTGAAAACATTCAAAAGAGTTTAAAAAACAAACAATTTAGTATTTTGAATTTTTAACATGGCTTAACAGGTTACGGAGAAAATCCAAAAATAGGTTTTCCATGTTATTCTTATGGGGAATTAACAAAACCCTGTATCTCACTTATTTATTGGAATAACTTGATAAAATTTGGTATGTACATTCACTAGGTAGGGTTTAACTGATATTTGCTTACAACACCCATATGGCGGCAATCCTTCATACTCAACCCCATGGGGTTCATGGGAAAATTTTAAAAGTGTCGAATATTGATACAATTTGATATTTACCTTACCTAACTATTACATTTTATAACAAAACTAACATTTTCTAACAACATCCCATGGCAGCAAACCTACATACTCATTCCTATGGTGTTTATGGGGAAAACACAAAATCTCAAGATCCTTTGGAAATTCGCTGAGTACGCAGGTCTGCTGCGACGGGGGTATTATATGTATTTTTATATGTTTCTTTAACTTTGTAAATAATACTTTATTGTGCATAGCTACATCAACAATTTTGTCAGGCAGTTATTAATGAAATCACTGGCCCTTATAGCCACTTTCAATATAAAAAATGCGTGTTTTTTATGACCATACACTTTCAACACTTTGATCTCTTTTAAAAATTTTTTCATAAACTTAATAAACATCTTAGATTCGGAAAATAAAAATGATTGGAATTATTAAATATAACAAAAAATTTCTACAAAAATTCTACAAAATCATGTACCTCGCTTATTTGTTGATATAACTGGTTAAAATTGGTATATACATTTATTCGTTAGGGTTTAACTGATATTTGATTACAAAACACATATGACAGCAAACCTACATACTCAACCTCCATGGGGTTTATGGGGACAATAAAATTTAAAATTCCTTTGGAAATTCCTGAGTACGCAGGTCATCTACGACAGGTGTATTTAGTTCCATATGAATAACATGGGCCAAATATTATGCCTTAAATTTATGTTTTAAGGTCATTTTTGCATTATAACATCAAATTTTTTTTGAAATTTTATTGATGAAATGTTTTTTCAGCTATATTGGAAATAATTTATTCCATGCGTAAATAATAATTTTATAAGTAAAATGTTCTTAAAATATTATTTAAAGACATTTTTATTCTTTAGTATTTTTATTTTTATGAATTTTTCCCAAATATGTGCACATAAAATTTGCCCCCATGTTATTCTTAAGAAACTAAAGATGAACTTTAATTGTCTCTAACTCCCCTACCCGTTAGGTTTAGAAAAAAAAATGGAAAAGAATAAAAACTCTTAAATTTGATCGCTTTGTTCAAATATGTTAAAAATACCGAATGTTCCATAAGAAATTTCCTTAGTAAGTTGGTCGCCATATTGGAAAATAACGGCCAATAAAAAAATCTAAATTTTTTAATGGTCTCTTAAAAGGAGGTAAAGTCCCCCATTTCAAGTTTAATGTAGCTATTAAAGTTTACGAGACATCAATGATGGCACCAAATTAGTTGATCACTCTGAATATTACAATTAAATTATTAAGCTTTTAAATTCATAAATCAGAATTATAATTAAACCTTAACCCACTCGACGGTACAAGTGATCCAAGGAATTGTGGATTTGTTTGGAGCACAAGCCTAGAAGATCGCTTATCGCTTTACATAAGCAGTAGGACTACTTTGGCTTCCAAACCTAAAGCCGCGTCCGTACTCGCCGAACATGTTCGCCGAACAAAGTTCTTCCGAACTTTTGTTTGTTCGTTGCTAACCTATTGGAATGTATATCATATGACCGGTAATTGTTCGTTAGGAATGTTTGTTGATTTTTTGTGTTCGCCGAACAAGTTCGCCACGAATGTTCGGCCAGTGTGGACGCGGCTTTAGGGTTGGGCCGTTAATTTTTCAAAAAATCTATTCATAAATTCTGCCTATATTAAACTTCATGGATCGGACGACATAAGTAATTTTACAATAATATTAAAGTACGTATAATATTAATTTTGCCTAAAAGTATTATTATTTTTATATCTACTATTATCTACTATTATTTTATATCTACTACTATTATATAAAATATAATAGTATATTTTTATATCTTTTTTTATTGGTTGCTAAGAAACAAATACATTAAAAACTTCCAATTTTAGGTACTCCAGCGATTTCTTACATATAAGAAGATTAAACCTGACGGCGAGTAACGCGAGCAAAGCCGCGGGAAAAAGGTAGTATAAAATAAACACATAATAACAGACTTTTAAATAAAATTTGGCGATAAAGTAAAAAGAAAATCTGACTTTAGGTAAAAGCTAATTTTTTATTTGATTTAAACTCAATTTCGCACTTGCAATAAGATAACATTTTTATCGTTTTACTCAATTTTTATTTGCACAGGTTTTAATGTACAGTCATGTATTCTTAAAGCAAATCCTGTGTTATGTTAACAAGCCTAGTGAACATTTTCCCCCCTAAGCAGGTTAGGGAGATGTTTACAATGTAAAAGACAGAAAACTGGTAATTATTATTTGTTTAATCTATATTGCAATAAACAGTTGAATCGCCATAACATTTACATTTTGATAATAAAAATAGTTATCTCTTGAAAATTTTATTATGATATTTATTTCTCTTTATTATTTCTTTATTATTCTTCTTTTATTTCTCTTATTTTCAAAACTAGTCTCTCGTTGATTACTAAAAAATAGTTTAGGCAGTTAAAGGTGTTAAAAATAACAGTTTACATCTGAGGGTAATCGTTTTTTAAATGGTTTAATAAAACCTACTTAAAAGTTTTTGTGGAGATAAAATATTTGTTTAAAAGCATCTTTCAAATATTTTTTTCAAACTCATAAAAGAAATACAAAAAAATTTAATTAAAAGTTTAATACCGTCAAAAATATTTAGAGAATTATTTGCGCAGCCAAAACTTTTATAACTCCAATGATGATTAAACTAAAATATTTCATACTTTTTGCAAATTTTTATGAATGTTGTAACCAGATTTTAAATTTATGCCGATATCGAAGCAGAGTTATAATTTATAAAAAGTTGTTGATAATGAAAACAACTATACTAGTTTTTTCTTGACAAAAAAGAGATATTTTGTATTTGCAGACAGTTCAATTTACAAGAAAAAATTGATGAATTTGTAATAATTAACCACTCATCTAATTACAACCACTAGCATTTATTATAACAATGATAAACTGCCTTTTGAATGAAACACTATTTATTTAATAAATAATGTATATTATTTATCCATGAAAACAACAGACTGGGAGGGGGGGGGGGTGCCCAAATGATCAAATGGCCTGGTAGATGGGTTTATACATAGGTGGAGAAGGAGTGGGGCCTACTACGTCACCGGACGACAAGATGAATCATCAGATAGTAAAGCCGCAAGTGAAGGACAATACACGTTCTCCAACTTACCGGTGATGTATTCTGTTTGTTTTATAACGACTCTGACAAAGGTTAAAATAAATAAAAACAATTCCTATTGTGACGCGAGCGCTTGTAAGGCACGGCCTCATTTCAAACGACTCTGTCGGAACAGCTGTCCTCAGTATACTGTAGAGATTTATTGTGTTGTTTGTAGTACTTTTTAAAATATGTAAAAATTTATTTAAGATTTATTGTAATTTACAAACCATTGCAGCATAGTATTATTTAAAAAAATTAATTTTCATCTCTACGGAAAGTATTTATTTTAGATGACAGCTGATATCAAGGAAAATAACTTTTTCCCAAGTTCTAATTTAGAGCAAGGGAAAACGATTGGCTAATTTCCCTCTCACTAAATTTACTTTTGATGCTCTCAATTAGCTCTCCATCTGTCCACAACGGGCGTTATTGTTTTTTTACATTTTGTTTGTATAAAATAATCAGCTTCTTTTAATTTTAACGATCTAAATGTAAACAAAATACGCATACGCTAGTTTTGCGTAGTTATGAAAAATACCCTTAATATCTTGTACCAAAAGAGATTTACTGGCACTTGCTTTAATTATTGCCGTAGTCAGCTTCGCCTCGTACGTTAAACTCACTCTAACATGCTCGGCTTCCTCTCCCCAGTGAAATTTTGGGTTCCCGTGTTCAGCTTCGAATCACATATGAAACTTAAGTGCGTCCCGTAAAAAATCTCAACATCAAAATAGATTAGATGATGTTGATAGTTACTAGAAAATTTCAATAGATAGGCCTATTAATAGTATTTAAGTGTATAATTTATAGTTTTTTACTAAGCCTGGAAAAACAACACAATAAAGAACGATTTTCGAACCAGAAACTTGTGCTGAATAGTTGAGCTTGATTCTTTCTTACATGATTAATTTTTATTTCTGGTTGTATTAAGAGTTCGGTCGGAAAAATTCAACAGGCTTGTTTATTTTTACAAAGCACTTATACCTAGACATTTTACTTTTGTTTTTTTATTTTATTGGACCTGCAATTTTTATAAAGTGCATTCTGTTTTTGGCTGCATTTATCATTTTTGTATGCGAGTAAAATTATTCAATAGTATGACACTTAGATTCAAAACTATAGCCTAGAGCCGACACGAGGCCCATGAACCCTTCAACCAGTCAGAATTCACAGTCAGTTGCAGAACCGTAGGCTACTCGTGGTAGACTCCTGCAGCGAGACTACGGTTAGATTGCGACCCGAGTTCAATGGTTTTGATTTGTTGTGTTACTAAAAATGTGTGTCAATCATATACCACTGTACCATAATTTGAAAGATCTATGACGATAAATATGTCACAAACTATCATATTGTCTTATTTTGTTATTCAACTGTTGTATGAGTTCCATGGTAATATTTAAATAAAAAACCTATTCAATATAAATTGAAACACATCTGAATAAAATGAGAACAAAAAGTTTATTACATAACTCCTGTTAGTTGCCTTAGTGGTTAACTTAAAACAAGTCAGTCGAGCATGGAATGGATAGTGTTAACATCACATTAATAAGGTATTGAGATTTTTTCGTAATATTATTTCTAGAGCTATAATGTCGTGTAACTATGCAAAATAAAAACAAGCAATTAATAATTACTTAAAAATGTATTTCAATAATGGCAATATGTAATCCTCAAACATTTAAATAAAAGTTTTGCAAGAACTATGTTTGAATGCAATAAACAGAAAGGCTATAATTTATGCAGAATGGAAGAAGATATTGGTTATTATAATCTTTTTTACTAATACTCCTTTGTTTCCAACTGAACCACATTTTCAGATTTTATTAAATTTAGTTCTTTTAACCTATTTCCATAGTGAAATATAAATATAAATCCATGCTTTGAAAAATATTCATTTCAAACTAAATATAGAATATATTAACTTGATGGAATTACTTTATAACAGTTTTTTTAATTGTAATAAAAAGACAAAACATTTTTATAGCCAATTTGGTTAGCTCATAGAAACAAATTTTATTGTAAATGTAAAACTACACCAAACATCTTTTGATCAGAAACTTTGGTTTGTTGCAAGATAAACGCGTTTAAGAGAGAGTCAGATACAACTGCAGTTTGTATTGACGTAGAAGCTTCTGGGCTGATCTTTATTATTTTATCCTCAAAATCTTTGCCTCTACTTCACTTCCCAATAAACTGTCTACAAGTAATATTTTTGCTTCATCTGTTCCTTTTTCTGTAAACTTATACTGACAAACATATTTACAGACAAACTTAAAATGCATATTTTGCTGAGTAGACTTGTGGTATTTAACAGTAAGTTTCTTTGCAAAAGTTTTAGTTTTCAAATTAACTCGTTTTAATTTTAAATTTAACGTCTTTAAATGAATATTTGTTTTAATTTCAGTCTAGATGGTGAAAAAGTAACAACTATTATCTCCCTGTCACATTATGGATTATTATAAATTTTTTGAACAATGATCTTTATTTTAAACTATATTTGGAATTTATCATTATTAAAACTAAAAAATTTTACCTTACAAAGCCGCAAATAAATGAATAAACAACAAAAGCCAATAAAGAATGCATCCTTTGTGTTTCACATTCTATACAAATAAAAAAATTCTTTTCATACAAAATGTACATAAATACGTCATAACGTTTTTACCTACTGATGATGAAAGATAATTTATAGATTGTTTGTTAATTCTTTCCTTGGGATATAACCTATCCTAACCTATAGGTGCGTCTTTTTGCGCTCCCCGTTTTCGTTTCAGAGTTCATTCCAGTTCCGAAACTCATAATCTTCTGCAGCCTGCTTATAAGCTACTTTTGAGAAAAGAAAGCGTCCTTCAGCAGTCCACCAAGAGCCCTATATCTTGCCTTCTCCAGCTCTGTGCAGTCAAGCAGCAAGTGATCTGCAGTTTCTTCTGACCGAACACACTTCCTGTAGGAGTGTTTGTTTTAAACAGTTGTTTTAAAAAGTTTACATATCATCCTGTATTAAATTTATAGTACACTTTTGTTATAGCAGCATAATAGGATAGTAAGTTTACATATCTTTTGTACACCTTTTCAAAGTTTACAGCTGTTTTATTTTATTTTGTGTATTTCCACGCCTGAGGCATACTATAAAGTTTTAAAGGGGAACGGTCCAAACACCGGTTTTGTTCTTATCCAACGTCAACCTTTTGTATACCCCTTTTACAATTAATTAATGTGTCGAAAAATGGAATTCTATTTCCCACAACAATGAAAATTTCCTCAATGCCCTAATGATATCCCCTATTGTCTTCACAATCATATGTTATTTTAACTTCACTCTTGAAATTCAGATTGTAGATCAGGACTGATGATCGTGTTCACCTTTTAGTTTCAGTTGCAAACGCTTCTTTTTACATCTCAAACGTTAAAATAAGATTATTTTTACGAAAAATCAAAGCAATGGCATAAAATCACACAAGACTTAAACCAATTCAATAATAGTAGTTAGATTTGGTTACTTCTGGCACAGGTCAGCTGCCCCGGAAGCCACGTGCCGGGGCACATAGCTTCCGGTCGTATATTAAATGAGGGGGAGGTATGCATAAATTAAAAGTTAGTTCAAAACTGAAATTCAACTTGATAATTGGGTTACGGAAAGTATGTCAAGGTCATCCCGAGTAAGTTTTAAAAAAGCCTATCCCGCTAGCACAGGAAATAGTTCTGAGAGTTGAACTACCCGGTGATAGCGGGATAGGTAGATTTAAGTTTTGAACTTTATTCGTAAAAACAAATACAATCAATGTGCAAAAACAAATACAATCAATGTGCAATACAAGTTGAATTTTTGTGATGAAATACGGAGTTGTAAAAGCAAACGCCGACGACGAGGATAAGGTACAGGCAGAGTCCCCAGATGACATACTTGACAAGTTTGAAGAAACGTAATATTTCGAGTTGGTTTTCCCGTTCCAATTGCAAACGTTTAATTTCCAATTTCAATTTTTCTTCTTTCATCTTTTCCTCTTCCATCCTTGTGACGAAGGAAACTTTATCCATCATATCCATCTTTAGTGTTGTTTTTTGGTGTTTGAAATTTTGAAACAAGTGATGTTGATAGTTCAAATGTTGGAGACGGAATGAGAAGTGAAAGCGAGGAACGTTAGTTAAACGAAGAAGTGGTGGGGGGAAGTTGAATTACAAAGAGGTGGTGGGGGAAGTTGAATCACAATGAAGTGGTGGGGGAAGGAGGTTGCTCACCATTTGCTTCCGTACTTGTTGTTGTCGTGTCTGATTGTAGAGGTGTAAGTGGAGTAAGATTCAGCAAACTATCTTCATCAGAACTTTCAACCTTATCACAAATAGGACAGACGTAAGTTATTTCCAGATTCATTTTAACAGTGTTGAATTTACTAACAATTTCGTGTAAAGTATTAAATATTTCTTGCAAATCTTCTTTGGAATTTACTTCGAAACTAGAATTCATTCGTGCCAACGGAGAGTTGTTCATCGTGCGAGAGTCGGTGATTGAATGAAGATCGGCGCTTATTTGTCGGTGAGCATGAGCTTGTGACCAAGTAAATAGCTAAGTTCCTCTTCTTCGTCTTTCAATTCAAATATCTTAGCTGAAGTAGTAGGCGTTGTTTCGTCTTCACTCGATGATGAAGAAAATTGAAATATCCTAGCTGAAGTAGTAGTCGTTGTTTCGTCTTCACTCGATGATGAAGAATCACGAGGACGTAAATAGTGAACATCAAGTCTGATCCATCTCATAGGATATCTATCCATGACAGAAAGCAAATTTTGAAATATTTCCTCCAATTCTTCTCTGTCAGTTATTATATGTTGAAACTTGACGAAAGGCGATCCCATGTTGTTAGTTAGAGTGTTGGAAGTGAAATAATTCAAAGGTGGATTCAATAAGATACAAAACTTAAACTAATGGTGGGGGGAAGTCTAAAAACCAATGGTGGGGGAAATCTCAAGGTCATCCAATTGAAGTTTTAAAAAAGAGTGTAAAACTGAAATTACACATTCGATGGTTCTACAGGATCGGAATACCAATCTGACCTGTATTTACATCTTTTTATCATATGTGTACAAAAATCATCTTGATGAGACTTGGTGCGTTGACAATGAGCTAGATCGAGAGGATGAAATTTGAAACATCTTTGAGGACAGCATGTATGAAAATATCTTGATTTGTAAAATTTGAAAGTTCGTAATTCCGGTGGCGGTAGTTGTTTTGTTTTGCACTTGCAGTAACAAGATCCAAAAAATTCACATTTAGTGCAAGCTAACCCGTCCACCATCATTGGTCCTAAATCTGTACACTGTTGTTCACAACAGTAACGAGGTTCGTACTTGTACTTTTGTTCTTCCATGTTGACGCTGCTGAGTCCAGTGAAAGAATAAGAGTGTATAGTGTTGAATAGTCAGTTTTATGTACTACAAAAAGTGGTGGGGGTAATTTCAAGGTCATCCAAACGAAGTTTTAAAAAATTATACCTTACTAATGTAAGGAATATTTATACTTAAGAAGTTTATTTCTGTTTATCTTCTTCAGACTTTGTCTGTTTTTGTTTGTCTTCTTCAGCCTTTTTCTCTCTCTCCGCTTTAGCCATAGCGATAAGTTCTTCAGTCGATAGTGGATGTACTTCAGGAAATTTTAAAATTAATTTAGCTTGATATCCTTCTTTAGTTAATATATTTAAATCTTCAGTCATTTGTTCAACGGTGTTGTAATCTTTTCCATAGATTTTTCCATCAAGTTCGATCATCATTCTGTATAACATCTTTAAAATTAGGTGTTGACGCAGCGAGAGTCGGGAAGCGAATGATTAGTTATACAAGTATCATTCCCTTTTTATCAACTTGACATTGATCACGTGATTCCTTAGTTTTATTTGTTAAAAGTTATTTAACATTGGTAATACTTGTGGAACTTGATGTTATGTTGACCAGTCGGTGATGAAGATGTTGTAGATTGTGTTGAAAGAAATACTTCATCATCACAGTATTTTGTTTTAGTAAACATCCTTACATTAGTAGCACTAACATCAACAGTTAAGTGATAACCACCGGTAAGTAAAACTCGCATTTCGTTGGTTAAATCTTCAAGTTGTTCAAAACTCGTAATGGTGTTGGTATCGTAAGATGCACACTTGACCTTTAGGGACATGTTGAAGTTTTGTATTTAGTTATAGAGAGCGAGATGTGTACGGTACGAAAGGTAGTCGTAGACTGATGAATTTCACAAGTTGATTTTCACTTTTATTATCACACAAAATTGGGTCAAGGTCATCCCGTGGAATTTTTAAAAAAGCAACATATTGCTATGTACAAAGACATAACAATATGTTGCTTCTTTTATTTTTTTTGTTTTATATCATCTTTATTGAGAAACCATTACAAACATATATATTTACAAAGTTATGTACAAACTAGTTAGTAGTAGGTGTTACATGAATAGTTAGTTCAGTTGAGTTGTTTCCACTCGGTCCGTGTGAAACTAAATAGAGTGCGCCAGGTTGAATAACTCGAAGATCTTCATTTTGTAGAAGTTGTACAAACCGTTTCGGTAGGAAGATTTGAAACTTCGGTTCGTCACCAACTGTATACGGCGCCTCGCTCAATGTGCAATTAATAGCATCACCAACTGAAGTGTCCATCTTCTTGATTGTATGTATGATGTAATGTTTTTCTTCTTTTAGTTCAGAACATTTCTTCGTCGGTAAGATTGTTGATTTAGAATGAGCGATGAATTGATCAACCAGATTTTGAAGAAAGTTCTGCGATGCCATCTTGATGTTATTGTTAATCTTCTTGTTAGTAATAATGTCCGTCGGAGATGTTGTCTCTTCGGAGGTTCGAGTAATACTCATGCTGCGTCATGGTAGCGCTCTCACTTTTATTACCGACATTACCCCCACCATTCTGTTGAAGGAAATTATTTAAGCGGTAGGCATTCTTCAAAGCGCACTGTGACCTTCGATGTTTAAAACTCTTTGATGAAATATAAAGTTCATTGAAGTAGCATTGGAAATCTCTATCTATTATTGAATTTATCACTTCGTTGCTTGTAAATGATTGTATCCAATTAGCTTTTTCCAATCCTCTTGTGTAGATAGTTTTGAACTCTTTGCAGTAATGATTCATAATGTGCGGCATCATGTTATAATTAATAAAACCTTCATCCCATCTTAAGTTGTGAAAATGTTTGTACAACCATTTGTTTGTAACTTTCGCTTTAGTTGTTAGTCTATTGAATGGTAATGGAGGTTTGAATAAGTAATGATAAACTACAGATGTGTTCATATCCAAAATTACTAATTCTTTTATAATAAAATTTCCATCATTTCCTCGAAAAGCTTGAAATTCAATTATACCTTTTTTAACTTCCATTATATGTGGCGCATTAGAAAACGAAACCCGTTTGTTCATGATGAAGTCTCGTCAGCAACTGACTTGTATTACAAACACGATTGTTCTTCTTTAACTTCTTGCGCTTCTTCGTCGATATTAAAGTTGGTGTGATAGTTGTTCAATTGTCTCCACATATCCACTTCTTGAGGTATTCGATTAAAAATTGAAGTATCCACGGGACCGTATAAAATTGGAACGAAAGGTTGTCTGTCCAATGTATCGATTAGATAGTCTTTGATTATTGCACTTGAAAATATTAGTTGTTTCAAATATCTGGTGACGGGACCGGTAGTACAACTTAAAGTGTAAAATTCTTCTTTAGTCAAATGTAATTTTACATCATGTCTAGTTAAATCTCTGAAGCGAACCATTTGTCCTCCACGATGTTTCACTATATCAACTTCAATATTTGATTCCAATAAACTTAATCTTGTTCTTCTTCCAAATGTGTTGTTACTCAAATAGCATTCCAAAAGATGTAAATGTTTCATAAATGATTCCCAAGAAGTTTCAGTGAATGTAACCATTTTATTTCCATGATTTAAAATAACAATCGGTGAATAATCCAATGATTTTAAAATTCCAACTGAAATACTTTTCGTCATGCATGAAGAAATGGGGTAGAAAATCCGAAGAAATACTTCTGTTAAAATATTAGTTGTAATGTTAACTTCAACCTTTTTTCTTTTTACTTCTTTTTCAGCTTCTCCTTCTTCTTTTTCTTCTTCTCTCTTCTTATGTTTGTTAAACTTGAGGAACTCGTCCATTTCTCGTTCAACTTGTTTTTCTATATCTGAACTATTCTCATCCATTAGAGGTGTATTTTCTTCTCCGTTAGTAGAACTCATCTTGCGAACGATGTTTCCCATACGACGGTCGAAGATATAATGAATTTTCCACTCATGATTTTCTCGCTTTTATGTTTTTTGTCGAATCCTTGAAATTTATACACTCACATAAATGTTTGTTTTTAACTTGTCTTTCACAAACGAAATTCTAACCTCAAAAATTGAGACAGATAATTCTAACCTCAAAAATCTGCAGTCGTTGTACTAATTCTTTTTAAAGTACATTCTTCACGATTCCGGTCAGCGGTGTGTAAGTAACTATTTTATCATGTAGAATAAGACAGTATGCTGAAGTTCCATCCGCTACTGGTTCTTCAAATTCCATTTCAATTTTTATATCCACACTTGATGATTTTACCGATTCATTTTGTTTTGAACAATCTATTACAATTATTGGAGCCTTGGAATAATATTGGTCAGGTGATAATAGTGGAGTATTAGTCTTTCCATAATATGACGATTGAAATCTTGCATACATATCGTATAAAATGGAAAAACGTTTTTTGCTGAACATGACATTCAAATTGTCATACGGAAAGAATTGAGAGTTTAGGAAAACTTTACAATTCTTTATTTTACAGTTATCAAATTGACCGGCATTTGCAGTGATAACATCTTTTCGCTTAGTTTGAAAACCGAGTATTATGTACCTTGCTCGTTCCAAGTAAGTTGATGTCTTGACGGTCCATGTTTGTCGTTCGGTCTGAGGTAGTGTAGGATATTCATGGAATTCCCAACTTCGGAATGGCATCACAATATCACGGTCAGATTTTAACTTTCTCAATAATACGATTCTATGTTCATCAGCCAATCTTACATGAGGTACTCTCCAAACATTTTTATCTAATTGTAGTTGCCATTCCAGTTTATCTTCAGTAGTTGCAGGGTCTGCAAGTATCAAGTCCTTGTTAGTTGAAGATCTGAGTAATACCAATTCTTGTTTGACATTTATTATTACTCGTTTGTAATCTTCAGCGAATCCCAAAAGCAATCGTAAAGGTACATGAAAATCAAAGTGACCGTTGGAATTCGGTGTTATAGTGTCTTTATCAGGAGCAACCCATCCGGCGGTGACTATTGAATTCTTCTCATGCGGTGTTAATGATGTTAATCCTTTCAATGTTGTTGTTATACCAACCTTTTTTGTCGAATCAACTGTCACCCCTGATATCTCATATCTTATTTCATCAAAAAGATATGCCATCGGGTTATTTATAAAAGGAACTGTTGAAGCAGTTTTTCCATCCAATTTTAATACCCGTCCTTCAATGTATAAATAACTTTCACACGGTAATGTGTAAATATCTTGTTGTTGAATGGGAATCCTTATTTCATCGTTATTGTTTAATTTTGATGAAGTGTAAGGGTTTTGCGTGTGATATTCCTTCTCCCATAGTGTTTCGTCGAATGTCGGTCCTTGAGATATATCCAGGATATCCATCGTTGTTAAGTTTCAATCCAATCTTCTGTAGAAAACGAATGTTGTCCGATGTTAACTCTTCCAATGTCGAGGAGCTACTGAGCTCCCGACTCTTCCGTTGCGGTTTAAATGATAATCCCATGTTGACCTTTATGTTGCCGCTCTGATGTGTATCCGTATAGTTATCGTTTCTCCTCTAAAGTCAACACTAACACCGTCTTGATCCAATATGTTCAGTACGATGTCTGAAATGAAACTGGTGTTTAACGGTAGGTATATCAAGTTTTGTGGCTTCTCAACAATTTTAAAACCAGGAGCCACTGTTGGATAAAATGTATGTAAAATATGCTGATTCACTCCTTCTCTATACGATCCGTGTATAATATTACACGTTACATCGATACTATTGACTTTCAATATTGTAACAGTTGTATCACCTGAATGAGTAGTTCCAGGAGTTAAGATTTTCTTTTTTGTATCTGTAAATCCAAGTAAACTGCCAATCGACTGTTCCAAGCTGACATCAATATAATATTTTGAAGTTATTTCTGCTTTTAAAGTATTATTGTTTCCTTTAACGGTGATATTGTCTTCTCCGAGTTGTTTCTGTAATAATTGGTTTATATCATCGATTTCATAAGCTCCAGTAGGAAATGTAATTATTTTCAATTCTGAGTATTTTCCTGAAGCATCCTTAGTTTCATAATAATGTAGTAAATTGTTCTTTCCTTCCGTAACATTGGGTATTGAGTTGTAGGTAGTCAAATCAAGTAATGCCGCTTCCCATAATCTTTCCTTGGATAGACGCAATGCTGGGAACAGCGTACTTTTCAATGTGGATGAATTTCCACTCAGTGACACTGTATACGATGACATCTTAAATCTGACTGACACTCTTCGCTAGAAACTCCAAACATAAATGCCCACATATTTCAGTATTGTTAGGTTGTTCTCTTTTGTAATTGTAAAAAATGTTTTTGGAGTTTCGAAAATAATGTTGCAGTTCTTTCAGCGGTGGTAGATTGCCAAAACTGTCAAAGTAGTAAACGGTTTGTCCGAGCTTTTTATAGCATACCCAATGAGTGCCTGGACCATAGGTGGAATCCAAATTTACTATTCCAGTTTCATTTTCCCATATTTTAGTTGGTAATGCATCTTTCATAAAAACTCCTCGAAAAAATGGTATTTTCAAACATTTTACATAATCATTTAACTGATGATTTGTTAAGGCTTTATTTGGAATTATCAATTGATTCTTTTTATTTAGTACACACGGTATGGTCTTAGGTATAAACCTGCTCCGTTTTTTACCATTTGCCAAACAGAAGTCTTCTTTACATTTGCCTTACGAGTTCTACGACGTCCTTTTTTAATGTTTCCACCTCTTTTGGGAGCGCTTCTTTTTGCAGGTCTTCCTCTGCGACGTCTTCCAGCACCTAACTTTGCTTTCGTCTTCATGGCTGTAGTTACTGCCCAAGCCGCTGCTTTTTCTGCAATACTTGCGTCACTTGATTTTACTCTTTGCCAAGCTTTTTCCGCTAGAATTTTATCCGCTATTGATCTATTTGTTGAATCTTTATACTTTGAATATGCTATATCGTGTTCTTTGCAAGCTTGATCTAATTTATTAATTCCAGGATCTCCTCTTGCTAAACGTTTTGACAACTTAGTTCCAGGTCCACAATATTGATAACCTCCGGGCAGATGTAATTCGTATGGTAAAGCGTCTATCGCTCGATTCACAACAGCACCAATTGGAATCCGTCTGAGCACTGATAATGCAGCTGATGTTAAACCACGTCCTCTCTTGCCGCTGTCTTGACGACGACTGAGCGATACGGTCTTCATTATGCTGTTTTATGTAACCAACGTCTTCACTCTATGAAATACTTTATGATAATGAATCCTTTTTTTGTGTATTCTATACTTAAATATTCATAAGTTTTACTAGTATCTATCAATGATTTCATCTTTAATCCATTGGTTTCTCTGAGAATCTTCGATTTTATTGTGTTTCATCGATGCATTAATCAAATGATTATGCATATCAATAACTACATTACCTACAAGATTCATTACATACTCTACATTAGTAGCATCTTTGTTACGTGTAGGATTATCAAGATTTGTGATACGTTTACCATTACATGTATACACAGATGGATCGTTTGTAGAGGTTGCTATAACTTGATTAATAGTAGCAACATCATTCGGAGCTATTCCTGCTGATATGTTAGATATTCTTCTATTTTTTCCATCATATAAGTTATTTATTTTATCTAAAACTATAGTTTGTTTCACAACAACACAATCATTATCATCTTTACCAGATTTTACATGGGTTAATCGTCTACCTCCACATATAAAGTTAACACCAGTAGCTGATAGTTGTGGCACTTGTGTTAAAATAACAGCATCATGTTCTTCCGTGCCTAAACTTATATTTGACAATCTTTTATTTTTTCCATCCCACTTGTTATTTTGTAGTTGTAGTAAGGTAAACTTTTCACTTCCTTGCACAAACTCATCACCTTTCTTTGACACCACCTGATTTTGTTTAACAAAAGCGGATGTTCCTTTCTTCAAGCTTTCATTCATTTGTCTCACGGTAGTAGCATCCGATGGAGTTGAACCATCTTTCAGATTGGACAACACTTTTCCATGACAATCAATAACAGCACCATTATATAAAATACAATTATCTTTCATGTATTTAATATTAACACCATCACTTTCTTCTTTAGGATATCCAATATCGTTTATAGTATATTTATAGAAGGAAAATCCATCTTTTTTCTTTTCTGGTATTACAGAGTGCAAATAACGCTTATTGATTGTATCTGTATCCTCGGTTGGATCTGCCACATTAGTTATTTTATAATTTAAAGCATTGTACTTTTTTCCACTTTTAGTCTTTTCCAACAGTAAAGCGTATTCCATCGCAGATAGAAAATAACCTTTATTAACAACATCTCCATTGTTGACTGGTTTTGCAACATTAATAACTCTGTGAGATTTTGCATCATACAGTTGGTTGTTGTCGAGTTTTAAACTTGTAGATGTTTCCTCCTTTACTGTTTTTAAATTTGTTGCATCTCCATCTTCTTCTGGATCTCTAACAAACTTTAAACGTTTATTATTTATGTTATAGTCACCTTCGGGTGTTTGCGGTAATCCACTTCTTTTTCTGTTTTCTCCAACTTGCACTCCTAACGCGGAGTATCGTCCGAACTTGTCGACGCTCATGTTAGAACTGACACATTATACGCCTGCAACTCTTATATATCCGCGGACAATTATACGATTATGCCGCGATTCCTGAGTTCGTCAATCAGAGCTACCCATTCATTATTTAAACCTGTATGACCGGCTTCCATGGCTTCATGCAATAGTCTCATTCTATCAACCAATTTATTGATGTCGTTGTAGTAAATCACATTCGTATTGTATAGATTTTTCATCAATCCTTTGCCAGATGTTAAAGTATCTCCTTTACTCTTTTTACCATGTTGTTCAAGAAGTGATAAATCCATAAGTGATAAAGATTTTCTTTTCAGTGGTTGTCTCACCGCTGGTGCAGTACGTAATGTTGGCATTTTTCGTGGAGGAAACAACTTTTTTATAACAATGTTATATTTTGTTGCACGTGAACGATTAATCATTGCATCCTTTAAGTAGTTTCTTTTATGAGCGTTAGTATTTTGTAGAATCTCCTTAAAAACACTTAAATCTTTGGATGAATATCTTAGTGGTATGTTTTTAAAAATTAATTCATAAAGTCCTTTTGTTCCTTTATATTTATGCTCACCAATAATGATGTAATCGTCTTGTGTTATTTCAAGCTTTGAATCGCCAATCTTCAATTCATTCCCATCAATTCTTGCTCCGTATACGTGTGATCTACTCAAATTCGGGTTTGATTTCATGTCATGTAGCATCTTCATTATATATTTTCTTCCAAGAGGTCCATGTTGTAATATATCGCTACTCAATTGAGTTAAATTTGGAATAGATTGTTCTGCTTCAGGTATTGGCTGTTCTTCTTCCTTTTCAACAATTGGTTCTTCTTCTTTTGTTTCTTCTTGCTCACTAGCACTTGTATATGAATCATCATCTTCTTCTTTTTTTAATGCTTGTACTTCTTGTTTAGAAACTGGTAGTAAAACATCTCCTTCATAACGAGGTTTACCAATAGTTTCTGATATCTGTTTTAAAGGTTCCGTAATAGGTTTAAATGTAGTCTCTAGAAATTCTTCTCTTTCACTTAAACCCATCCTCAATTCACGATTCTTCATCCTAATAGAATCACTGAGTGATTTTATTTCTTTCAATAGTTTTTCTTGATTCACCATGTTTACACTGTGAAGTTCAACGTGTAACTAGATGTAGCATCGGTAGTTCAACGCATAAATACAAATTTATCCAACCCTATACGATATCTACCATTTTTAATATCTTCTTCCTTCATAATAACGAGAAAGCCATATTTCTCATTCCATGCTTTGCCACACATCTCTTTAAATTTCTCAAATGCCATATCCGCATTTACATGATCATTATATATATGTTTTAAATTTGTTTCATCTTGCTTGAAGATGATCAACATATTTGCATTGTCTCTTATGAGTTGTTTTGGAATCTTACTGTATGTTTGACCAATATAAATGCTATCGATATTATGATGTCTTCCCATAGCGAAGTAATTCCTTATGGTGTCGTGATTTTCACAAGACACATCGTCAAAAATAAAAATAGAAAATGGTTTTGCTTCATTTGGTTGCATAATTGTTTCACTGGCATTAAACTTGTAGAAATTCACTTCAGGTACACTTGCAAGTACTTTATCCAATAATTGATATTTTGGTTGTTGCAATGATTTTGAAAAAATGTATATATTGTTAAAGCGCAATCCTTTAGGATTAGTTATAAGGTTAAAAACAACATTTGTTTTTCCACAATTTGAAGGACCAGTTATTAAACATCTTATCGTATTCGGTAGTAATTCACCATGTTTACCATGATTTAACTTATCATTGTCAACCGTCAATTCATCAATGTTATTGATATTAAATCGATCTTTTTGTTGTACAATCTCCATCTTGTATAAAGGTTAAACACACAATGAGCTATTAAACAACTATACTAAGTCTTTTGAAGGAATCCAAGAGTCTTCACTTTTATCAAACCCTAACCACCGGACTTTAACCATATCCTTTTTCCTTTGTAAAATCTTCTCGACAAGATATACATATTCTCCCAATGTTCTAAATCCTAATTCGTTCCATACTTTGCATGCGTGATTATAATCATCTTGAGATATATCCATGTCGAAAAGTTTACTTTTAAATTCTTCTTTTGGAGGTAATGATGTTTCATTAAATCTTTCTAAACTGTCTATGTAATCATATGGAAAAACACCTTTTCGAAGTACCAGATCCAGTTTGTCGTTGTTTACAATCTTCTTCGTTTCGATTAAATCTTGTTTCCTTAGGTTTTCAGAAAGTTTGGACAAACTTGACGGCATAAATCGGTAGGAGTCCAAGAATCTTAATTTGAGGTTTCCAACTTCTTTGGAAAAACTTATGAACTTTTCTGAAGTTTCAGCTAACACATCGATTTTACCGTCGTCTCTTCCTAATTCGGGTATTATAAAATGAGCGTCGTACCCACTGAGGTTATGCAGAACCACAGGAATAAATAGTGGTAAACGATAGCTCAAGTTGCATTTATTACAAGCAGCACCCCTGTAATAACCTGTGAGGTGGTCGTGATCTTTAATTTTATAATTCTCAATAGTAAAATCATTTTTGCACAAAAAACATCGAGTTGCATTTTCATGTTGAATTTCTTCTTCTTCGTCCATCGGTTTCATTGGTACAATATTTGTATATAATCTTTGTGTATTTCCAGCTATTAAATATAGGTGATCAAGAAATATTTTTTCCGCATTTTCACCACGATATACTAGAGGTTCTGAAGTTAATCCATATCTGTTTAAATGTTCTTCTGATAATGTTGATTTGACCATTAAACAAAAACTGTTTGGTTTGTGCATTTGATACTTTACACTTTTTCTTGCTTCGCAATTTTCTTCTTCAACTGAACAAGTGTTGATTCAAAATCCGCATACACAACTAAAGGGATACGGTATTGATGATGAACTTTTTCAAATGAAACGAATGCTCTGTTTTCTGCAGGTAAATTAATCTTTGCTTCATAATTATTGTTACATAATCTTTTGTGCTCTTGTAACCATTCTCTTCCTTGTCTTCCTTCTCGTTGAAAATTAAAACATCTCTTGCAAATCAACTTTTTGTTTCTATTTTTTGGAAGTTGCTTGTTAACAAGACGATCGAATTGCTTTATGTACACATAGTGAGACACATCTCCTCGTGTTAATAGTAGTAAATCCGTATGATCTGGTAGTTCTTCTTTTGCAATACGTAAAGGATACACTTTGTTTGAACTATCTAATGCAAAAACATTGATAGAAGTACCGGGATTTTTCTTCTCAAATTTTGATATATCTTCTAGTGATACAGGATAAGTAATTCCTTGAAAATTGTACTTATTTCTTTGATTTTCATATTCCCGGTCAGGTCTATACGTATTATTTGGTACAAATTTAGCTGTCATTGCATAACGAAAACATTCATTGTCTGCATTTCTAACATTAATACAAGATTTTGTATCTTCAATACTTTTAGGCAAAGGAATGTAACTAGATCCCCTTAGTCCATATCCGTGTTTTTGAACTCTTATATCTAATCCTTCAATACTTGAAAGACTCCATCCGGATCCTCTTCCTTCATGTTCCTGAATTTTGGTTAATATTTCTTCTATACAGTTCTCTACTATTGAATCAATGTTTGAACTTTCCATGATGGTTCGGTTTTTTGTTATGAATCCTCTTGGTGATAATTCTTCTTGTACATTTATAAACATAGCTTCTAGTAGTAAACTAAATTTAAGAAAGTTCAATCTTTTCAATTCTTCTTTTAAAGTTTTACTTACGATTGGTTTTGCTTCTCTAATAAATTCTTCTAAGTTCAAGTTTTCATTTTGAATCTTATGATGCATTACTACCTTACCGGGTAAAGCAAATACTTGTAGATTCGGTAAAGTAGTTGAAGATGTTGCTGTTATTTCTTCTTGTTCTTCTTGTTCTTCTTGTTTTTCTTCTGCGTTGTTGTGAATTAGTTCTTTATGACAGTCTAATAGAATTTCATCGTGAAACGATTCCGAACATTTATCGCAATGATACATGTTGAGATGTTTACTCTTCGAAGTTTCGCAGAGAAATGAAATGGGCTCTCACATTCCTCCTTTTATAACGGTCCCCCTACCACTATTTCATCTTCTTCTTCTTCACTATCCAAGAAAATCAAACGTTTTCAACAAAATATTAACCTTCTACAAAATTGATTGTCCGTTCATATTTTTTTAATACTAGTTTGAATTTTCAATATTTTCCTTGTTTAACTATTATTTCTTTATATAACATTATTCACACTTTCTACTTCGAGCGTTTTGCTACTATCATCTCTTTATTCCATTTTAACAATCTGCATAAATACAAGTTCATTTGTCGCGCCGACTCACTATAAATCCAGCTTTCGTACAGTACACATCTCTACGACTAAATTACAACATGTATTTCAATATGAATTTTCCTTATACAAATACTATTTCAATAACTTTACAGCAAAACAAAATTCTAACTTCATAAACTTGATAGGAAGATATGCGAACTTTTAATTCAACCCCGGTTAATTTATGCGCAAATTTAGTTCGACCAACAATTGTTGAATTTCAGTTTTGAACTAACTTTTAATTTATGCGCAAATCTACTTCAAACCCTCACCCCACAAATTTGGTAGGGAGAATTACATTAATTTGATACTTATTTCTACCGTTACACTAGCTCCATTCTCAAAAAGATATAAATAAAATGGTCCTGGATACTGTTCTTTTTCACGTCCTGCATGTTCCTTAATGAATTCGTAAGCCAATCTTTTTGAATATTCATTATGATACACTTCTCTTACATAAACAAGATTTTTTTCTTCCAGAAATTTCGCTTGAACTAATGGTATTTTGCTTACATCATCCTTGTCCATCAGAGGTAGCTTGTAGGTGAAAGTATTTGGAGGTAGTTTTTGCGGTTTATCAAATAGAGAACAAAATTTTCTATAGAATTTCTTCTCAATGCCTGTAATACTATTAAAAGATAAAGTGGTAAGCATCTTGACGGCACAAGGTGCAAGTACAGACTAGAAACCTGGAGGTTCATAGCCCGCCTTTTATGAGTTTTAAAAATGGGGAGGGGGAAGGAATAAGGATTGGGAAGGGATAAGGTGTAGGGTGGGGGAAGGGTAATTTGATTATTAAACCACTTGCGCTGTAAAATAGCCGCCAACATCCACACCTTGTTCGTAGCACTCCTTCATTGTTTGAGCCCACTGCCGCATGCGGTCTCTATCATTTGGTGTTATAAGAAAAGAATTACAATCATCATACAATATAAAAGAGCCGATTCGTACGTAAGATCCTGAATCCAACCATTTATGAGCTTCAGACATGAATTTTTCTATTGTATCGAATGGGAATTGTGGATCAATTGCTATAACTTTCAGTTTTTCACTAATTTTAACGCTATAATAATCATCATCATCTTCACTGTCACTGTCGTTATTTAAAGTGTCTTCAGGTTGTTCAAAAACATCAGAAATTTCGGAAGAACTGAAATTTTCACTAAGACGAGGAGGCATTTTTAAAACAAGTAATATTGTAAAGAGCAGAGACGAAACAACAAGAGTGGCGTGTAGAAGCGGAATGAGGAGTGAACAATGCTTGCTCCACTTTTATAACGGTATGCTAATGAGAGGGGTAACAGCTGGCCGTGACCAATCATTGATCCGGGAGGTGGGGGGAAAGGAAGAAGAGGGGGTATTTATTTTAAATAATTCGCATAACTTTTAACTCAAATAAGATAACCAAATTCTTCTTTTACTAAAATGTTCGTCTTACATAGACGTTTTCAATGATGTATCGCTTGTCGTAATCGATCAAACCATTATCGAGTTATGGCCATTTTAATTTTCGGGGGGGGGACTAAAATGTTCGTCTTACATAGACGTTTTCAATGATGTATCGCTTGTCGTAATCGATCAAACCATTATCAAGTTATGGCCATTTTAATTTTCGGGGGGGGATTTAATCTCCATTTTTTATGGGGGGGGGGGGTTCCGCTTGATTAGTCACCGGGGGGGGGGGGGGTTCCGCTTGAGTGAACACGGGGGGTTCCACTTGGGCGCTCATGCGGAACCGATCTTCTCACGAGATAGTCGTTATATGATAATGAAGGCAAATGTTCATCGCGCCGCTACCGCTAATTAACTCGCATTCGCGGTGTTCATATCTTTCCTACTCATTACATATACGTTTCCTACTTCATTATTTCAAGACTAATTAACTTGCAAAACAACAGTCTCTGTCTTTGAATGCTGATGAGATTTCATTAGGAACCATTCTTTGCACGCTATATGAAGCTACACCGACAAACAATGCAAGTCGGAGAGGTCATATAACTGTACAACGGCCTCAGAAAAGTAGATCACGAGACTTAGAGTGTTAAAAATAATGGGGGAGAAACACAACGCTCTAGCTTGCACTTATACCAGACGGGAGCATTTTTCAAGCAAAGAGTTTTCTTGACTGGAGTTGAAGCCGTAGTAGAAGTTGAACTTGTAATAGAAGAGCAGGCTGTAGTGGAAGTTGTAGTCGGCAGGGATGACATCGTGTTAGTTCTGTTCGCAGTTCGCAGCGTAACGTCTGGAAACAGAATGAAACGTTAGCCGTGGTCGATGCGTCTTTTATAACAATATGCTAATGAGAAGGGTTAACAGCCGTTAAGTGGGGGAAGGTGGGAGGGAAGGAATGAGAGGGGGTATTTATTTCAAATAATTCGCATAACTTTCGACTAAAATAAGATAACTAAATTCTTCCTTAACTAAAATGTTCGTCTTACATAAACCTTTTCAATGATGTATCGCTTGTCCTAATCCGTTAATCCATTATCGATTTATAGGCATTTTAATTTTCGGGGGGGGATTTAATCTCCATTTTTTATGAGGGGGGGGGGGTTCCGCTTGATTAGTCACCGGGGAGGGGGGTTCCGCTTGATTAGTCACGGGGGGGGGGGTTCCGCTTGATTAGTCACGGGGGGGGGGGGTCATTGACCCTTCCGAAAGTGGGTCAAGGTCATTCAAGACTTATAATGAACCAAGGTGATGGGAACAGTAGTAACTGTTCCCACCACCCTGTTTGCCTCACGGTTCCCACTCCCAACCCACTAGTTACGTTCTGCGAGGGACATCGACGCAATTTTGTTTGGTCCGTCCGCATTCAAGCGTAACGTCCCGGCCCGCATTCAAGCGTAACCACTAATTACAAGGGAAACTGGAACAGCTAATGCAGAAACGCAACTCTAACACCCACCCAAGCTAATCCCACCCATCATATTCCTAAACAAAATGCAAAAAACCTAGTCCGCTACCTACAATTTGCGGATGTCCCACCCCTTCTAAGTGAAGTTCAACCGAACTTCTGAATTTACATTTAATCTACCCCCTATCATCTAGCTGAAAGGCAAAACAACAACATTAATTATTAATACCAACACTTAAAACTAACAACACATCGTTATTAAATATCAAATAATTCAACACAACCAAATACCATCATTATTCTTAAAATTAATACACCTTAACGCTAAACACAACTTATAACTAACATCGCAATGCGCAAATTAATTCTTAAATTAAGTGCAACTTACAACTAATATTTACACACACACACACACACACACACACACACACACATACCACATTGCATTAAAGAACGCAACGTAGTATAAGAAGTTCAAATATATATAGGCCTACTATATATTTGAACCTTTTACCGAGTCGCCAACGACTTTTCGCTATGAAAACTCGTTGACGACTGACGCGAAAATCGGGCTCGTATCGCTCCTCGGGTTTTCGAGTGGTGGGGGTAATTAATGCAGTGGTGGGGGAATTGTTTCACTCCAGTACGGTCTTCAATCCACTCCAGTTCGCAGCAGTGTAAAAATGAAACGAAGGAGTGGGGGTGGCGCATGCGCAGCGACGTAAAATCCAAGGTTTGAGGTTAGAACTTTCCGTGCACAGTAGAGCTAAATTGAGTAATACAGGACTCGGCGCATGCGCAATAGCGAGGAGTGATTCCGATCCGGAGAACTCGTTGCATTCGCAGCAGCGCTAAAGTGAGTAATACAGACTAGGCGCATTCGCAGTAGCGCTAAAGTGAGTAATACATGACTAGGTGCCGTAGCGTGAAGTTGGCTCACTCCAGTACAAGTTATAGCAGCATAAAAATGAAACGAAGGAGTGGGAGCGGCGCATGCGCAGTGACGTAAAACCAAGGTTTGAGGTTAGAATTTTCCATGGTGGCTGCCATGTTTAATTCTGTTTCATTCAAACAATTAGTAGTTCATGGCTGGCATGGGATGTGAAGTGTGGTAATTAGATGGGGTTAGCCAACCCGTCGTGACCGGGCATTGACCGGTCATCGACCCGGCGGGGTTCCGCTTGATTAGTCACCGGGGGGGGGGGAGGGGGGGGATTTTAATCTCCATTTTTTATGAGGGGGAGGGGGGGGTTCCGCTTGATTAGTCACCGGGGGGGGGGGGGGGGTTCCGCTTGATTAGTCACCGGGGGGGGGGGTTCCGCTTGATTAGTCACCGGGGGGGGGGTCCGCTTGAGTGAACACGGGAGGTTCACTTGGGCGCTCATGCGAAACCGATCTTCTCACGCGATAACCGTTATAAAAGAAGATTGTTCATCGCGCCGCGACCATTAATTAACTCGCATTTGTGTTGTTCGCATCCTTCCTACTCATTACATATACGTTTCGCCAACTTCATTATACAAGTCTAATTGCTACTAACCTGGAGTTTCATTTACATTAGCACATGTCGTCCTGTTTGAATCACCTTCGCGTGCTCGACGTTATATCTCATTCATCTGTCTTGTTCTGACTTCTACACGTCTGATATACTTCTTGTGATGGATACGCAATGTTTAAAATTGAAACTTTGCGGACACAACATAATATTACGAAGTAATTCCAAACCTTCTGTTTCAAAGATTAAACTAATTTAACAAAAGTAAGGAAGAAATTAAGTTTTAACCCGTTGTACTCTGCTAGAAACTTCGCAAGTTAGCGTTGACGATAGTGTTATTCACAACATTTTGCGTTCAATGTTTACGTTTCCACAACTTCGAACTTGTTACACCTATCGACTGTGTTCAGCAGGTTTTCATATTTTACCCCCACCCTTCCTTATATAAGCGCGCTCACGACAATTCCTGTTTCATTGTTTTGTACATTCTTCAGCTAACATGAACTAACTTTTAATTATGCACAGTTTTAATTCACCCCGGTTAATTTATGCGCAAATTTAGTTCAGCCCCCAGTTGTGAATTTCAGTTTGAACTAACTAATAATTTATGCGCAAATTTAGTTCAACTCCCAATTGTTGAATTTCAGTTTGAAGCAACTTTTAATTTATGCGCAATTTTAGTTCAACCGAGCGCCATCTCCACTCCCCCCATTGATTAATTCACCATCTGACAGGCCGGAAGCTCTAGACCCCCCATTAACTGACATCTACAGTCACGCAATATTTCGACGCGTCATGTTTCATTCTTCATTCTCGTTCTATCCGCGGAACTAACACTTCTATTTACCTTCTCTCTCTCTCTTGTTATGACTGCCGCTATGTTTGAACTGACTTTTATTTTCGTTCAACTGTTAGAGTTTTTATTAACACCGTCGAATTACAATTTTGAACTAATTTTAATTTATGCGAGTTTTACTTCAACCCCGGTTAATTTATGCGCAAATTTAGTTCAACTCCCGATCGTTGAATTTCAGTTTTGACCAACTTTTAATTTATGCGCAATTTAGTTCAACACCCCGATTGTTGAATTTCAGTTTTACACTAACTTCTAGTTTCGTTCAACTATTAGAGTTGTATTAACACCGTCGAATTCGATTTTGAACTAACTTCTATTTTATGCGCACTCTTCGCTCAACCGACCGCGACGCTCTCACCATCTCC
>CM061533.1:104827739-104902465 GCA_030545055.2 Neoaliturus tenellus
AACGCTTCGTGAATTTTGTCATAGTGTCTTGTTTTAGTTGTGGATATTTCTTACAGTAAGCTACCCGTGTAATCTTTTGCCGTTTGGAGTTATTGGTTATCCTAACCTCCTCTTCAGGATTCAAGAATTAGGATTAGATCAAAACATAAAGTTTTTCCTAAACTGAATCGATATACAGTTTTCGGACTATTGCTGCTTATTACCTTTATAAGTTTTATAAGACTGAGAATAGTGTCGATTTAATTATAATAATTTAGTTTCTGTGTACAAGCCTAAGCCTAGCTTAGTCAATGGAGGACTGTTAGGCCTAGTACCTACTTTTTTACTAAGTTAGAGAAAATTAATATTTTAGAGTTTGAGTGAAAATGAATGCAACTAACTTATATGTGTCCACTTGTAGACTAGTAATGCAAGCGAATGCTGATGACCCTACTTCATGGGCTGATTTGTTCAGATTGGTACCATATCTAAGACAGTCTCTGTCTTGCACAGTGTGTGGAAATCTACTAATTGAACCTTACACTCCAACTGAAACTAATTGTCAACATCATGTTTGTAAATCATGTAAAGGTGGGAAGAAAAAGCTGAAGCCATCATGTAGTTGGTGCAAAGATTATGATAAATATATTGAAAATGTACAGCTTCGGATACTGCTTCAGTGCTACAAAAAACTCTGTGGGTATATTATAAGTTCAGCAATATATAAAAATCTATCAACAGTAAATAATTCAACTGGTAATAATGTTAACACCAACTTGTTGGATGGCTCATCACCAACACTTATAAGCCTAATTCAAGAGGGTGCAGGATTCGCTGATGAATTTAGGAGTTCAAGATCATCAAGTTTTCTACTGTCATCTGGTGTGCATACGAACTCCACATCAACTCAGACAAATTCTGCATCAATGTCCACTCAAACTACGGGTAATGCAACTCCTTTAACAACAACCACTCCTGAATGCACTCCTATGCTGTTATCTTCCAACGGAGAACCAGAAAATACAAAACCAGTGCCTAACGGTTCAACTGTATATTCTGTTCTTTATGCTGGTAGTGGGAACAAGTTAACTATTAAGAGGAAAGCATCAGAATCAGTTAGTGATAACCCTGAAAGTAACATTTTGTCTCCAGTCAAAGCCCTCTCACCACCACCGAAGCCTAGCATGGTATGTATAATATTTGACTCAATAATCTTGATTTCTCTTAAACAAATATAGCCTACTTGGTAAGTAGAAGTCCTAGTCAGACATAATACCACGATCTTTGTTGAAGATAAGCTAGCCAAGAAACAAAATAAACAATGGCAGTCTGAGTTCTGGGAAAAACATTGTCAACAGACTGCATCCATCACTGTCATTGATGTTTGGAATGTTGTGTCTATCCAACCAATAAGCCTTTGTCTATTCCGTAAATAAGTTTACTTTTTTTAATCAACAAATCACATTTTACTGGGTAACACAACATAAGTTATCTTAGCCTGTGATGGTTGTTTGTAGCAAAAAATTTGAGTAGAACACAATGTTGCAGGATGATGTTTTTAGTCCAATATAGTTAGGGCTACCGTACCAATTTGAACCTAGTAGTGAAGTATGCCAGAGGCCAAGATCGGTAACCTTACCTATATCTACCATTAGAATTGTAAACAAATAAACCCTGGGTTTTACTCCAGTGAGCTATAGTAAATTAATGATTGTCACAGTTTAAAAAATGAGCTAAATTCAAAAAATATGTAGAAAGCCTAAAAAACTTACTTTGAGAAACATTTTTTAAACCTAGGCCTAGTTTTGCAATTAGGCCTTATCCATGCCAAGCTGTGATATTAACTTAAGTTACCTAAGTTTAGTTCAAGGTTACCCTATTTATTGAATATGTGGATCAAGAATCAAGAAGATTTATTAGCCATTTAATAACCGAGTTACATTATGGTGAATAAATTGGTTAATTACAATCACATTTTCATGTTCACAATTTCTTTGAAGTCCTTATTGTTTAAATATTCTTCTGTGGAATAGAAAGCTTTGAATAATGGTGTAAACCTGATTAGGCCTAATGACAATCATATAGGCCTAGTTACGACAGCAACTAGTTTTGACTCGCGTCGGAGTCATCGGGCTTGAACAAAGATGTGAATTCTCTTCATATGAAGGTAGTCAAAATGATAAAAAGTTTAATAGATAGGCATTGGTAATCCGGAGGCTAACATTCCATCACCGAAGAAAGCTTTGGCTTTCGGCCAATCACTAATAACTGTGCAAAAAGGCTTCAGTGGTATGAATTTTACACTGGTTGGTGGTTTATTATTAAGTAACAATAATTGATGGTAACTATAGCTCTTAAATTACTTAGCAGGATAGGAGATTGTGAATGATAATGGAGTTCTAGAAATGTATTAATTAAGTTAGTATTTTATATCCTGCCTTAGTGAAATAGGCTAATTACCTGACTTTTAAACTCATGTTATCTATACTTATTTAATACGCTAAGGGTTCTTTTTTTGCTAAGAGAACTCCTCATACAATTTTGAACGAATTTCCAAGTTTTTGGTGTTGTTGAATAGGGCTTGGTCTGTAGTTGTTTCCGCCAAAAATTTATGAGAAGCGGACTTAAAATAAAGGCGCTTCCAAAAATTAAAGTTGAAATTTTTCCATTAGAGTAGCATTAGGATTGGGTTGAGCATTTTAAACGTCTGTTAAGTTAACGTACAGCAGTAAATACATGTGGTTTTTGGCGATTAGGCCTACTGATATTCACAATATTAGATCGGTCGAATGTAGACTTAATTGATTTCGAACTAAATTTAACTTTTGTATTTTTATCAAAATCAATTGCTCGATTTCGAACAAGAAGTACCGTACCCTAGTACCTATTTATTTAACACTGTCTTTTTATTGTCCATTTTTATATTTTTGTTCTTTTTAGAAATACAGTGACTTTCAAGTTAGTTCATTAGGGCCTATTGTTATTTATCATTGAGCCTATTTTAATACATTTAAGACACTATAATTTAGGCTACTCAAATATTATTTCCACTTCTTGGTTTTATAATAACACCAATAGTAAAACTTATTGTTCTATACCTAAAACTTTTTCTTGTAGGCCTGTTCCTTATGAAACTTCCTAGTTAACATCATTGGCCTTAGGGCCAAGAAGTAAGAACGCAGACATCAAATGTTTTCTAGTCAAACATTTCCTCTTGATTCGTTAATTTACTTATTCATATTTAGGCCTATTTTATTTGTTTTTGTTGTTAAGTTACCTTGGGGACTACACTAAGAGACTTCCTCAGTAAGTAGGCCTAACAAGTTTCTTAGGTCCTATTTGATATATGTAGGCCTAGTTGATATGTTAGTTTTGTCAATAAAAATTATTTTAGTTTGTGAAGATTTTATTAATACCGTTGTGTGGTTTTTACCAGGTAAATCAGTCCACAACAAACAGCGGGATAACACCAGTCAAGAAGCAAACAAGAGGTAAATCAGGCTCTTCGGCAGCAGTAAAAACCGGCTGTCGGTGTGGAAATGCTACAGCCGTTCCAGGAAAACTTACCTGCTGCGGTCAGAGATGTGCGTGTTACACGGAGAGTAAACCGTGCATCGATTGCAAATGTAGAGGCTGCAGAAACCCCCATACAGCAGATGGCCAGAAAGTAAGTGTTTTAACCTATTTTTGTTCTATTTTTGTTTTAGAGCTGAGAAAAATATAATGCGAAGCATTTCTTATCCATACTTTTTTGTTTATGACTACTAAGCCCTGAAGGGCAATTTTGCACACTTTGGTCTAGGAGGGTGAAAATTAATATGGTAGACTCTTAACAGACTGTGAAGAAAAGCCAAAAGTAGGTTTCCTATGTCAATCATATGGGAAATCTACGAAATCATGTACCGGTATCTCGCTTATTTATTGATAAAACTTGGTAAAATTTGTCATATGTACATTCAATTGGTAGGGTTTAACTAATATTTGCGTACAACACCCATATGGTGGCAAACCTAAATACTCACCCCAATGGGGTTTATAAAAAAAAATTAAAAAGTGCTGAATATATAGGCTACAATTTGAATTTGACTTACATTACCTAAACGTAACATTTCTTAACAACCAACATTTTAAACAACATCCTATGGCAGTAAAACTACATACTCATTCCTATGGTGTTTATGGGGAAAACACTAAATATTAAATTTCATTGGAAATTCGCTGAGTGCGCAAAGTCTGCTGCGATGGGGTATTTTGGGTTTCAGTAGAACCTCAATTAACATTCATTCTCTGTAATCCGTCACACCATTGACGTACATTATACTAATTTTACTGTCTCGTAATTGATGCCGTACTGATAATAAATGCGCCATTTCGAACGAACGCAATGCCAATGGGCTTGATTTTGCCGGGAAATACCTTGCCAGAGGAGTTAGGCAAGTCCACAGAAGATGGATTCAGTCGTTGTTACAGTAAACTTAGATCAGTACCTACTCTACGACAGTCGTGGCAATCACGTGACAAGTGTGGGGCCCGGAAACAGCTAACGGTTCCTGGTACCTAGAGTCGCAAACACTATTGTTTTCCTGTCAATTCCCATGCCTGTAAGAGGCCAACATAGCCACCTTGTAATTAGTTCATGAAATTTGTCTATCCATTCTTAAACAAATAGAAGTTTTATCATGGAAGATATTACTTTAAATCAAAATGATGTGTTGTTTGTACAATTTTATAGCCAATTCATTAATAAAATCCTTAAAATGACTGACTTAGTTGTGAGTCTAGACACTGGGGCATTAGTGCATGTCCTTACATACATACATACATACATACATCCCACATAGTCTCGATTGACCAGCTCTGGTATGAGACCTGTCAGTTTTCTTCAGCTTCACTTCAATTACTGGAGCTCCACTTATTCAGTGGTTGTCATGGCGGAATGGTAAAAGGTTAAACTTTAGGCAAAGGTTAGGGTTTGATTAGGTTAGGCTGAAGGAGGTTATATCAGGTGAGGTAACAAGGTAGCTGATAAAATCGCTGTTCTAAAAGGTATTCTTTAAGTTCAAGTTTAAATCTTTTCAAATTATTTACCTGAGTGAGGTACGGAGGCAATTGTGAAATTAGCTTTAGGCCTATGTACTCAGGTTTACATTCGAATAATTTCAGCTTGTGAGAAAAAGATGGATTGAAGTTTCTATTTCTGGTGTTATATGAATGTTGATGAGCCTTTACAATATGGTGTTCCTTAACAGGATTGGATTTGCTTGACAAACCCCACAAGATTATTGAGTATCTAATCAAGCTCTCAATAAGTCCAAAGTAAACCAGTTTTAACAGCGAGATGTTATTGAGAGATGAAATATTTCTCAAAACAAAAATATTGAAAGAGATCTGTTTAGCCTAGCTAATTTTTCAATCTGTTCATTCCACCTGAGACCACCGTCCAGTCCCACTCCCAGATAATCTACATGAGAAGATTCTTCTATGAAAGTGTCATTGAGTAGAACGGAGGGAAAAACTGTGCCTAAGCGAATAAAGTGATTCTTTTTCTGATCATTTACCATTTACCATCGATGTTTTTCACCGCAGTCCTTGAAGACCGTTGAATCGTCACATTAATTTTCTTCTTCTTTTTTAATTTCCAGCTTCTTCATCATTTGTGTTTATGTATGTGTGTGTGTTATGTGTGTCAAGTGTGTGGAGCATATTTATGTTCTTCAAGAAATTCAGAAATTTTATAATACGGTCGATTTAGTAAATATTGTTTTAGTTGTTTTTTGAAGGTGGAAAGTTTGTTTATTTCTTTTAAGTTATTTGGCAAGATATTGAACATTTTTATTCCCATATAATTTGGAGTTTTGCTAGTTTTTGTTAATCTATGATGGTTTAGGTCAAAGTTTGATTTTACTCTTAAGTTATAATTATGACAGTCTGTTCTTAATTGAGGGGGATTTGATTTTACTAAAATTATTATTTCATAGAGGTATAGGGAGATAATGGTTAGTATTTGGTTTTCAATGAAAAGAGGTCTGCAGTGCTCTTGCGGTCCAACTTGTTCCAGGTTTCTTACGGCTTTCTTCTGTAGGATGACAATTTTGTTAATAATGTTTTCACTTGCGGCACCCCATGCTATAACTCCATATCTGATGTGGGAGGAGAAGAGTGCGTAGTAGGCTGTTTTGGTTATTTCTTTGTTTGTAATAGCTCTTATTCTTTTCAGAGCGTATAGCACTTGGGATAGTTTCTTGCCTAGGGCTTCAATGTGGTTAATCCATGTTAATTGATCGTCCAGAGTTATTCCAAGAAATTTTGTGGTGGTTGGTTCTGTTGTTTCCTCTATTGAGTGGTTATTGGTTCTGCTGTTGAAGTTTATTACTATGGTTTTCTGTTTATTTATTTTTAGATTCATTTCGTTGCTTGCTATTATTGAAGTTTGCAGTATTTCTTCTGTCTTGGCTAGATCATGAGTTGGAGTGATGATTGTGGTGTCGTCTGCAAACATTATGCATGAACTATCTTCTGGTAAACTGTTTGGAAATGAATTTATATATGTTAAGAAAAGGATAGGTCCCAGAATTGAGCCCTGTGGAATTCCTTGATATGTGTCTTGGATTGATGATCTAAATTTTACTTCGTAGTTATTTTGGGTGTGTTCCAGTTCCACTAGTTGTTTACGGTTTGATAGATAATTTTGAAGCCATTTAAGTGCATTTCCTGAGATATTTAGTTGTTGAAGTTTTTCTATTAGAATTTTTCTATCTAAGCTGTCGAAAGCCTTTTCTATATCTAAGAATATGGCGCAAGCCTGTTCTTTTCTTTCCCAAATTTTGCTGATCTGGCCACATAGGTCTGCGAGGGCCGTATTTGTGGATTTGCCACACCTGAAGCCATGTTGTGATTGTGAGAATTTGTTATTATCTTCCAGGAACCTGATAAGTTGGTTATAAATTGCTTTTTCTATATATTTGGAGAGTGTTGGTAAGATTGAAATCGGTCGGTAGTTTGTTATGGAGGTTTTTTCACCCTTTTTAAATTTAGGGTAAATTAAGGCTATTTTTGCTGATTTTGGGAATTTTGATTGTTTGATAGATGCGTTGATGATATTTAATAAGGGTTGAAATATTTCATTCTTGCAATATTTAATCATTTTATTTGATATTTGGTCTAATCCTGACGAGTTCTTTGGTGGTAGGCTGGTGAAAATCTGTTCTAGCTGTCTTCTATTAATCTTGTTAAAGTTTGACAGTGATTTGTAGTCGTGGTTTTCTGAAGAGTTTTGTCTTGCTGTAGTTATTTGAGTTGTGGTAGTGGGGTTTTGGTTTTTATTTCCGAGCGTAATGAAGTGCGTGTTGAAAATATTACAAATGCGAGATGGGTTTGTGTTTAGAATTCCATTGTGTTCTAGTTTGATTTCTTCTTTTTTTTCTTGTTTGAATTTCTTTCCTTATTTATAGTGCTCCACACCTCTTTGTTTATGTTTGGTGCATTTTTTATTCTGTCGATGATTGATTTAGATTTTTGTTTTTTAATTTCAAGGTCATAGGCTCTTTTGAGGGTTTTATATGTTTCTTTGTCTTCCACCCTATTTGTAAGAAGAAATTTTTGTTCAGCACATAAAAAGATTGTTTCTAGGTTGTTGAGTTTTTCATTCCAGAAAATATTTTTCTTTCTTTTGTTGTGAAATGATTTGTAGTGTTTCGGCATGTCTTCTTCTATTTTTAGTTGAATTATTCGGACAAAAGCGTCATATTTATCATCCACACATGTAGCAGAGTAAACCTCCGACCAGTTTTGGGTAGCAAGGGAGTTTCTGAATTCGTCTAGGTTTGTTGGTGAAGTTTTCCTTATTTGTTTTTTGAGAGGTGGTTCAGATTTTTTAAAGTTCATTTTGATTATACAGTTGAGTGCTTGGTGGTCAGAGATTGTGTTTTGGTACGTTGTTACTTTTATACTTGATGTGTTAAAATTTGAGCAGCATATATCAATACAGGTTTGTGAAGTGGCAGTGATTCTAGTTGGGTTTGTCTTTGATGCTTTGAGGTTGTGTTCAGTTAATATGTTCATGAGGTTTATTGTTTCTGTATCAGATTCCTTCATTAGGTTTATGTTTAGGTCACCCATAATTAAGATTTTTTTGTTCTTGTGAGACATCGTGGAAAGCAGATTTGAGAAATTATCGAAAAAAGAAATTAGGTTTTGAGACCTGTAGCCTCCTATAATTATAGTTTTGTGGTTTTTTAGTTCCACAGCTACAAATTCTGATGTTAGTTCTTCACAGAAAGAAGATGTATCCATTTCTTGTAGTTTTAGGGTGTTGTTGAGGGTTCTTTTACAGAAAATTGCAATACCTCCCCATCTTTTGATTTTTCTTGAGTAGCCAGCTATTAGAACATAGTTAGGAATATTTATGGTGTTTAATTGTTCTTCTTTTAATCCATGTTCAGATAAGATCAATATGTCGGGGTTTAAGTGATGTATTTCTAATTGAAGTTTGTCTATTTTTTTTTGAAGTCCTCTTTGAATGTTTAAATGATATATGCTTAGGCCTAATCCGTTTTCTGGATTTTTGCTGTTTCTTGTTTTTGGGGGTGGTGACTGTAAAATTAATTTGTTTGATTTGTCGGTATTTTTCCCATTCCGTTTGGGTCAGTGTTGTCCTTGATTGAAATCTGTTCGCTCTCTTCGCTTTCATCGCTTTCTTGATTGTGTGTCTGTTCGGTTGTATAGTCCTGGTCCAGTAGGTGTAGTTGATCTTCGTTTTCCTGTAGACTCTCATTTTCATTTAAGTCTTCTTCGTTGGAGTGATAGTCGTCAGTGGCATTCAGGTGTTCCTCCTGTGAGGTGGTTTCCTTTGCGGTTTCATCCACAAATGTTTGTGCCAATATTCTTGACAGATGTTCGGTTCCCTGCTTGTTAGGATGTATCCCGTCCCTGGAGAATAGGTTGTTTTTGAAGTGTTTGTTGATATCTACGTAAGTTGTTTTAAGCTGGGTGCACATAAATTTTAGTGAGTCATTAACCTGGTTCATGTATTCTTCTTTGACATCCCTCCTGTGTAAAATGCTGTGGATATACCATGAGGTATTTTTGTGTTTCTTCTGTAGCGCCTCAATTGTGTACCACAGGGGTCTCATTACTTGATTAGGTGTTGTAGAATAAGGAGCGTTGTTTGATCCAATGTTTAGGATTACTTTGGGTGGTAGGCTTATCTGGTTTTGTAGAAACCGGCTTACGTCTGAAATTTTTCCGCCTGGAATTATTTTTGTTCTAAAGGTTGAAGTTCCCACTATTGTTTCCAGTGGACCTATAACTCTGTTGAGGATAGAGTCACTCACGATGAGTACTTTTTGGGATGTCTTAGTTTGAGGGGGCCTATGGTTATTGGCAGGCCTAGAGTTGTTTTCGTTTTCAGGCATGTTTGCTTCTGGGTTCTCTAAGTCATTTGGTGATTGTTGTGGCAGTCCTGGGGGATTAGATTGTAGTTCCGGTGTGGTCCTCATCTGGGTCATTGCTTCTGTATTCTCGCACGGAATAGGTTTGTCCTGCACAAGGTGTCCCTCGAGTGTGAGATTATTTTCTTTTAATAAGCTTTTGATGGTCATTTCCAGTTTGTAGATGATTTCCATTTTTTTGGCTACTATTTCTGATAATTTTTCATTTTCTTTCTTTTGGTCGTCAATATTTTTTTTTAAGTCGTCAACATCTTCCATAATAATATCGATTATTTTTTTATATTCTTGGGCTTCTTTATTGTTTTCAGTCTGGTGGGTTTTCTGTGGTTTTAAGTTTGCTCGTTTCAGAATAAGACAATCTTTGCATGTCCATGTCATAATAAAATCCGGCTTATCTAGGGCTTTGTATTGTTTTTCGGAGATCAGTGCACATTTGCTGTAATACCAGGTGTTGCAGTCGCATTCCACGGCTTTGTCATGTTCTTGGATGTTGATGTTGCAGATTTTGCAGGGTGTTGAGGTTGAACGATTCTCCGTTTCTAGGCCTAGTTGAGTTGTTGCCTTCGTCATATTTCTATAAAAACTGTTTTTGTGGTTTTTTGTTGTCTTTGAGGTTAGGATTGATATTTTGGTGGTGGTTGGCGGTAGGTAATACGTTGGATAGGGGGTCTTTGGTTTGGGAGAGGTCTATGGATTTCCCTATCCTTAATGATTTTTTTTAATTTTTTATTTATTTATATATATTTTTTTTTCCTACCTAGTTTTAATCTTCCTAACCTAGTCTAAATCTAAGGTAGATCTAAATTGATGAAAAAGAGTTTTCCCCCTATGAGAAAATTTTCTAAAAAATCACATTTATATAAATTATTTTTAGTTTACTACTACAAAGAAATACTTAAAATTAGTAAAAATTGCAATTTCCTACCTTGAATGAGTTATTTTTAATGCTCATTGTGTGTATGTCTGGTTTTGAGAGATAGGCCTGGGCTCGGCCAAGCTGGGCTGTTTCAGTTTCTTTCTTCCTTCTCTCCAGTTCGTGACGTAGGCAGCTTTTGGGTTCACTGCCAGATCGCCATCTTGGTTCCTAGGCTTTGTGCTAAAATTTTCTTCTTTGAGGAAATAAAAACCTTTTCTGACTAGTAATGGAAGTTCAGATCTATTACTGTTGCTATTATGGTTGTATGAAAATTATATTTGCAATTGGGAGGTTGATATTTTAAAAGTTAGCCTTTCTAAAAGTTCTGAAGTGGAGTCACTATGGCTACCTGTTGCTGATTTATACCCGGCACTTGAAAATGTACAATAACTATTTAAAAAACTTTATCACTGTATTTCTATATATTCAGCACTGAGTTTGATCTTTAAAAACAATAATTATAATAGTTTTATTAGTTTTACTACTTTAAAAACACCTAAAATATACTTAAAACTGAGGATGGTCATGGAGGGGGAAGCTGCTTCAATTCCATAGACCACCAAAGAGTTGGTCGAGTTGATCAGTCATAAAGTGAAGAACCCTTCCCTCCCATGACGCGTGGAAACTGTCTGATTGTTGCGACTGCCCCCCAATACTTATTAGATTGTAACTGTACTCAACTGTACTCAATGCATGAGAAAATAGGTTAGCATGTATTGTTTTTTGTTACAGTGTGTACTGTTAATCAACAAACTGTTGGTGCGTCTAAGATAAAACGAGTTGTATTAGGAATCGACTAAAACCTAGAAAATTTCACCTTGTCAGGAAAGGAAGACCCAAGTCCGGGACCATGTTACTTTTTTGTTTTGAGGTCTCCAGAAGCTAAAAACACCGTTATTTTAAAGTCATATGTGTATGTAGCCATATATATGTGTATCCGTGAATACGATAACTTTTTAAGGGAACCTCCGATTTTGATGAAATTTGGTACAGGGGTGTAGGGCAGCATTTACTTGAATGAGTTAGTTTAAATAGTTATGGAGAAAACCCAATAATATGTTTACCATGTTATTTTTATGAGAAATCAACAAAACACTCCATGTTGCTTATATTCATTTGCTTAGCTTGATAACATTTAGTATGTACATACACTAGGAATGGTATAACTTATATTTGGTTACAAAACCTAGTATAAGCTTGGGGCGGCAAACCTACGTACTCACCCCAATGATGTTCATGGGTGAAATATTACCATGAAATTTATACCAAAATTCTGTTTTAAATTCGCTGAGTACACAGGTTTGCTGCGATGGTCATACATTATCGATGTCATTTCACTGCCTTGCCCTGTACTTGATTTAGCAAATAAATTAATCATGGGAAAACATGCTTTTCTCCACAACTTACTAAGCGTAATTTGTCCGATACTCGCATAGCTCACTGAAGTGTTTTGCAGGTGTGCAACTATCAGCTGTTGGCGGATATGACGGAAGACCCCATGTCCGGCCCACAATGCGTCTCTCTCACGTCCAACGATCTTGTCACCACCGCAGGCGGAACTGTACAGGTTAAATCTGTTCCTTAATTTTTTCCGATATGTGTAGGTAGACTCTGTGATTTTTTCCATTCCAGTCTTTGGATTTGATAACTTTTACCAGAATAGAAGGTCAGTTTTTTTTCAGTTTTTGTCTTGGAATTATTTAGTTTTCACTTCTTGTTGTGTAGAACATATAATTTGAAGCTCTGTAAGGTATACGGGTATTGATTTTGTTGTGATGGCTAATTAAAAGCATTGATATTTTGAAATACAATATTTTATTTTTGCTCCTTACTCTAAAATGTTGATCGCATGATACATATTTTTCATTTGTTATTTTACCCTTTAAGATTTCATTGATATCATTTAGGCCTTGTAGTTGTCTAAATCACACTCAGATAATGATCTTTCTTATTATTCTTAATCTTAGAGTACAATTTGACCTACTTTTTAATTTATTATTTCCTCAGAACAGTATAAAGCTCTATTCCTTGTTTATGGTATAATTTATTCTTCTGTCTACATTCCTTCTATTTTGGAAAACGTTTGTAGTATTTCTTTATTTTTATCGTCTATAAAGTGAAGCATTTGTGTGACTCTTTGAGTTGTGTTTGATCATAATCATTTTACTAATCTGTTTAGACTTTGAGATTTACAAACAGCGTGACTACGTTCTTAACGATTTACTCAAATCGTCGCGCTTTGGTAGTTCCACTTTAGATAAAAAAATAATTTGTTTGTAGTCTAATTTCATTTATAAGACGACTGTATCAGTCTCTGTATTATACAATGAATGCATTGCTGAGAGCATAAAATGATGTCTGTACATAATGTATATTGAGTATCTCTAACCATTACTAACCAATACCCAAGCTTGTAAATCCACAGCTGACATTGCAAACTCGTAGAAACTCATTCTCTCTCTTTCACTAACTCACTCTGTCATTCACTGCCATACACGTCGGACGCTGACACAGTTTTTACACTTATCTAGTTTTATAGTGTTACATCGCCATCACTGTTTACGCCAATTGCTAATGCAGTAGCTCAGAGATCCCTTTTCCGTGACAGCAGTTTACTCTGTGTGTTACAAGCTTTAAGAATTCTGAAATATGTCTCTCCCCAGCTCCTTTTGTAGCTCTTCCCATACGCCAGTATCAACAGTAGCTCACCATATTTTGCCCGAAGTAACGTTTTCAGACCATTCGTGTGGAGCTAGCTTTATTCTACCATGGATGAAAAATGACGACAGCAATGACAGTGATGAAGAACTAGTGTTGCTATATTCGGTGGCGGGAAAAAGGGATTTGGTCCACCTTATATGCTGGAGATAGGCCTTCATAATGCTGAGTTGCATTTCTTTCCAGAATATCTTACGTGTAATAATGAACAAAAATACCACTGTATGGCTACAATGAGTTACTTACATACATAAAGTATACTAAAAAATACCACTGTATGACTACAATGAGTTACTTACATACATAAAGTATACTAACTACCAGCAACAACCAATACTTATTGAGATGCCCCAACTAAACTATAATACACTTTGTGTCAGTAGCAGGTCAATTTGATTAATTCAATACATACTAAGGTTCAATCATTACTTCATATGTTTTTTCTTTATTTTTTCCGTTTTCACAAATTTTACCTAATTTTAAATATTTTTAATCCCTAGATTTTTCACCACACTGTTAGTAGAATTAAAAAAAAAATACTAAGGCTCAGGTACCAGATGGCTAGTACACGTGCGCAAGGTCAAGATACGCCAGGAACGCGGACATATCGTAGCTGCGCAAGGTTGAGATACGCCAGGAACGCGGACATATCGTAGCTGCGCAAGGTTGAGATACGCCAGCAACACGGACATATCGTAGCTGCGCAAGGTTGAGATACGCCAGCAACGCGGACATATCGTAGCTGCGCAAGGTTGAGATACGCCAGCAACACGGACATATCGTAGCTGCGCAAGGTTGAGATACGCCAGCAACGCGGACATATCGTAGCTGCGCAAGGTTGAGATACGCCAGCAACACGGACATATCGTAGCTGCGCAAGGTTGAGATACGCCAGCAACGCGGACATATCGTAGCTGCGCAAGGTTGAGATACGCCAGCAACACGGACATATCGTAGCTGCGCAAGGTTGAGATACGCCAGCAACGCGGACGAATCGTAGCTAGTACAGGTAGCATCATCGATGTCCCTCACGCAACGCTATGGCAGTGTGAAGTGGCCTTTATTAGAGGACTGGGTGCCGATAAAAGCCTTGACTTGGGCGTTTACAGAGGATATGACGGTCCTGACAGTTATTGGTACAAAACTAACTTATTGATGTGTATAGTAGCCAGGATTGTTGAATTATCAAAAAAATTGGTTTTACTTACGTCTACAATCCTTTTGTGCATAATTGGAGAAAGCCAAACAATTCAATACAAAGGCTTGTAGAGTCAAACAAATCTTATGGAAAATAGTTATCACTTTGCTTTTAACGGCAACAATATTGAAGATTAATCCTACAGGCCTAGTCTCAAAGGTGCTAAAACTGGACCCTACGAATTTAACTGGCACGATTTTTAAAATGGTTGTTCAGAAAGATAGTAAAATTTTTTTCTGGTGAAGAGAAGGGTTGGGGTAGAGGCCTACTAGCGTCAGTGTTAGCTAATAAGAAATTATCATTAGGAATCTTTCTGCGAGTCCAGAAAGTCAATACGGATGCACTGTGGGCTGTAATTAATAATAGAAAGGTCTATAAGTTATAAGTTAGTTGGTTGCCGGCTTTGTCATCACTATTGGCCATCCAGCTGACTTCTATCATTAACAGTACTTCCTCGCCTGAAAAATTAAACCTTAAGTTATTTGTTGGTAATTTAATGCTCTCAAGTTTATAGAAAACAGAGAACAAGTATTATTGCAGTTCAGGGAAGTGTCAAGGAAGTTGGTTTAAGAAAGGACACACTCATGTTAACACGTTCATTGCTGAAAATTATGAGTATTACGACCCTAAAATGCGAAAAAATTATTATGTGATTATTTCCTCAAAAATGATGTCAGGATGTCCAAAATGATGAAACTAGTTGTCTTAGAGTCGATTTTGGGTGAAATTGGTGACGTCACGTCCGGGGCGGGAATTAACACCCTTAGGTCCTGGTGCCGGTCCTTGTCCAATCCCTAACTACTTTCCAGCCCCACACGCCCACAGTCACACTATAATACTAAAAAATGATGTCAGGATGTCCAAAATGTTAAATATAGATGTCTCAGTGTCGATTTTGGCTGAAATTGGTGACGTCATGTCCGGGGCGGGAATTCACGTCCTTAGGTCCTGGTGCCGGTAGTTGTCCAATCCCTAACTACTTTTCAACCAAACACGCCCACAGTCATACTCCCAGAGCTTGATTCTGAATCCTCATTCTCAGAAAACAAGTTTTCAATCAATTCACTCTTATTGAGTAGCTCCATATTCCACACAAACTACGTCAACACTCCGCACAACACAGTGGTTACGTAAACAACGCACTGAGAAATAACGGAATGGCCGAACCGGAAGCGAAGCGAACCAAGGTTAGAGTACATCAAGCACAAAACGCGGGAATCGGTCACAACGTTCCCCTAACGATGTTGGGCTCATACTGAAGTAAGGTTGTTGGCGTGGGAGGGGGGCGACAATTACCGCCCCACGCCCGTGGTGCCAGTCGCACGGGACGAAAATTCCCGCCCCTCGCAAATAACGTGTTAACAAGAAGAGCTATGGGTATTAGCCGCTGCCCCCAACTGTCTGTGGTCATCAACAACATGGTTTGCCAAAATCATTAAGTGTGAAAAAATAAAAAAATTACAGTAAAGCATGTCTCCTAGGTGCATCACTCGAAATATTAAAGTCAGACGTACTGTAAATAGCAGCCACGGAGCCAGTTGTATTTTAATAGTTTTGCGGCTGTTTTGGTTTTGGTCTAAAGCACATTGTGCAGCCCACTTCCCTCTGCAACTTATAGATGATTCCCTAATGGATCTTCTTTACAAACTGTTGATGCTGAAAATTCACTAGATATAAATGATCCTACTGAGTAGCCCTTCCTTTTTCCTTTGTTTCACTTAACATTGTAAATGTAAATACTAATAGGTTGGTTGAGAAAATTATAATTTTGAATTTGCACTGCAACTTCAGAGGATCGGGAGCTAAACTGTGTAACTGCCGCGACATTGTTGTGGGTCAAATAAGTGGTTCCACCAACTTTCAACAGCAATTAGGAAGCCAGAATCTTGCATTGTGAATGAGGTTTTTTACAGAAGCATGATCAAACTTGATCAGGACCAAAGAAGATCCTAGACTGTGTTATATAAAAAACCTCATGTTACTTCCGCAGCCATTGAATTTATTTCAAGAATGAATGTTTAATGACGCCTTTTGTACGTCAACGTTGTTGTAAGAAAGGCCAATTCAATGTGTATTTACAAGTCATCAAATAATCTATTTGGTCTTTAAACTTTGATTAAAATTTATTATGAAAAAAAAAATATTCTGGAGTTTGTGCAAAAATTAATACCGAAGATTTTTTTCTTTTACCAAGAAGACACATTTCTTTCTAGAACGGAAGATAAAATAATAAAAATGATGTGTCTAATTGGAAAACTTTCTATTTTCTTAATATCGGAGTTCACGAGCTCAGGTATTATTAAATCTTTTTTTTGGAAAATTCTGACCAATTGTGTTGCAGTACAAGCTCTCGTGAACATTAAAGAGTTCACAAAGTTTTATCAATGAATACAAAAACGTACAGAAGGTCACATCTTATGGAAGAAATGGTCAAGAAAGTTTCTGTTGACGTGGTAGCGCACTCCACCATGAGAGCGCGCTCGAGACAATTACCTATTAGTCAGATTACATTCTGACTTTGTTGCAGATGTCACCAGTAAAGAATCTCTCTCGTCTCTCACGCTGCCCTCACATATCATACATAACCTATGACAGTTTAACCATTACTGGACCAATTCTCACAATAATTAATGTAGTAACTTTTTTCCGTCCGCCTAATTTAGTGCTCATTTTGGAGACCAAGTAAACAAATTTTAAAATAGCAGGATACCATGACGACGACGACGTCTATAACTTATTTTATTTTTGTAAACATATGATTCAACAAAATATCTTCATTAGAATAACATTCAAGTTGATAGGCCATACAACAAAGTCTTAACAATAAAAGGATTTGATGACTTAAAATAACGATTCTTCTTGAAAAAAGCTTTCCAATAAAACCAAATAAGCTAGGTAACTAATGTTTAAAATGGTGTTTTAACGACACAATACCAAATAAGAAATTTAATATTTCCCTCTCTCTCGTACTATGTTTAGGCCGATTCGTCTGGCGCTATCTCTATTTCGAGTACTCAAGTTCAGTTTATAGCGCTCCTAGCGGAATAAAATGTTGGCCAATTTTTAATATGGGATGTGACCTTCTTTACGTTTTTGTATTCATTGGTTTTATTATTAGTACAATGTTATTGTCACAACTGTAAAATATATTCCCAAAGACATAAATTTCCTCAGTCAATTTTTTTCTTTCTGTGTCATGCTAATTCGAATAAGAGGTAAATTCTTCTAGGCAAAGTCAAAATTGTTCTCTCTTTTTAGGACCCTGAAAATGTGTGTAGGCCTATTTCCTATTATCTATGGATCAAAAGGAACGCCTTATTTAGAAACTGATGTTTCTACCACATTAATAACAGAATAAAAGTCACACTATGTAAAATTTTCTGTTGCACAGTTGGTTTTTACTCATGCAGTAATATATAAAGAGGCTTATCCATTTATGTAATCCTTGAAGCAGATAGTAGCTAAGATGTTATTTTTATGCCACTATAAAATTTGTTAAAGCCCCAAATAAGAATATTCTCAAACAAGTACGCTATACTATAATACGAACAGTGTCTAAGGTGATGTATTTTTCACTATCTCAAAATTTAGCGAGTATATTTAGCTTAAAGTTTGCGTTTCAGAGTGTTTTGGTCCAAAAATAAGTTTATAGGAACAGCCTCAACCTCAGGAAAAATCGTTTTTGTCTAAAACTAAGTTTAAAAATGATAATCAGGATTGCTATCAAGACAACAAAATAAAAACGAAAGGTAAAAAAAAGTATTCTACTTTCAAGCATTGGTTTGAAACAACTGTCATCTGTGAAAAGGCATAGTTGACATAAACTTCAAAGCCTAATTACCACGATACTATAACAAAAGTGAATTAAAACCATCGAGCTAGGCTCGGTTAACCCGTTACTGAACAACCTATAAGCGCATGATAAATTTTATGCTTTGCATAGCTTTTTTCTGGCCAATATCTGGCCATTCTTTAGTCAGGGTCCTAAATTAATAGCAATTCTATGTCTAGCTGAGTCCAGAACAGGACCTACACAAAACAATGAAACAATCTTCCAAGAGTGGTGTACCACAGGGGTCCATTTTGGGCCCACTCCTTTTTCTGTACTACTTAAAAGGTTTACCTGGGTTAGTATGGGGGGAAGGCCACTCTTTGTGTCTCTATGCTGACGACACCAACATTATTATATCAGGTAAAACACAAAATAACATAGAAGTGTCATCTCATATAGGGCTTCCATGATAAAAGAATTTTTAAATGAGAAAAATTTTCTTTTAAACTCAAACAAATCACATTTTATATCTTTTTGTACAAGACAGGCTAGAGATAAATTGTTCCCAAATATTTTTATTGATGATGACAAAGTTTTAGAACAAGTGGAAGACACCAAATTTCTTAGGTTGACCATTGATGAAAATTTGACTTGGGGAGATCATGTAAATCTCAATATTAGAAAAACATCCGGTAAACCAATGTGATGTTGAAAGCCTAAAAGCCATATATTATGCCCTAATCCATTCACATATTGCCTGTGGAATAAGTATTTATGGTGCTACAAAAAAATATGGATAAAATCTTGATCCAACAAAAAAAGGTTTTAAGAATTATTTTTAAATTAAGACCCGCTGAATCAGTAAAATTTCTCTTTTCCAAATTGAATATTTTAACTTTCAACAGTTTAAATATTTTTTAAACATCTCTAACTTGGATTTACCAATAATCAAATTTTAGAAGATAAGAAACATCAATACAACACAAGAAATAATCGCTTTGTTGAAAAACATTGGTTAGCTTTATATGAAAAGCTCACCGGGTACGCAGGAAGAAGGTTTGATTGACATTACATGAAACAAACTGATGAAACAAACACACAATCTCTAATTAAAATCTGAAGAAGATATAATACATTTCATAAACTCTTCTGTTGAATAAAATTCTTTCTGTTTTAAAAAATTCATGATTTTTCTCTTGAATGTTCTCATTGGTAGTTCTCTTACTGATATAGGCAATTTATTGTAAAAAAAATATTGCAAATACATGTGGGAGTTCAGAGATTTTGAAAGCCTAATTTGAGGAGTTACAAAGTTATTTTTGTGTCTGGTATTGTACAAATGTGAGTGACAAAGATAATTTTGAAAATTGTTTTTTATGTGAACTAAATTGCATAAAATATACATGGATGGCAATGTTAAAATTTGCAGTTGTGAAAAATAACCTCTGCAGGATTTGTGCTCCTGTAAACGCAACATGGCCCTCAGGGCCCTTTTCTGCCAAATAAACGCTTTCTGTGCAAAATGAGAACACATACGGGGAGCGCAAAAAGCCCTTGCGGCTGACGCGCCTTGGGATTAGGTCCGCCCCTTCGAATGAATGAGAGCCACCCCAGAGACGCTAACCATATTGCACTGTGAATGAAAATTCCCATAGTAAGTTAGTAATAGAACTTCAAACTGAAACAAAGACTTAATTTCCTTAAAAGGTAGGTAATTCTTGCTAGTTTTGAGCACAGATGTGTGATGTGGGTTTCCCAACTTAACTTATTGTCTATGTATATGTATGCCCAATAATTTTACTGATTGATTTACATCATCAAAAATGCACTCTCTTTTAAGTGAGAAATAAATAAACTCTGTTTTATCATCATTTACATTGTTAGCTGTGTACCAAGTCCGAGCACACTCAAGGAGCTCAAGAATGGGTTTTTGAGGAGGAAGAAATGTGATATTCACACTTGACTAGCTGGAAAGCACCCAGCACAGAATCAAAGCCAGGCCACTAGTATTTTAGTCTGTTGAGGACCACTCCGTTACTGTTACATTATACAAGAAATGCTTATGTAGCATGATTAACCTAGTATACATCATATTAATCTTATTGCAAAGTTGTATGTGCATTGTATTGGGATGGCTCAATTTTTTATCAAATCAACTTCACACTTAGCTTTGGTGCTTTAATTTGGTGGTCACTTCTTTTAGCGAATTTCCCATAGGGAATAAACTATTACCGTAGGTCTCATGGTAAGACCTAAGCCCGGGACCATGTTACTTTTTTGTTTTTAGGTGCCCAGAGACCAAAAATAATAGTCATTAAAATTTTTATGTATATATATATGTATGTGTCCCTAGACACGATAATTCTCGTAAAAATGGTCCGATCGACACCAAATTTGGTAGAGATGTGTAATACTACGTTTATTCGGATGGGTTCGTAAACCAGACATATCGGCCTACTGGAAGGGGTAGTTTTGGGGGGTTTTGTACCCCAAAAATGGGTTTTTTTGCATTTTTCATATGTAATTTTTAAAATTTTTAAACTTTTGTTTTGACCATTGGATTTAGCTCAAAAAACACACAATTTAGTATTTTGAAGCTTTGCTCTATCTTCATTGGTTACCGAGATATTAAAGAGTCTAAAGACAGTACATTGTATTTTGAAGCTCCAATGTTAATCTTATGGAGAATAACGATATGTTAATATTTCACTTATTAACCAATATTTTTGGATGAAACTTGGTATTTAGCATCATTTAGTTGAGATTCATCCATTTATGGTAAAAAAATTTTGGTTTTAATGCTTATCATGGCAGCAAACCTGTATACTCTTTTCCCATGTTAATCATATGGAGAATAGACAAACTTCTTTAGCAATGGACAGATATTGATGAAACTTAGTATATGGCTTTATATGGTCGAAACAAATTGTTTTTATGCCAATAACCTACTTTTAGTGTTCCCCATGGCAGCATACCTGCATACTCTTCAATTTATCATAAGGAGACTAGATATTTTTTCCTATTTATGAGCATGTGATGACATTTGGTTTACAGGTTTATCTGGTCAAAATTAATATTACTAATTAGGAAATTCGCTGAGCACGCAGGTCTGCTGCGACGGGGTGTATTTATTGGTGCCAGAACTAAAATATTTGCAATCTTGGTAGATTAAGCCATGAAACAGATCGTTTTCACTCATATCACATGGGGGTCTATATTTTTAAGTTCACATCTACACCTTCCCGGTTCCTCATAAAGCTCAAGTAGCTGCTTATATTTTACTAATTTTACGTCAAAATGGCTGATCACCGCTTTCCCCCTATTTCTCAAAGTATACAGTGACATGTATTCAGTGTATACATGTGTACAGTGGAGCCTCACTACCTTGACCCTAGATAACACGACAACTCCAATAACAAGTAATGAATTGCCCTTAAGACTCAATGTTAATAATACCTCTATAGGACAAATGATTTCTATATAAAATCCTTGAAAGCATGTATTTTGTCAGTTAAAATTATTGCAAAATCAACCTAAATAATAAATTTTCAAAATGTCTGAACCTCAATAGCACAAATTTTTCCTAACACGCAAATCTTTCAGTAAATGAACTTCGTAACACGAAACTAACATCAGCGCCATGAAGTATCTCATTGTTGAACCTTTACAAAACAAATTACCTTTCTCATGCATATTCCACATAGTTTGGGCAGATATCTCTTGAAGAAAACAATGCCTCTATGCTCAGTTCTAGAAAACCCCTTCTCTACACTTCTTTCCGGAGACATATTTTTATCGATCAGTTGTGTGTCTGCTGTCAAAACTAACGTTATTGGTTTTCTTTTACATTGCGATTGGCAAAGCTTCTACACTTCCGTTGTTAGTGATGTGTTAAATTTACATATCAGAGTAGTTAACCTTTTAAACGGTTGAATTTAGGAACATATTTTTTCATGATGAATAAGCCTCTGAATCACTTATTTTAGCAATAAAAGGTTTAAAATACCTGTGCTACTGTGGAGTGGTCCTGGTTTGGTCGTATATGCTATCAAAGGTTTCATGCCTTTAATGGATCCATTTTCAAGGAATGAACATCAAGAAGTGGTTATCCTTGTAATTTTGTCAAATCATTTAAAACACATAACCACACAAAAGAAATTTATGAACGAAAGCACCAAATACATTACTGGCCAGTTTATAGTTAAAATTATTTACCTTTTGTTGCTGTTGCTATATTTTTTTATAATAAAAGATTATGTTTTATATATGTGTTTCATTTAATGGTTGGTTGCACTGATATTGTAAGAACTCTTGCTTGTGAGGTCTTATAAAAGTGCTCTTGCAATAGAGGAATACAAAAAATGTTACGTCAATAATATAAATTGTCAGTAAAATTAATGACCTTGATAGCATGATACTCAATTAGACGAACATCTTGATGATATGTCTGTTTGTATGACCTCTTGGGAATCATATTATTGAGGTTCTACTGTATTTAATACAGCTGTACAGTTGCTCATCCATGATTACATACCCCAGAATGCACATTGAGGTCCCAAAAACCACCTCTACGAACAGCCTCCCAGTTAATGGGACACAAACTTCACCAACCATACAAACTGTACTTCCTCCTGGGACGCCTTTCAAGGTCGGAACCACTTTTTGATAGCAGATCCGACCGTAGCGGTAGGTGGTATGAAACTTCCTCGGAAGTAGTGGACTATACTGGATCGTTTTCGCACTGGAGTGGGAAGATGTAATTATTATAAGTACAAATGGGGAGTGACACAAGACCAGTCACGTGACTGCGGAGTGGAGCATCAAACTATGGAGCTCATAGTCACAGAGTGCCCACTGAGTGCTTTCTCCGAAGGATTGACCGGTCTGCATAGCTCAAGTGAAGCCGGGCTGCAATGGCTTAGCGCCCTGGATTTAGCTCTGTAAAGAGAGATTTAATTTTTATTTTAGTATTTAGTTTTATACATAGTACCACTGGGACCAGCCTAAGCACGGTAAATTTATTGCTTTCGTTCTCACACAAAACTCGTTTGCTCCGCTCACTCGTCTATTCCTTTTAAAGATGAGCTCGTTTGCTTCGCTCACTCGCCAGGCCGAAGGGTTCTGTACTTTGGTATAATTTTCCTAAACTACAGGTTAAAGATGTAACACATTGGTTTATATCTACCTACAGTTATCAGCTGATTTTTTGTTCAATTAAAAAATCTCCATAAGAATAACATGGAAACTTTTGAGTGCTCTAGCGCGAAAACTGGATTTTTCCCAGCTACGGGACCAGCTCCAATCGATTTCTGGTGGCCAAAACCCCCATATTCAATCCAAAATTCAAAAATCCTTGTAGCGAAAAAAAAGTTTGCTCGTACAAACGGAGCTTCTTTAGAGTATAAGATAAGATAAGATACTGACTCATGTGCTCTGCACCGCAGAATTAATTTTCTTATTCTTTGTGGAGCCATACGATATATTCAATGACTGTATATGTCTATGTTGGTTGGCAGGTGGTCGGCATGTACACGACGCAGCTCCACAACCTGACAACGGCCCCGGTTCTCCTGGACGCCAACACCGCAGTCACCACCCTCGGCCCGGAGGACTCCGCTGGGGACGTCGACGTCACCATGTGAACTCCTCAGGCGCAGCACGAGCACGACATTGCTAACGATAACGGGTTCTTTACTTTTAATGTGTGTGAAAGCATAGTTTAGCTGGTAAGTGATTTTAGACAATTTTATCTGTGTTTCAGTTTTTGTAATCTTGTGTATTTTTAATTGAGATTAAATGGTCGATCTATCATTAGTGAAAGTTGTTCTTCATTATTATGCTAATCCTCCCAATAAAATATACAGTCAGTATAAAAATTCATAAAGGCAATTATAAGAGTAAACAATTTAAAATCATTTAGAAAATTGATAAATTTTACATTTACAATTCAGTCAATAATTTAACATTGCCTGTCCACAATAGTACCCCTTTGTTATACAGATGCCTCTAGTTTACAGCTCCCTTTGGCTATTACGATTGGTTTTTCATTGCTAAATTTGTTTTGGGTAATTTTAATAGTGGTCTGAGTTACCTTCATCTACAGCTCATATCCAGTTCTTCATCTACAATCTCAGGTTTCGACACAATTGTGTCATGGTCACTCAATGGTGTAATTGTTAAAAACCAAGCTTAAAAAGATTCTGCTGTCATGTAAACGTTGTCAGAATTTGAAAAAAGAAACACAAAACACAAACACATAGTTAAAAAACTACAATGTATGTCTTCAGGATTTTGTGTGTGTTTTTATTTTTTATTTGACGTTTACATGTAAAGGTGGGAATTCCAGCTACTTTTTGGTAATAGGCTGCAACGTTACACAGAGCTTTAGTAATAGGTGACAAAAAGCTATTAATTTTGTAACCTATTACTAGCCCTAGCCTATCCTGCCGATGCGTAATTTTAACAATCTAGTTAATGGTTTTTGCATTATAAAGTACAATAAAAATGTCTCCCTTATGAATTCATTTAATTTAATTATTATTACTCCATGAACAATTAAATTTATGGCCAGTGCTAAAAAATGATTATTATTTTCATGGCTAAGAAATAAATTAAATATACTTATAGTACGATATTAGTAAAAAATTTTATTTTTATAAAACACACTGAAAGAAATTCAAATAAAAGAAAACATAACTTTTAGTTATATGAAATAAAGTAGAAACATTACTGATTGAGTTTAGTTGAATCACAGTTAGATTGTTTCATACTGACGAGTTTTACTGACTGTTAAACTTTTTCTCTGAAGTAAATCCAATTAAATGAGTTAGCATTTAAAAACAAAAGTTTTTCCACATTTCTGGAGTAAAACGTGATCGACGTTCTATGATGAAATTATCTATCTACCCTCTCCGTCTCCACCCCTGCAAACCCCCTCCCCTACGCTCCCAAAATAAACAAACAAACATAGAGTTCATTCATTCATTCATTCGGTGGGGCGGACCTAATCCCAAGGCGCGTCAGCCGCAAGGGCTTTTTGCGCTCCCCGTATGTGTTTCAGAGCTCATCCAAGTCTAGGAACCCGATGAACTTCTGCAACCTGCAGGCTAGCTCCTCTTGAGGAAGGAAAGAGCCCCTCCGCAGTCCTCCGAGGGCCCTCTCTCTAGCCTCTTCCAGCTCCATGCAGTCGAACAGCAAGTGATCTGCAGTCTCTTCTAACTGCCCACACTTCCTACATACCGGATCCCCATTAAAGAGACCCATGCGCTTTCAGGTGCTTCCTCAAAGAACAATGTCCTGTTAAGAGCCCTGTTACTTGCCTTATTTGCCTCCTTTCTAGCTGCAGAATATTAGAGGCAATTTTCTGAGATGGAGAGTGAAGCGTTAGCTTACTTACCCTCAGTTGTGGTATTCTAGACCAGACCTTACAATGCTCCTCCCTCGCCCATGACGTGACTGCTTGACACGCATACTTACGAGAGACAGCACAGAACGGCTCTGGGCCAGTGAATGCTGAGGACGAAGCTACGTTGGCCAGGGCGTCCGCAGCCTCATTCCCGGGGATCCCCGTGTGACCAGGGACCCAACAAAGCGTCACGCTGTTGCATCTGCCCAACGCAGATACCATGGTGAAGCAGTCCCAGACGATCTTTGACCTGAACTCATAAGAGTCCAGAGCTCTTAGAGCTGCCTGGCTATCTGAAAAAATGGAGATGCTCCTGCCCCTGATGCCTTGCACCAGGTTCAATCTGGCGCACTCCATTATTGCGACAACCTCCGCCTGGAACACCGTTGGGTGCATCCCCATAGGAATATTGATGCCTACCCCCGCTTGCACCCCATGTACTCCGGCTCCTGTTCCTCCTCTTACCTTGGACCCGTCAGTGAACCATTTCAGGTCCGCGGGTTGAAGAGGGTTTCCCCCGGATAGCCAGTCCTCTCTTGCTGGTAGGAGGACTCTGAAAGACTTACCGAAGGTGTATTTGACTGACATGTGGTCAGAGGGCATGTCTAGCCTGCCCCCCTGAACCGACAGAATGATCCGAGAGTGACCCCGGTGTTCTCCAGTGTCCATCCAAAGATTGTTCTCCAGTGTCCATCCAAAGATTTTCACATTTGAGTCGGTGAGCAGCTTTCCTTGCCGTGGTCTTGACGAAAAGATCAATCGGCAGCAAGTTGAGAAGACAGTCTAGTGAAGCCCCCGGACTGGAACTCAGGGCTCCTGTGATGAGAAGACAGGCGAGTCTTTGAACTCCCGCCAATCCCCTCACCACCGATCCCGAGTCCATCTTAGGCCACCACACAAGCGAGCCATAGGTGATGGCAGGTCGGACTACAGAGACATAAAGCCAGTGCATAAGCTTTGGCTTAATTCCCCAAGTCCCCCCCCACCAGTCGCCTACATGTAATGAGTGACCACTTACCTCGGTCTATTACCTTTTGGAGTTGTGGTCCCCAATGAAGCGTCTGGTCCAGAGTGACCCCCAAATACTTCACCTGCTTCTGCAATTCCACATTTGTTCCTTGCAGGACTAAGGGGCCGATCCCTCTGAGGTTCCTCCTCCTCGTGAAGGGAACCATCACAATCTTTGAGGGATTGATTGAGAGACCTACCTCTTCGCACCAGCGTCCAACAGAACTCAGGGCCCCATTCATGAGATCCCCAACTGTGTCGTTGAACTTACCTGACACCAGAACCACAATGTCATCAGCATATCCCTGTGCGTACACGCCACTGCCATTGAGAGTTCTGATGAGTTCGTCTACCACGAGGTTCCAGAGAAGAGGGGACAGGACCCCACCCTGGGGACAGCCTCGAGTCGTTCTTACCGCTATCTCCTCGTTATGAAGTGATAGTATTACGTTCCTTTTTCTCAAGAGGGCTTCAATCCATCCCCTTGTTACCTCGTGAAAACCATGAGCTGTGACTGCGTTAATGACAGCCTGAGTCTCAGTGTTATCGAAAGCGCCTTGAATATCAAAGAAGGCCCCAAGTGCAACCTCCTTGCACTCTATCGACTTTTCAATCCTACTTACCAGCTGATGAAGAGCAGACTCGCATGATCTTCCTGGTAAATAGGCATGTTGGTGTTCATGGAGAGGGTTGGCCTTGAGAGCGGTATCCCCCACATACCTTGACACCAGCTTCTCCAGAGTCTTCAGGAGAAAAGAAGACAATGAGATTGGGCGGAACGCCTTCGGATCCGTGTACCTAGCCTTACCAGGTTTTGGAATGAAGACTATCCGAGAGCTGCTCCAGGCTTCTGGAATGTGTCCGAGGGCCAAGCTTGCCCTGAACAATGCCGTCAGAACTGGAAGAAGGATCTCTATTCCCTTCTGAAGACAAACGGGCCTCACCTGGTCAGGTCCCGGTGACTTGAAGGGACTGAGGGAATTGACTGCCCAGCGAATCCGGCTGTGAGTTGCAATGCGGCCCGCCACCCTCCATCGAGTGAAGTTGGCCCGCCGTGCACCCATACTCACCTCATCGGTCGACTGAGTGATTATACTCCCCGGAAAATGTGTGCTTGCCATGATCTCAAGCACGTCCCTGGGATTATGGACCATGATCCCATCAGGCCCCTCGAGAGATCCAAGACAAGATGACTTATCCTTCGATAGGATCTTGTATATCCTAGATGTCTCGCAGACACCTTCAAGATCGCTGCAGAAGCTTCTCCAAGAGAGCCTCTTGGCCCTCCTGACTGCAAGGCTGTACTGAGTTAGCAATCTGTGATAGGCGTCCCAGCATTTACTTAGCTTAGCCCTTCTGAATAGAGCCCTTACCCTTTTCCTTAGGCTGCCAAGTTCTGAATTCCACCACCCAGACTTACCCTGACGTCCCGCTGACAGTGGACAGCAGTCCTCAAATGAGGACACGATGTCCCCACCCAGGCAATCAGCGGCCAAGTCTAGCTGATTTGTGTCTCTGACGCAGGAGTACAGAGGGCCACTCTCCTCTATTCTATCCTGCAGAACAGTCTTAAATTTCGCCCAGTCCGTCCTTTTGGGATTTCTGAACGTGTTCTTTTCAGGTGAAAAGTTGCCTATAAGGAATTTTATATGTCTGTGGTCAGAGAGGGATGGCTCCTGAGACACATGCCAGTCAGCAATCTCAGTCCTCATCCCCTCTGTGTACAATGTGAGATCGATGACCGATTGTCCGACTCGACTGACAAAAGTCGGTTCCGACCCCACATTTTCTATCATGAGTCCACTAGAGACGAGATAATCTAACAAAATGTTACCTTTATTATCATTCCTCCTGCAGCCCCATGCCGTGTTGTGGGAGTTGGTGTAGCACCCCAGCAAGAGGTCGGTGCCAGAACCGGTCGCATACTCGACCAGCCTCCGGACTTCCTCCTGCGGGGGTTGCGTGATGTCCATCGGCATGTAGACCGATGCTAACAGCAGATGTCTTCCGGTCGACTGACACTTGGTCCTGACCACGGTGACGTCCCTGGAACAGAATTCCAGAACCGGCACACATTTGATCCCATTACAGGACCAAATGCAGGTTCTGGGGTTATTGACATGACCAGAAATGGTCCGCCCTCTAGGGGCCCCCAATCCTGAAATCATGTTGTTCCTGATCCAGGGTTCCTGGATCAGTGCAAAGTCGACCATCCCACTGGAGATGGTCTCACACAGTACCGCCGTTGCGGCCTTACTGTGCTGGATGTTGGCTTGGAGGACCCGGATCATCAAGGGGAGCCCCAGAGAGAACCCTGAGCTGCACCCTATTCAGACCCAGGAAAATCCTCCAGTCCTGGTCCTTCAGCTTCTTGGCCGAGCCACCATCGACCGCAAGCACGAGAGTCTGGCCATCCTCCTCTCTCTTGCAGCTGATGACTCGCCAATCCACCGTCGAGACACCGGGGTTTTGCCTGCAAACACAGTCAAGAATTTCTTTTGGGCCAGAATCCAATCGGTCCGAAGGAGAACCTTAGTGACACGTAGGAGATCCTTGTAATCCCCCACAATGACACCAGGCCCCCCCTCCCCGACCGGACCCAGACCAGGAACCACTTCGAGAAGCCAGGCCCGGGTGACCTCGTTACCACAAGTGATAACAAGAGCACCCTTCTCCGGATACGTCCTCAGGATCTGCTGCGGAGTGGTGGCTGTGATCACCTTCTCGAACAGCTTCTCCTGCAAAGTCCTCAACTGCCCCTCAGTGAACCTGGAATCAGGATAATCATTGGGAGCAATTGCCATCTTCCAGCTGGTGAGCTGGTCCTTGAATGAAAACTGGTTGTCCGCAGTGGCTGCAGTTCCTGACTCCCCCGGCCTCGCATCCCATCTCCTGGGACGCTTCGGGGTCTGTCGATCCTGCTGCTGCCTCTGCTGTTCTGAAACAACCAAGTTAGCATCTCTTCAAAGGGGAGAGATCCCAGAGCCCTGCTTGTCTTGTGCAGGGCTGGGAGGTTTCGAAAGGCCTTTCGACCTCCGCCACTCGTCAATTGGCAACCAGGTGCCGTCTGCCTCCTTCCTGGCCTTCATCAGCTTGAAAGCTTCACTTTTTCGCAGTTTCGGCCGGGTGGAGTTGCGTGTTTCATCGGTCTCTGCAACAGATGTATTAGTGTCCTGGATCTCCATACCGAGGTCATGCGTTGCCGCCTCCTCAGTTCGGAGAACCAGGTTACGATTGTCGATGCTGAAACTCGAGGGGGGTGCACCGACCGCGACGGACTGGTGTGCCCACTCAAGCACATCGAGAGAGCTGTGACTTGGAGGAGCGATCGCAGCGAGGGAACTCCCGGCCGAAGCCTCCGTTCTCTCAGCCACATGCTCCCCCCCAAAATGTCTCGTGACACCATCAGCAGAAGAGTTGCCCTCCCCAGAATCCACGGGCATGCCCTTCACAAGGGAGGGGTGGGATTCACGCCGAGGCGTTGACCCACCTGGGGTAGTCTCCAATTGTTCCTTTTCTGCCATGTTGTGTGAAACAACAAAGTTAGCAGTATGCCGGCCGTTCCGTGCTCCTTGCACTCCGCCCGTCAGTAGATCCCCAGAACCGCTGCACACATACCAGATCTGGGTTGGCAGTGAAGCAGCCGTACCGCGACCCTCTCGCTCCGCCTGCTGCTGAAGTGGACTCTGAGCCGTTCCGATGATCTTCACCTCCGCCCCAGGTCCATACCAGAGTCGCTGCTCCCCGACTCTGGGGCTGTTTATCGACCGCCAAGTCTAGATCCGCCGCCTTTAGCTAGGGCAGTGGCACCCCGTGCAGGCTGTGATTTATCGCATGATTAATCAAATCATTTGCGATAAACCAGTAACTCCACAACATTTCTCTCGTGATTTACTGTATTGCAGAACAATCAGTGACTGATAAGAAGCGCAAGTCAAGTTTGACCTAAGTAAGAATAATCACAATGGGCCACTGACCACCTTCCTTTGTTATTGTTAGCTTAACCATACTTACTCCTAAATCAATACACTAGGGTGAATGCACCAATACCAGAAAAGTTAAGAATTTTTTAACTTCCAAAAAGTGCAGTAAATAATTCTTAAGCAAATTAAATATGTATGATGGCTTTTCAGAAACTTTATCCAGTATATTAAAATATTTTTCTTATTTCCACCCAAAACAACTTATTTTTTATATATTAACTTATTTATTAAAGTAACTTTTTTGGGGCATTAAAAATTTTTTGCTAAATCACCAATAACTGCCTACTATTGCACGAGTCACCGACCACTATAAATATGTATTTTACTGAGTTAATATATCATTTTATGAACATGTTCAACAGACTATCTTTAAATTATAGTTGAAGATGCAAGATATATACATTTGGATTTAAATACAAAAAGGTTTAATAGGCCTACTCAGATATAATATCGAACTTTAATACTTTTAATACTGAATTGTAATAATAATTTTAAATTTCATAATAAAACAAAATTATTTAAATAAATTGTAATAATAAATTTAATACTGAACTTGTCCTCAATATTAACTACATAATGGATTGACCTAGGCCTATAATCTAATTAAATGACTGATTATTAGCGTGTGACTAATGCCTATTAGTTGACTTTGAATTTATCTAAATTTAATGCAAAAGATTCCAACATCAAGAAAGAAAGAAAGAGAACTTTATTGACAATCTTCAAGATTGCAATAATATCAACATAAATATACATGACTGGAACCATTAGAATGCATATAGTCTTATGGATTTGAGGAAGTTATCAACGATTTAGCTGCTCCGCCATTCGATGAACTCTGTGATGCTATAGAAGGGATGACTCAGCAACCATTCATTCAATTTTGACTTAAGTAGCTTCGGTCTTGTGGTCTTAATCTCAATTGGCAATAGGTTGAAGTACTTGGCTCCATTGTATGACGGCTTCAATTCGTACCGCTTGCTGTGATGAGTAGGAAGATTAAAATTTCCACCATGTCGGGTGTTGTAGTGGTGTGCATTTTCATTTTTCGGGAGACCCTTTGAGCAGGCTAGTGAAGTCACTTCCAATAGGTAGACGTTAACCACAGTAAGTATTTGCCACTGCTTGAAAGGCTCTCGGCAGCTCTCCCTCCAGCTCAGATCTGCCATTACCCTCAGCGCTTTCTTCTGCAGGGTCAGCACACGTTTGATGTTGGAGTAGGAGGTGCTACCCCAGAGCTGAATTCCATATCGCAAATGACTTTCAAAAAGGGCGTGATATGTTATTTTAAGGGCGTCCACCGTGCTGACAGTCTTAATGCGCCTCAGAGTGTACATTGCGGTACTCAGCCTTTTGCAAAGTTCATCCACATGGTCAGTCCATGAGAGCCTGCTGTCTATGGTCAAGCCAAGATGTTTGGTTGCTTCACTGACCTGGATGCCCGGACACCCCACAATCTCGTCCTTCTTGTTGCTAAAATTCACCTGGTTGGTTTTTCCTTCATTGAAGACAAGGTCATTCATGCCACAGTATTCGACAGTCAAGTTTAATGCAATGTAGGATTTCACTTCTAGATTTTCTGGAGTTTTGCTTGAGGCAACCAACACTGTATCGTCAGCGTACATTATTGCCCTGCTGTATGGGTTGGTGTATGATGGAAGGTCATAGGTGAACAGAATGAATATGACCGGGCCCAAAACAGAGCCTTGAGGTACGCCTCTTTTAACAGGAAGCAGTTGTGACCTGTATGTGACAATTCTCCCATTCTCCTTTTGTCTAAGCTCTACAAGTTGATTCCGGCCCATCAAATAGCTCTGGAACCATTTTCTGGCAAGACCCTGAAAACCAAGTTCTTCGAGCTTACTAAGGATAAGTTGGTGACTGAGGAAGTCGAAGGCCTTGCTCAAATCGAGGTAAAGACTAGTTACCTTCTCCCCCTCTTCAAGTTTATCCACGATCAGTTCAATTAATTCGACTAAGGCTGTGACAGTAGACTTTTTCTGTTGGAAGCCATGTTGTCCACCTAGATTTATCTTGTTGGTTTCCATGTGATTTAAGATTCTTGTCAGAACGATCTTCTCGATGACTTTTGAGAATGTAGACACCAAAGAGATAGGTCTAAAGTTCCCCAACTCATGCTTGCTTCCTTTCTTGTGTAATGGGATCACTTTTGATGTTTTCATCTTGCTTGGAAATGTGCCTTGGGACATACTTAGGTTGACTATGTAGTGCAGTGGCGTTAATAATTCTTCTTGGCAGTGCTTGACCATGACAGAGGAAAATTCATCCAGGCCCGATGAAGTCTTGTTGTTTAGTTTACTGATGGTGTTAAGTAATTCCCGGTCAGAGGTAGGCATCAACACTGTCGTTGGGGAAGTAACGTCAAGCTCGGCATTTTTGTTGCGGGTTTCTGGTCTTGAATGTTCTTAAGGGTCTCATCCGCAACGGTAGTGAAGTATGCATTGAAGCTGTCAGCGAGTTCAGTGGGATCTTCTACTTTTCTATTGTTTATTATCAGGTATGACAAGGTCTCAGGATCTCGTTGTTTGGAATTCCTTTCACTGTTGATCACATTCCAGATAGCCTTCGATTTTATTGAAGACTCAGAGATGAATTTAGTTGTCGCTTCTCGCCTCAGTGCTTTCAATTTCAGATCGTAGTCTTTCTTCAATTTATTAGCCAAGAGTTTGTCTTCCTCCTTTCCACTTAGGACGTGGCAGTCCTGAGATCTGATGATCTCTTCTTTCATTGATTTGACTTCATCATCATATTTATGTGCTAAAGGCTTTCTTCTCCTTTCACGGAAAACCTTTTGGGGACATGTGGCATCAAGGCTGAAGTGACAATCGAGATGAAATTATCATAAGCATCCTCTACAGATCCCCATTCTAGGACTTTTTTCCAGTCTTGATTTGATAATTGTTGCTTCATATCATTAAGATTTTGAGGTTTGAGGCTTCGACGAATGAATGAGCAAGGCATCTTGCGAGACGCAATCAGGTTCAGGTTGCATAATTGTCCGGTGTGGTCCGATATGCCAGTACACAGTTATCACTTTAACATCCATTTCCTTCTCTAAATCTATGTTAGTACATACTGTATCAATTGAAGTCTGAGAATATTTTGTGACCCTAGTTGGTAATAAGGGAATTCTAGTAGCATTATGTGCTGCAAGTAGGTCACTGAAACAGTCTCCTTCCCTTGAGGGTATGAGGCAGTGGTGTAGTGGTGCGGGAACGCGTGGGAACGGCGTTCCCACACTGGTTTTCAAGAACCCGGGAAAATCCCAGTGCCCCGTTCAGGGAAAATCCAGGAAATAGCTAATATGTTTCTAAAATACCAATAAGCAGTTTAAAAATATTTAAAAAAACCTTTCTATGCCAATAATAAAATGCAATAATTTTGTAAACACGATTTTACTCCGTATCTGTTTCCATAACCTCACTCTCGCTTGAACTTTGTATTATTCTGTACATAGTACGGTATGGTATACAGTGGCGGGCATCACTCTCCCGTCCCTTCACAACCCTTCCACATCTACAGAAGAGGATGCATTTGCCGACTACTTGTAAACATAATTTTGTCAATCTATCAATGAACTTTCATAGTAATTAATTATTCTGTTTTCTTCTGTTTTATGGATTTAATTTATAGTAGTTCTCTGCTTTTATACTTGTATAGAATATGTCATTTAAAAATTAGGTTATGTATGTTGCTATTTTGGGGGTTAAAAATAAAAGTAGTAGGCCTAATAAATAAATTAATCTTTTCTAAAACAACCTTCTGTTGTAAAATAATAAAGTTAGTTAAGTATAAAATATAAACAAAGGTGTATATAAAAAAATATGTCATAGGTTTGGATATACTGGTTTTTTATTTTGCTTTTCTCAAAAACATCTAAATTATTAAATAGTTTCTTGAGTTCTCAGGAAATTCAGTTAGCTTAAATACATAGCCTAATACGCAAAGCTATTGCTGTCGTACGCATTCAGGAAAATTTTATCTTCATTTTCAGAAAATTTGACAAATGTATTAAGCGTTCCCACATTGGAAAATTTGCCACTACAACACTGGTATGAGGTTATCTATATTAATGTCTCCTACTAAAATGAAATCACCTTTATCTGCTTTAACTGAAGTTAATACGTTATGTATAAGGTTCAGAGCTTGAGCTCTTATTTCTTCGTTTTTGTTAGGTGGACGATATACACCAATGATTTTAACCTGTTTCTTTCTACTGAATTTCAAAGTTACACCACTTATTTCACAGATTAGAGGAATGCTGAATGACTCTAAATTTAAGCTTGACACTTCACTTTGGAATTCATCTTTCTTATAAACAGCAACACCCCCTTTTAAGTTATGCTCTCTGCCAAATGCTGAAATAAGACTATACCCTATAAATCTAGTATTTAAAATCATATCCGGATTTTGACCATGCTCCGTAATTACCAAGAGGTCTGGTGAGATTGTGTGAGGAAGATGGTTCATACGCTCTATTTTATTAGCTACTCTATCAACATTTTGATGAAGGATGGTAATGTAATTAAACCTTTCTGTTTTAACCTCTTTCACATTTTGTTTGCTTTGCTTTAACGAAAGTGATTCAATGTGTTTGTCAAGGAAATCCTTGAACGTCTCACTGTCATGTAACTTTGTCGCAGTAACAGGAGGACATTTACTTACTTTGAATGTACCGTAGTATTTGTATTCTTTTACTTCCTTTCCCTTCTTTTTGTGTTCTGTTACTTCCAGGTGAAAATGACCCTTTGCTCTCTTAGGCATATAGTGTTTTGTTACTTGCTGTAATCTCTGGTCCTGTTGAGTCTTTACATTCGAAGTACAGTATTTAATAGTTTTTTTATACTTTTCAACTATACTCAATTTTCTTTTTCATGAGATGTTTTCTCGAAATGGTCTGTATTTAATACATCATCATTTAATAAGTCAAATTTATTATTAGAAATAAAAGAGTTATATTTGGATTGTATTGGAATGCCTTGATTTTTTATTCACAATCGACCATGGAACATCTTTTAAGGGAGTATTTTTTCTAGGCTTGTCAACATTTTTATCAATTATTTTATTTTTGATGTTTTCAAATTTTTTCATTATTTCTTTTTCAAAGTTGCTATTTCCTACTATTGATAAAATGGATTCCCCATTATTTGGCTCGTTAATAGGTTTAGGTGAATCATATACAATCTCACTTATTAACTTTGCTTATTTAAACTTTGTATTTGAAAGTTTGCTCTTTCAAGTTCTATTTCTAGATCTAACACTTTCTCCATTAAGCTATATTTCTTATAATTTAATTCTTCAATCCTTCTGATTAAGACTTCATTCGTTAAATATAGTTCGTCAGTTTGTGTATTTTTATCTGTCAATGTACAGTGTATTTGGTTCAAATCTGAAGTCAGAGTGCTTTTATTTTGACAAAATATTTTTGAGTTTTCTTTTTGTCTTGATTCTAAGTTTGTGTTCTTTCCAATTTTTAATTCATCAGAATAATAAGGATCCGTAATTTCATTATTCTTACATTTTAGTTTCTTATTATCTTTGGATTTTTGGAGTCTGGTCCTAATAAAGGGCGAAAAGTTATTATCTTGCCTAGTTTTCATTTTCTTTTGTTTACACTGATTTGAGGTTATATAAATTTTCTTTGAGTAACAACATAAAAAATATAATTAAAATTTTAAAATCTATACAGAATTCAATAAAATAGATCTATGTTAACTTGTTATTAGATGAATTTACTTTAGTAATCAAAAATATTTCATAAATTTTTAAATAATTACTCACAAATAATTGTTTGTGTGTAGCCAATTTTGTATCACAGCTGACTGTAATCAATTGCAATGCCTCTGGTGTGGCGAACTCCCAACCTTCGATATCAAACTGAATTCAATGAATGAGAAGTCTATTCACCTTACCGGTAATCTATATATGTTTCTAATATATCCTTTATTATGTCTTTCGCCACTTTCCATTTTGGATGTAATTTAAGGCATTGACCAAATTCTCACTTTATTATCTTTTTTGGAATCAGTAATGGGCAACACATGTTGGTCATCTGACTGCACCAATAACCGACCAGTGGTCAGATATTGGAGCGAGTAACAATTGGATTGCTAGAGTAAGACCTAACACGTTTTCTAATATTAAATGCAGTACTAGAAACAAATAAGTAAAGAAATCTAACCTAATAAGCGATCAGCTGGTCGGATACTGGTGAAATATAACTTTTGTGATCCAATAACCGACCACCTATTAATATTGAGTACCAGGTTAACCGAGCCTTGCTCGTTGATTTTAATTCAGTTTTAATATTTCCACCAACAACTAATTATACCTCTTCACAGTTAACAGCTGTTTCAAAAAGTCTGCTTAACATTAATGTTTCTTTATTTTTGTTTACATTTCGTTGTTATTTCATTACCAAAATAGCAACCCATAAGACCAATGTTAAAAATTACGATTTTTAAACTTAAATTTAGACCAAATTCGATTTTTCCTGTGATTGAGTAAGTTTCTAAACTTATTTTTTTGCCAAAACACTCTTAAATGCAAAGTTTAAGCAAAATCTAACAGCTAGATTTCGAGATCGTGGAACACACATCCCTTCAGACATTCCTCGTATTATAGTATAGGAGTACCAGGTTAACCGAGCCTTGCTCGTTGGTTTTAATTCAGTTTTGATATAGTGTCATTAGAGCTATTAAATTTCCCCCAACAACCAACTATACCTCTTCACAGTTAACAGCTGTTTCAAAAAGTCTGCTTAATATTAATGTTCCTTTATTTTTGTATACCTTTCGTTGTTATTTCGTTACCAAAATAGCAACCCATAAGACCAATGTTAAAAATTACGATTTTTAAACTTAAATTCTGACAAAATTCGATTTTTCCTGGGATGGAGGCCTTTTCTAAACTTATTTTTGGGCCAATACACTTTTAATTGCAAAGTTTAAGCAAAATCTGACAGCTAGATTTCGAGATCGTGGAACACACATCCCTTCAGACATTCCTCGTATTATAGTATAGGATTTACATAAAAATAAACAAATAACTTTAATCTATATATTAATACGCAAGCATGTTTCATTTCCTCCTTTTTTCTCAGCTCGTGTACATCGTAGGAGAAATCCGCGCATACCGTTAGAAAGGTATAGTCCTGTAGATGAGCAGAATCACATTCTAATTCACATCGGACACCAACACTACGCCCCACAGGCTTTCAAAGTTTCAATATTAATCTTATGGAGGAAGGAGAATTGATTGAATCATTAGACAGCTGTTGTAAAAATAACTGCTAGAAAAACAGGAAGAACAGATGTTTGAATTATAAAATGTTTTTAAACTTATTGGGTTGATATCAACTGAAATTTTGATCGAATTTCGATCAGGAGGCGATCTCTAGTATATATCAATTTATTAGGCTTATTCTGTTCAAAATAACCATTAACCATTCTAAAATTCCATAAAATTGTCCATAAAAAAGAGTTCAAAATATTGCTTGCCCTGCAAGCATATAGTGTGGAAGCTGTCTGCCGCCAAATGACAGTCGTGCCAGAAATAAAAATTACCTGTGAACATCATTGTAGTAATCGAGTAAAACTTTTATGTATGATAATCATTTAAATATATTTAAAATTTTTCTTACTACGTATAATTTAATCAAAGTCGTCAGTAACTAGTGCATTACATAAAATGAAGAAACTCGTTCAACCAGTGCAAATCTTTCACCTCTGAACTTCAGTGATTGTTTCCCTCAAAGTAAATGGCATTATTTTGACCATGTCTCCACGTAAAATATACAGAGGGTTAAAAAAAATTGAATTTTTTGTTCACCTCTACGTCAGAATACCATTATTTATTTTATGTTATATTTGATCCAAAAATTGGTGCAGCATTTTTGTTTTTATAAGGCAAGATTTTGAGTTGTTTTACTGATTACACCATTTATGCAATCTAGCAGTGAGTAAAATTTGTCTATAATTTCCATTAATTTTTGCATCAAGCAGTAGAGGGAGTGAGCGGAGCGAACGAGCTTTGTCTGAGAAAATAGTGAAACTTAATAAATTTACCGAGCATAAGCTTAATCCGTTGGTACTTTGTCATTAAAGCAAAATGACTACTTGATCAATCATGCTGGCATTGAGACATTTTTATTTTTAATTAACTTTGTGAGATAATGCCAACATATTCAATAGAGAGCCATGTTAAAAAAGTGTTCCGATTGTTTTTGATAATTGTTTTTGATTCAGAATAGTTTTTATGACGTAGAAGGTTTTCTGGAGTACGGTAAAACCTCATAAAAAAATGTAAAAATGTTATATAGGCTCACCACACGTAGTTCCAGTCTTCCTCCCCCCAAAACCTAGCCTAATGTTGTCCTAACCCCGTTAGGCAACTGTGACAAGCTCCACACCACTACGTGGACAACGGAGCGCCGCGGGATGTATGTATGTATGTTTGTAAAACAGTTTGTAATGCCACTATTATAGTTGATTCGTGGTTTAACTAACCCCTATTTTCAACACAAGAAGAAAATTGTTATTGATATTAAGTTTGGCTAACAATTAGCTACTTATTCGCAATAAATATGGTTAGCAAGGGGCAAACTTGCTATTCATGACTATTTTTGTTAAATAACCTCCAAACAAAGCTGATTGAACAAAAGACAAATTGAAAACAGGTTACTTTACCTCCGTTATTCGTTAACTTTAATGTTAATCCCACAGGACTAATGCGGTTTCAGAACTACCGTTCCATCTTCAGGTCAGATTTCAAGACAATTAACAAAAAGTTCAACATTTCTGTTGTCACCCACTTAAATATACACTTAAAACATACTCACATACGAGAAACACGACATGAACGGACATAAATTTGTGTGCACTGTTCAAACTCATGCCGGCCGGTAGGTGATCGCCGACTTTGAGCCTTTGAGTCAGTGTGCGAAAATGTATGTCCGTTCATGTAAATAACTGAAGTGGTGTTGAAGTAATTAAAAATCTGTTTAACACACCACGCATTGTCCCATCAATGTGGTGAAGAAATAAGTCCTGATAATTTGACAGCCCAAGTGCTGTGTTACCCCAGCATTACACAGGTTTTGAGTCTTGAAATAATAATTGATGTAGTATACTGCAAGTCTTATTAAATCAAGCACTCAAAAGTTTCTTTTTTTCGTCAATTAAACCCATAACAATATTATTTTGCCATGCAATTGAATACTAATGTTTAAATTTTGTGGCATTTAACGGTAATATCTCACGCTTACTTCAATCTCTAAGAAAAACGACGGAATTAAAGTCTGCTTTGTTTACATTTTAATGCCTTTGTAATATCTAGGGTGCTGATGTAGGGTATATACCGGGTGTCCCAGACCTCCTGTACACCCCTTTTAAAATGTTAATAATTAATTCTTCACTAAAACAAATTGTTCCATAATTTGTAAACCATTTAAGCTCTATCGATTAACACTATCAATGTATAAAATGTACCAAAAGTAACCTATCCAGACCGGGAGTCAATAATTTAAAATACAAACCCCTACTTTGTATGACATTTTTGAATTTTTCACGTAATTTTAACACATTGAACCCTATGCCCGAGTATAGCTCAAGGTGCTGTGAATGCCGTTCCAAACGAAGCCCAAGTATTAGTCGGGCAAGGACTATATGTAAAAAAATTATAATTTTTAAAAGTTTCCTTTATAATTCACTTATATCCTTTGTGTTGTGATTCCTGGCTTAGAGTATTCCATTAAAAAATATACAGTTCATAAAAGCAATTACTTATGATACTTTGATATTGAGAAATAAAATTGATCTGGTTGGTATTTTAAGGTTAAATGCCCATAAATGACAATAAAAACTATGTAGCGGCAGAAAATCGATAGCCTACAGGCGGCATATTCCTAAAACCGGCCCTGGACACCCGGTATTTTGCAAAATAGGAATTCTAAGCCTCATTAAATCTTTTAATGATTTAAATGTAACAATCAGTAATTTTTGACGTGATCTATTGCACATTGTGTCTAATGATCAATAAAATATCTATCTATTTAAATGTATAATTTTTTCAAGCTTATCCAATCACATTCATCTATTTTAACAAATAATTTTATTGAAATAAATCATTATTTTAATTTTTTTAGTTAATTTTAAGTATACAAAAATAAAATAAAATTCATTCAATTACGTTTTACATATCCCATAACATGTAATGTGTCTAATTAAAATATTTTAAACTATGGTGATAATTTTATAGAGGACTAAAGGATAAGAAGACCACCCATATAGATAGAATTATTATTTGACTCCCAATATTTTAACCGATATCTACAACTTTGTCAGTAAAACATCGAATGATTTTTAATTGAAAAACAACATTATTCACGGAACAAATAGTTATTAATAGTTATCAGTAATTATTATTGACGCATGGTACTGTATAATTACTGTTTGTCAAAACACTCGGGATCGAGGGTCATGGAAAGTGCTCCGGATCGCTGAACCTGCTATCATCACGCATTATGCACTTGGGTCAAAGAAAACAAATGACTAACATGTTTTTTAGACATGCTGTACATGGTGGCAAAACGTTTCAATTATTATTTTTGGTTAAAACCAAATGTTCTTAATCTATCTTCTTATTCTATAAGGGTTTATTTCTATAAGGGTTTCGTCTGTTACGTCCCTTTTTCTCTCGACCTACTGAACCGATTTTTAAGATTGAGGTGTCATTTTAAAGCTTAGGATATAGCGCAGTGACGAATTGTAATTAAAAAAGTCATATCGTTTCGGGCTTCGCCCTCCTCGCCTTTGATTTATTTCTAGAGGGCGCTTTAAAATGTTGACCAACTTTTATTGCAAGCTCTTTAATGTGAATTGTAATTTAACAGCTGATTACCTTCAGATGGTTTTAAAAGCCAGATGGTAAACAAAAATAGATCTCTGTCACTTCATAATCAGCATTCACTTACTGTAGGTGAGTTTCACTCATACAGAATCATAAAATGCGCAATTTGCGCACGGGCTACCTAGTAGCCATTATTTTACTATTATTATTACTGTATTTTTCTACTATTATTTCACCTAAACTTTGGAAAGTCTTGCCAGTCTTTCAGGGTTATAAAGCCTGCTGTAAAACATACACAAAAACACCCAGAGGTAAAAAATTGCGGTGTTATTTCCCAACAAAAAATCAATTGAAAAACATTAATTTAATTTCAAAACTAAAACAAATAAACAAATTCTGTACCGGTATTTTACTGCACTGTAACTGTGGTGGATTTTTTATTCGAGTTCTATCAAATCCCACACAATTTACTACGGTTGCATACCCATGTTGTTTTTGTAAAGTATGGGGAAAATAGGCTGCCAACCTTTTAAATAAATAAATAACCTAAAAAAATTCCATTGAAAATTCGCTGAGTAATGTTTTATGTTGCAGTGTTCCACATTATTAATCCCTCTGGTTATAACAACAATGAATGTATTCAATCATCTTTATGGTTCAAGAGCCAGCAGTAAACGCCATCTTGGATTTTTTCTTATAAGACTTATGTTTAATTTCAAACATCTGCTGTGCCTTTAATATTGGTCTTGAAAGATTCATCTTAATGTCAATTGAAAAAAAATTTAATACCTAGGACCCTATAAAATAATTTTTATATTATTGATTGTTTGATTAATAACCAACAAACAATTATCAAATTTTTCCATAGTCCAGATTGTGCCCTCCCAGTAGATGGCTGATACATAATTGTCTTTGAAAATGAATTTCTAAAAATTTAGTCTGCAAAGCACTTTAGATTTTGGAACACAACTTCGAATGTGTTTGATAATCTCTTATCAATGTGCTTATTCATTGGTCAACGTTTACTGGTCATTGTGTTCATTAAAGCCTAATATGACCTAGACCTACGTTAGAATTGAAAATTTTTTAAAAATTTCTTTTGAGTTCAGTTTGTTATTTCTTGTATATTATCTTACTTTAATTGTTTAAAAATAAACTACGAACTCCTCTCTACCGCACATGAGCGGGCATATGTCATGATATCTGACAGGGCCCGCAAATACTGCAGTGTTCATGTGGAATTTCCTGTGAATCTCATGTGTGTTGATGATGGCGAATTCTGTAGTATCTGTGTTGAATCCCCTCATTTATGTTGGTGTTGGATGGGGCCCCAAAATTCTGTAGTGTTCATGTGGAATCTCCTCAAGTGTCGGTGTTTGGCGGGGCTCCAAATTCTACCCCAAATACTACTTTGGTGGGTCTTTACTATGCCCCAAATTGGGTCTTTGGACCCCCAAAATTGGGGGTCTTTTGAGGCCCCAATTTCGAAAAATAAACCTTTGAAAATTTGAAATTGAATCAAAAGTCTTTAAAGTTACCAATTTATTTTAGTAAATTCTCCATAGAAACAACATGTTACTTTAATTAGTTGCTGACTTCAAATTTCAGATGAATGTTAAAAGTTTTATTTGTGTTTTTTTCACACATTTTAAGGAAAAAGTACCCCTGCCACTGCATTCTCAATGGTTCCTTAAAACAATTTTGTGATATTGATTTTAATAAATACCTCTAGGCTTGGGAGTTAGCAATTACGGCAAAACTCATGGCAGGAACCAAAAGACAAGGCCATGTTACCTATTATTTTATTTTATTATTATTTTTTTTTTTTTTTTGTTATGAGAACGAAGAAAATTTTTTGAAATTTAAGTCGCGGGTTTGCAGCTACGTAAACTTAAACTACTTGATTGTTTTACACTAAGGTAATTTGAGGATTGGTTAAGGGCAAGTTGTGTTATATTCACTGTAGTGTAAAACTTCATATTTAACACACACCTCGAACGTACAGTTTGCCTAACCCATAGCATGAAAAATTCTTAAACGCAGTTTCAGTAAACATGCTCCAGGAGAAGTAGAAAAATATTTTACGACATGTGACAGGTAAACTTCCCAAAAATATATTAAGATTAATTTAATTATTTACAATGGACCATTTAACACAACGAGGAAACTCACTAATTAATGGTGCATTTTTAATTATAGATGTAAAATCATGATACCTTCCAAGAAACAATCGGAGAAGAAAATTGATTATAAAAATATAGTTCAAAATGCTAAAAAAAAAAAAAAAAACCAGAAGAATTTTAAAACAAATAATTTTTTATATATTAATAGGCAAGCATGCTTCATTTCCTCCTGTTTTCTCAGCTTCTGTGCATTGTAGGAGAAATCCGCGTATACCGTTAGAATGGTATATTGTGCTGTAGATGGCCAGAATCGCGATTTAATTCACATCGGCCAACGGGACTACGCCCTACAGGCTTTCAAGGTTTCAATGTTAATCTTATGAGATAAGAATCTATTTGACAACTGTTGTAGTAACAAATGCTAGCAAATCAGGAAGAACAAATCCTATACTATAATACGAGAAATTTCTGAAGGGATGTGTGTTCCATGATCTCAAAATCTAGCTGTTAGATTTTGCTTAAACTTTGCATTTAAGGGTGTTTTGGCCCAAAAATAAGTTTAGAAACTGCCTCAATCCCAGAAAAAATCAAATTTAGTCTGAATTTAAGTTTAAAAATTATAATTTTTAACATTGGTCTTATGGGTTGCTATTTTGGTAACGAAATAACAACTAAAAGTAAACAAAAATAAATTAAAATGAATTTTAAGCAGTTTTTTAACAGCTGTTATATGTGAAGAGTCTGGAAAGCTTGATTGCCATGACACTATAACAAAAGTGAATTAAAACCAACGATCAAGGCTCGGTTAACCTGGTACTGATTCAGTAATAACATAATCTTTTAACTAAATATGGAACCAGACGGTACAGATCAACTGAAAAAAAATTTTGTTAAAGTTCAACCAGGAGGCGATCTCTAGTTTATTTAAATCAGCAAACAGATTACCATTTACGTACATATTTTAAAATACAAATAACATGACAGAAAATTCTTTTGAATCGGGGAAATGTTGAAGTGAAAAAGGAAATTAATAGACAAAAGGTCAGTTTGATAACCTCCGTTTGAAAAGGTTTTGATGCTCGAGTTTTAATCTTCTTTTATTCGTTTTTGTGGGTACCATTTAAAATGCTGGAATTATCTCTCAATTCGAGTAATTAACATTTAATTTTTAGGCACAACGTAGGCCTAATGAATTATAACGTCAATTTTAAGTATGTCTTCATCATTTTACAGATGGTTTGTGCTCCCTTAATAAGTATTCAACTTATCATTCACAATTAATCACTCAATGTTTCTTTTTTTTTTTTTTTTTTTAACATCCTGCGATACTTTTTAATAATTTTAATTGTTCAGCCGAGTTTAGATTACATTAGTAAGTAAATGGTTTTACTGCTAATTCTTTTTTCTGTATATTCAGTTTGATAAATGTAGGGGAAAATTTGTTGAAGCACTATTTGAAACGCATGTCTCAAACTTTTTACCTTTTTATGATTGATTTTACTTCTTTATAAAAAGTTAAGTACAGTATAAAAATTTATTTACTTGTTGCATTGAATTCTCTAAAGCATAAGGTTTGATTTCTCTGTGAGAAATATTTTGATACTCGGAAAATTTGCTATTGTTTTAATACAACTAATTATTGCTTTATAACTGATTTAATCTTGCTTTATCAAAGGATAATATTATAATACCTATAACTTAAATACTTTCAATGGATATAATTTTAATAAGAATTTTTATAATTTGGTTCTATTTAAGGCCAAAGCCCTTCTACTTCTTGAAACTATATACTTCTTTAAAGACTTAAACAAGTTTTTTTTTATTTTCAACTTTTATTGAGAGGTACATTTTGGGGCGCAAAACATTTGTTTTACCTGCTCACTTTTCTAAAATCAACAGAGTCAGCTGGAATAAACGTCCATATTAAGCGTTCTCAGTGTAACACCAAATTCGCCTCTCTCAATTTTACGACCCAGCTCCACTAATTGGTTAGTAATTAACATCCAATTATCTCTAGCGCCTCAGATCCTGGTTGTACCCACGTTTAACTAATTGGAATTTAATTTCCTCACCTCTTAACAAAATGGCAAAAATCAACGTACGCTTTTAGTAGTTTGTTTCTCAAAAGTGAATTTAATAATACCTTATTTTTTGCCATCCAATACACACACTATAAACATTGATAAGTAGAAAATTCACAACTTTATCCAAACAAGACTATACCCTTTTAGTATAAGAATACTTGTTTTACAGTATAAAATATAAATATTCCAAATAGTATGATTCACTCGCGTAACATTGCCTTCACGTTGCAAAAAACTACTTGATCTCGAACCATGAATTTTGTCATTAATACTACTTTCAGGGGTTTTTAAAGTTTTTAAATATTTTTAGGCAAGGGGGTTTAAATTTAACGCACCTGTCACTTAAGTCTATACTAATGTACAGTACCTCGTGAATGGAATGTATTGTGAGCAGTGTCATACTGACTGGCAATTCGGATTTTCCACTTATCTCTCTGTCTCGAAGAATGGGTTGAGTCACATCTTGACTTTAATAATTCCTTTAATTTCATTAATTGTGGAAAAACCAGTTCACTATTTCTCTGGAAAACTGTAATGAAGTATAAATACCACTGTATCTAGAATATTAACTTTGTTTCCATCGATACGGTGGACTTCAGTTTAAGTAATGATATTATTGTCTCTAATTTTGTTTTTAAAATTGGATCAAAATTGTTATTATTTTCATGAAACGCCGCAGCTGCAAACATAATGAAGCTATTATGTAATAATCATTATATGAGTAGAGGTTTACCAGTTATGGATTATGTAATGTGAATTCATACACGAATGCAATTCAATAGCATAACTTGGTTTTCCACCGTATCTAAATATTTTTATGCTAAAGAGCAGCAAGCTGGCAGGTACTTCAAAAGCTTGTTGTTGTTTTAGTTTTTCTAAACAAATAATATCTCATCTTTTGTGTTCATAAACTCTTTTTTATGATAAAAAGTTTTTAACCTCTTCTCAGATCAAAACTAAAAAAAAATCTGGCAAGGGTACGGCTAAGATGGACCTGGGGCTAAGCCCTGAATGCTTAAAAAAACTAATGGCTTACAAGTAAACTCATGACATTTTCTACATATTTCAGAGTTTCATCTCAAACGGTCCAGTGGTTGCTGAGTCCATTGATCACAAAAATATATAAACTAGAGATCGTCTCCTGTTCGAAATTTGACCAAAAATTTCAGTTGATCTGGACCCAAAAAGTATAAAACATTTTATAACTGAAATGTCTCTTCTTCCTGTTTTTCCAGCAGTTGTTTTTAAAATACCTGTTTAATGATTCATCAACTATCCTTTCTACATTGGAACTTTGACAGCCTGTGGGGCATAACCCTGGAGTCCGATGTGAATTAGAATGGGATTCTTCTCAATATAGAAGGACTATACCTTTCTAACGGTATGCGTGGATTTCCCCCCCTATGCACACAAGCTGAGAAAAAAGGAGGAAACGAAACATGCTTGCTTTTTAATATGTAGAAGATATTAAGGTTTTGCTGCAGCTTTGATTATATTTTATATATTGTGATTTTTTTAATTGAATTCTGGATGTTATTGCAACTTTATAATAATGTTCTCTAAAATAGTACTGTTTAAGATGTACATAAATTGCAACTTTATGATAGTGTTCTCTTAATGATACTGTTAAAGATATACGTAAAAAACCTTGATTTATATAATTTTTGTGAATTAATGAATTTAATACATTTAATAAATTTTTCATGCAAAACATTTATTTTTAACATAATTATACTAATTTATATAATTTTAATAAGGTGTATACATTTACTATCTTATGAATTTGGTTTTAATTCTATACTTTTTTTAAATAAGAGGATTTTGTCTCCGTCATTATCGTTAAAAAATATTAAATGTTGTTAGCTCTAATAAAGAGAAGAGGCGAGAGGTGCCGTAGTCACTTCATTTAGACAAATGACTGTCGGCATTTAGAGATGCCATCTTCGTTTTACTGCACTGTGCGGAATGATTATGGGACTATGTATATCATCAGCGAGCTTCATTAGCTATGCCATTGTTCAGCGATTAATAAATATACTTGGTATGTAGTTAGCAAAGCTTTTTTTATCACCCGGAAATGAAATTTTCTTTAGAATTATTTAGATTTAATATCATTTAGAAAATATTTGGTATGCAGTTATATTTATAAAATGCATTCATTTACCCATAAATGAGAATTATTTATAAAACTTACTATCAAACTAACTCCAAGTAATAAAATTTCTATACTCATGAAACTATTATAAATCCCATTCAATACTGGTAGGATAATTACAAAGGTCGAGTATTTAAATACATTTGTAAGTGAAATTTTAAATGATATCTTTATGAATTTATCTCATTTCTAAGTATAAATATTCCACATAAATCCGTTATTAAAGCCAAAGTATTTACTAAAAGTGAATTGTGTAACAATAAAACATCAAATTTTACACACACCTCAATCAGTTAAACAATCTCAAAATTATGTATTCTTCATAATTAATTGAAAAGAATTATTTTGTATGTTTTATATATGTGTTTGTAATAATGATTCAACCAATACAGAGTTCTACGGTGTCATCACAGCGTATTCAATGCAGAATTTTTGTTAGGTATTAGCCAAAACAATAAATGATAACTAATTATTATTTTGTTTGTTAGGCTACATTAAATTATATAAACAAACCTGAAAATGAGTGAAGCAAAACATTTTTTATAAAGACACTTTTTCTGCAAACATTAAAAATTGTCAGAAATGTCGTGACCCTCATTACTAAAGTTGTCATCAAAGGCTCTTTTGGTTTGTTCACTGATGCTACATTACTACAGTCGTTCTTTGTGGTTTTGTTGTTAATGACAATGACACTAAGGATGCATTAGCGAAGATCAACTATTAAGGAACAGATTTCTTCTTCTGCATCACAATTTAATATAATCGAGGTTTTATATGTAACTACAAAAAGTAGTTAAAGACTTTTAAAATCATAATTTCATATTTTAAGTATAGTAATAGGTTAACCGAGCCTTGCGACTCACTTTTGTTTTAGTGTCGTAGTAATAAAGCTATCTATACAATTTCCACCAACAACCAACTATACCTCTTCACAGTTAACAGCTGTTTCAAAAAGACTGCTTAACGTTAATGGTTTTTTTTATTTTTGTATACCTTTTGTTATTATTTTGTTATCAAAATAGTAGCCCATAAGACCTATGTTAAAAATTACAATTTGAAAACTTAACTTTAGACCAAATTCGAATTTTTCTGGGATTGAGGCTGTTTCTAAATCTATTTTTTTGGCCAAAAACGCTCTTAAATGCAAAGTTTAAGCACAATCTAGGCCTACACGCTAGGTTTGAGATCGTGGAACGCACATCCTTTCAGACAGTGCTCGTACTATAGTACAAGCATTTTGTTATTGGTTTTATTTTTACCTGCCGATGACGATTGACTTGTTAGCATACTTATAAATAATTTATGGAAATTATTTTTGAGATTAAACAGACAAGGGCCATTAAAAAAGGTCGAAAAGGTACTTACTGTATTTTGTACAAAATTTTTTTCATACATTAATGAAACAATTAATTGGTTAGTGTAGATGTGATACCAATCTATCTTTTAGTTCAATTTGTTTTACAAGCACACAATTCAATTCATTTTAACAGAGTTATAATATAAAATAAGTTAGTAGAGGAAGTAATAAAATAGTAGTTTTCATCACTAGGAGCAAAAGTGGCTCTTTTTAGTGTGCAATCGTGTTTTAAAAACCAGCTGTAGCTGAGTTTTTAAAAAACAATTAAGCGCTAAAAAGACACTTTTGCTCCGAGTGATGAACAAATTTTTTTATTATAATGCTGAATTACACTTTTAATAGTTAAGAATATTAACTATAAAGTTGTGTTTTTGAGGTTATATTTACAAAGAAAGTAATGTACAGTGTTTACTTTCCAGTTATTTACAAACAATGCTTTAATATAACGTTTCAATTGAACTATTCTGCATAGAAAATTAATAAACAACACTTAGCGAACAGCTGATTTTTCAGTTCTAGGACAAAAAAGAAACGTTTTTTGTACTATTGAGAGAACAAAAAACAGGGTGATTTAGTACAGAATGATAATTTTTTTTTTATTTGGTAGCATGTTAAAAGCACTTAAGATTTTTATACAATGCATATTTTTATAGCTTTTAGCTCAAAATGTTGTCGATAAGATCAATTAGATTATCCAATTTAAAATTGAATTGTAACCATCATTGTGTTGATGTGTGTATTTTAGTAAAACACAATCCAATCAAGGGGGTAGAAGGCAAGTGCCCCCCCCCCCCCTCCTCCCCTGCCACAGTTACGTGCGGTTACCTACATTAACGCACAAGTGGGTCCAAATTAGGCCCGGCTGCTACATGAAAGCATAGAAAAACTAACCAGTGACTCTATGAAATCATTGCAACTTATAAGGGAGAGTCTATTCCTGTATGTCTCTGTAGGTGGAATGTGGTAAAATTAAAAAGATTGTTAGTCATATTTGTAAAAGAGCAACAGTAAACTCCCTCTTAACCGGCCACCTTCTAACTAGCCTCCGCTTTAACCGGCCTTGTCACAAAACCAACTTCCTTTTAACCAGCTATTTTGTAACATAACAGCATAGCTTTAATCAGTCTTTTTTGCCAGAAATGTAGTTTTTAATATCCATCTTTAAAATCAATCACTCCTCATGTTGCAGTTAGTTTAATAGAACAATTTAAGTTACTTACCTGATGCTAGATCAAAATAATTTTTTCAGTTAGTCTTTTCAGTCTGTGTTTAAATGTGATTTGCTTTTGTTAAAACAAAAAAATAAGCTTGTGATGTGAGTAAATAGCATTAATTCCATACAGTACTGTAATATATTTAGTGTTAAGTTATTTTTCATCTTTTTCCTTTCATGCAGAACTATAATTTAAGGTTGAACTTGTTCAGCGTTCATCAGTTTAACCGTCCAATGCGTCATCCAGCCACTGTATAGTCCCGAGGTGGTTAGTTAAGAGAGTTAACTGAATTACATTTTATATAATAAAAACTTTTTTTGAGTATGATGGCAAGTAAAGATTTAGTGTTAAGATTTAGTGTAAAGATTAACACATGACTAGGTTTTCGTTCAGCTATTCCAGGGGTTAAATTCAATAGAAAATGTGTCCAGATACAATGTGAGCTTGGAGCAGATTAGAACTTGATTTAAAGGAATTATTAAAAATATTAATAAAAATAGTGTTGGAAAGTTATTTTTGTATTTATAGATTGTACTTTATATTAAAATTTGATACATTACAAATTTTTAGTACTCTTTTAGCATTAGCCTCCTAACGTTCTATCAGGTAGTATTTAGAACAATACACCGTATTATAACTTTTAAAACAATTATTTTTCATAATCTGTTGCATAAACTATTTAATAAGCGAACGTTCCCTCAATTGCATGAGGTGGGTTCGGCGGTAATTTCGCTACAAAGCCACATCAGAGAGACCGACCGATCACAAAGCGAGCTCCGAGGCTCAGACAAATCTCAACTTTGTACGCCTCCGGGCCTCCCGATATAACCCTGTTGCACCCCGCCCCCTCCATGGTGGGAGGAGTGCAAAATATCATTGGGATACCTGCATGGGGCATTTGAAAAACTATATCATTTGGGCCAGATATCCGTGTTGAATGGTTATTGGTTAATTTAATGATTACTGGTGTATTTATATTTCAGTAGATTCTTTAAGGTTGTTGCAATTCAACAGCACTGTGATTAATTAAACTAAAAATATTGAAGTCTTTGTAGCCGAATGATTGTAGTGTTCGCCTTATCTCGCTGTGTTTCCAGCATTCATGCGCGTTTCAGACGCGAGCAAAACGCTGCGACAAAGACGCTCGTGGAGAATGGGCCTTACAAATCATAGGGGGTCTGTCCGATCCTAAGAAAAGTTATCAGCTTTTGAAGGTTAATCAACTGAATGAGTATTAAACAAATGAATGCGCTTGTCTTTGTCAGTATCAAGGCAACACTAGGCCAACATATGATTTAAGACAATCATTTGTCTGTAATATTTATGTCTGTCTTACTATACAATAAACACACCACTTAGAGCGCATCGGTATCTAACAGCTTGTTAGTAGTTGTTGTCTCAAAAGTATAATCCTCAGGAAAAATGTAACAAAAAACATATATTTTGAAAGCATTATTTAACGTCATTGAGTAACATATTATATTAAATATAGCACCTAAAGGTGAAATATTTTTACTATTTTGCTCCACTGTTGTCGCGTAATGCCGCAAGTCGTTATGATAGGGGGAGGGGAAGGGTTGTGATAATGCCCATTTTACTTGGTTTTGGTCAAATGTTTCGGATCATATTTTCTGGCTAAATATTGGTTCTTGTAACTGGTAAAACGGAAAATATGATTTTTGCCTAGCAAAAAAAGGCACCTCAAGAGTAGTGTAAAAGTAGGGCTGCTGGGACGTGACGTCATCACGATGACGTCAGCAGTGATGACGTCATCAATGACGTCACTAATGACGTCATATGACGTCACATGACGTCACATAAATGACGTCATGGTGACATCATTATCGCTGACGTCATCATGATGACGTTACTGACGTTAATTAGGTCAAGGTCACGCAAGAATACAAAAAAAATTTTTTTTGCACTTTTGCGAATCCTCAAATTTTGCTGAGAAATTGAAATTTCTCGAGGAACCACAAAAGTGCAAAAAAATATTTTTTTTATTCCCTAGCGATCAGACTCTCGACCTAATGTATCCGTCAGGGGTCATTGACCCGTCCCAGCAGCCCCACTTGAAAAAAAAATAATTTTTTATATTTTACTTACCCACCGAGAGACTTAGAGCCGAAGAATAATTTCTTCAAACACCCGACATTGCGACAAACGACACGCGATCCGAACAGCACCGCGTCCGAAGACGTACTGACTTGGGTGCAGGCGGTTCCCCAGGTACCCGGCCCAGTGGTGGGGATAAGGAGGTGGTGGGGGTAAAGTGGTCAGAAGGAAGAAAAATTTATTTTTTTACAAACAACTCGTCCCAGCCGGTCTTTTACCGGACCTCCGTAACTCGGATTGGAAATATTTCCTCAGAAATATTTATTTTTTATTCTTTCTCAGGTGATGTTGGAACTTGGTCGGGAATTGGAGTCACCAACGTAACCTTACTGGCAAAAGTTAGCTCGTCTAAAAGTTTCTGAAACATTTTATCATCCATAGTGATATTTGTGTCCCTTGAGTAAAATTTTGGATTATTTTTGAAGCAACGTTTCATTTTTGTTAAAGTGGAAGTCTTGGACACCTTAACAGAATTATTTTGCTTGGCCAGCAAAAATTTTACTCTTAATAATTTTTCTCGCAAAGTTTCAGCCATAGATGTGTCTCACAGTAAGGTTTGGATAAAACTGAAACACTTAGTCCAGTGTTGTACCTTAGCTGGAAGTAGTGGGGGAACAGGGCTATAGTGGGGGAATGAGTAGTGGAGGGGGTAATGCAGACTGTTGTTGACAAGTGTAGAAACAGTTTGCTGGGAACTGTCCAAGGAGTAACACGTACTGTGCAGAAAAATTAACCGAGAGACTTGTGTAAAATTTAACTCCAAGAAATATTTAATGTAAGACTAAAAGAGGTAGAGCCAAATGAAAAATAATTTTGTAGGAGACGGGTATGGATCAGTTTTGTAGTAAAGTTCAAAATCCACTTGTGTGGAATAAAATTAAATTGTGAGCGAAAAATATTTAGCCACACCTGCAAAATACAAGTGTATGAAAATATTAGGAGACCTGTATAGCTAAATAAAAATTAATTTTGTATCAAACAGTCTTCCAACATTTCAGTTTCTAAGTCTTAACAAGTAAGGAATAAAATATTAAATAATGAGTGGAAAATAATTTGTTAAGTAAACGTAATTGTAGCAGTGTAACAAAAATTAATTTTGTGCAAAACAGGCTAGGTTCTGTTTTGCTAAGTTTAATAAGAAGGAAAAATAAAAATTTACTCACAGAAAAGTCGAGAGGTGGCGAGGTGTGGCGTGTTTGTTGGCTTTCAATAAACTGACTTACCTTCTGTTGAGCTACAGTTGGCCAGCTGACAAATAAACCAGTCTGTTATATAAGCATTATGTAACCGTCTCTGCCGGCTGTGCTGAATCCGGCAAGCTAAAATATTATTCTATAGTACACCTGACTTGGACTGAAAATATTCTAAGTCCCAAGACCCCTCCCCCTCCCCCCCCCCCTCGGCTCCGGACGAGAAGTGAGCCCCCCCCCCCCCGGGGGAGGAGGAGGAGGTGGCATAGCCCGAGGCGTTGCCATACCTTGACACGTGTTGTATAATGAGATCCGGTTAGTAATGTATTCAGGTGTGGCTCTTGGAGATTGTCCAATGCCGCAAACAAGTACGTGTCGAGGTCTGGCTGTTTACGTAACCAGATCCGGTTCCCCCACTCCTGACCGGCTCAGCTTCGGTTCTCTGAGGCTTTGCTTCCTCGCAGTTGGTTTCAAACACTTCAGCTGAGTGGTTGAAGCTCTGCCCTACAGGATTCGCAATGTAATGTTGGCGCCGCATTATATTGGGAATTCTTTTAGTCTAAGGCATGGCATGTGTAGTGTTAAGAAATATTTTATTTTGCGCTTGCTGCTTCTGCTAGGTCTTGGTGTTGGATTTATTTAGTCTAAGTGTTGTGTGTTGAAAAATATTTCTTTGTACTAATCTTCACAGGTTGTCCCCAAGTAGAAATTTTTCTAAATTCGCATCTTGGAGGTACTCCTCCGTAAATTGGCAGCTTAAGTGTTAGGCTTTTGAGACTTAACAGTCTCTGTAAAATAAAAAGTTTTCGAGGTTCAGAACCTCAAGAATTATTTGTTACCAACAATAGCATGGCGCCTAACGAGCCCGGGGGTAGGCCCCTGGGGATCCACCCTTAGGCCTCTTTCGGTCAGGGGCGCTACTGGACCTCATCACTCTAGATGGGTGGTTGGCATCCTTTAGCACGAGGCGTCTGATCCTGACACTGACCGGTGTGCTAGGCAAAAGTCAGTACCTACGGGTTAAGACGGGATCCTCGGTCATGGTTAGCATGGCCTCTTCCAAATTATTGTAGCATGTTTCCCTTAAGGAAACTCAAAATTAAATAAATAATCTTTTATAAAATCACCTCCCCCTAAATGTTGAGATCCCCCCGATGCCTCTGACCGCCGGCGGTCTTAGGCATCGGGGGGATTTCTTTTTTAACTTTTGGATGACCTTGACCCATATTTGTGTGTGAATAAAATAATATTTTGTTCCACACGATATGTAGGTCAGCCATGACTTAGGCGGATTTTTGCCTGAGTTCTGAGGACTCCTCAGGACTTAGAGCGAGATGCGACTAAGTGTTGGCTGTCCACACTGTGGTGGAACAAAATATTATTTGATGTTGACACATGAGTAAGGGTAGCAGGTATCCAAGAGTTAAAGTCCTAGGGGTAGGTGACCCCCCCCCGAAATTTTTTTTTTGGATTTTGACCTTGACCAAAAATTTTTTGCTCCGGACGAAAACTGCGCCCCCCCCCCGAAATTTTTTTTTTTTTGGATTTTGACCTTGACCAAAAATTTTTTGCTCCGGACGAAAACTGCCCCCCCCCGAAATTTTTTTTTTTGGGATCTTGACCTTGACCAAAAATTTTTTGCTCCGGACGAAAACTGCCCCCGGGGGGGGGGCAAGCTAGTAGTGTGAAATTGTTACTCCTATGACAAGTTAAAATAGTAGTGGCATACTGTTCCCCCCACCAGTCTACCATTGAGGTGTCGCTGAAGCATGTTTGACTCATCTCATTCTCTCTTGGGCTGCCAATGGGTTGACATGGATGTTCCACCGCTTCAGATGTAGCATAAGTATAAAGGTAATATTTAGCACAGTGGTATCATGTATGTATTTTAGTAATAATTAGGCTACAAAATAAAATTTTGTTTTTCAGTTTGTTGGTCTCTGACAAGTTTTAAACTGTGAAATTGTAAGGATTGAAAAAAAATATTTGTAATTATTTATAATATAGGTAGCACCGTTTTAGTGCTACCTTAAATATAAAATTTTTAAAGATCTGAATTTTGAAATTTTTTATGCTGGTATTAATTCTATATTGTTTTTAAGCTAAATTGAATATGCAGGTAACACTTTAGTATTTTTTCCGTGGAAATAGTCTTAATTCTGTACATTTTTTGAGTGTTACCATGTAGTAAGTGTGTCAAAAAGCATGTGATGAAACAAATATATTTAAAAGTATTAAATTTGTTTCAGTTTGTTGGTCTCTGACAAGTTTTAAACTGTGAAATTTTAAGGATGGAAAAAATATTTGTAATTAACTATTTAAAATATAGGTAGCACCGTTTTAGTGCTACCTTAAATATACATATATATTTTAGGGCACCTTGGGCGTGGTCACCCGGTGGGGATATAAGGCGGCCGGGTTGCATGCACTTCTCATTTTAGCTCCAGCTCTCGTGCCGACTGGTTCTAAAAATGTCTTGTCGTATACCTTATGATCCTTTGTACTATAATCTGCTTGGTATTAATAGTATTACAGACAATGAGCGGAAATTGTATAAAAAATTTTGTTGTTTACTTGATAGAAAGCAAAAACTACCGCCAAATACCTTCACCTACAAGCTACCCCTGATAGACAAGGATGATGTAAGCAAACTATCATCAATTCAATTGAAGTTTCTGGAAGAAAAAATTCTTGTTTGTGTGAGAGAAGTGTTTCATAATGAATATTCAAAAAGATTGGCTTTTGACTTTATTAAGGAACATGCAGGACATGAAAAAAAACAGTATCCAGGATTATATTATTTATATCTTTTTGAGAATGGAGCAAGTGTAACGGTAGAAATAAGTATTAAACTAATGTAATTCTCCCAACCAAGTGTTAAAGTAGGACTTGAACTTTGACTTGATTGAGGTTTTGCAGAACAGAGAGGGAAAAAAATTATTCCTTCACCCTCTTGAAATAAAGATCAGAACACCCCTCAAGTTGGAGCAATATTGGACAGAATGTTGCTGTGTAAAAGACTTATATTTTGTAGTAGAAGATTATTTTTGGACACCAGTGATGACGAGGATAGCAGTGATGAATTTTCACCTTTGTAAATATTTTTTTGTTTAGCATTTAAAAAAATCAAAAAAATTATAAAACTGTAAAAAAAAGAAAAAAAATATGAGTGGGGGATAGAGCAGCAGATGCTCTATCCCCCGCTCAAAATAATAATTTCCGATGGCCTTGACCCACTTTTGAGAATTGATTGTGGTGGGGGAAAGCATTAGTGGAGGGGGAAACGTCATATATACGGGTAGTCAAGCCTCAGTCTCATTTGGTAAGAAAGAGGGAACGCTGGATCGGAGGTGATGGTAAGATTGACTCAATAGCAAATACTTTAATACTGCAATATGTTAACAGGTTGTCAATGGTTAGGAAATATCTTTTATTTTTATACTACCTAGTTTGTTTAAGGTTAAAATTTTAAATATATTTTATTTTGGTCAAATGCTTTTGCCACACATTCTACACGCTAAGACTCATATAAAGTACAGGATTTAAGCTGATCTCTCGGGGAAATACTATGTAGCCACCTCACACTGGTTATCTGAATCGCATAGTATTGGTGATTTATACAACATAAAATTTTTTTTTCAATATGTTATGTATCACCAATTCTTATTCGAGTCAGATAACCAATGTTAGGTAGCACATTAGTATTTCCCCGCGAGATCAGTCTTAATTCTGTACATTTTTTGAGTTTTGGCGTGTGGTAAGTGTGCCAAAAGCATTTGCTCAAACAAATATATTTAAAAGTTTTAATTTTGAACAAGTTGGGCAGTAAATAATAAAAATATTTAACTTTTGAACCAGTTGACATATTATTGAAAGTATTTGTTAGAAAGTTGATCTTACTACCATCTCTTATCCAGTGTTCCCTCTTTTTTACCAGATTTAAGGTGGCCTTGACCTATATATTTGTCCTAAATAGCAAATTTTAAATAAATATAATACATTTTGTTCTGCGCATGTGCATATTTGTTCTGCGCATGCGCAGAACGGGTCTTTCCCAAAGATCACCCCCCACCACCCGCTATAAAAGGAGGTCGGTCAAGAGCGTCTCTCATTCTTTGGTAAACTTTTGTGGAGTTAACATCTAAAGACGCTAGTGGTAAAAAGTGTTAAAATGCTTCTTTGCCATATTTGTGGGGAATTTTTCCCAGATGAAGTGATTCTTGAAATCCATCAAGAACTACATATGGAAGACCCGGCGAGTGAAACGGCTAACGAAATGGACATGGACTGGATTGATGACATTTTGGATGAATTTAATCAACGGCTCGACAACTGGGAGAGTTATTTGCAACAAATGCAGCAGGGACGACCCAGCGTGATCCAATTTGGAGGTGCTGGACCGTCAGGACTTAGAAGAGGAACTGTTGCGGAACCAGAAGAAGAAGAAACGGACACTGATACAGATTTAGACACGGAGATGGATTTGGATATAGAAACAGAACAAGGAGGAACCAGACACTTACGCACAACTGCTTTTCCCGGACGCACGGTAATACATAACAAAATAAATAATGTGCAACTAGATTTAGAAAATTTTGTAACCGAGGCAAAATCATTGATCTGTGAAACTTTAACTAAAGAATTGGCAACATTAAATATTATTAAATTTGGTTTAGTTTTAGATGCGTTATTTACTAATACGGATGGTGAAACAACAGTGAGGGGGTTTATAACGAAAAACCGTACTTTGATGTATGCTTCTGATGTGAATAAAATTGTTGAGGAATGTTTGGAAGAACTCTTAACAAAAATGCAGGAGCATGAGGGGAGAGGGTCAGGTTGGATGTTTACATCCGTAGAGGGTTTAGATTTAAGAGTACATAAGCACGGTTACGGTATGAGGGGTAGCAGTTACATCAAGCTACCAAAGAAAATTGAACAAACTAAAGCATGTATAAATGTACAGAATGAAGATAATGAGTGTTTTAAGTATGCTATGTTATGTAAATATATTTTGCCAGAGCAGCGCCCTTCTAGAGTAAGTAGACACTATGTAAATATAAATAATAGATATAACTTCCAAGGACTGTCTTACCCTGTAAGTGTTAAAGACATTTGTAAATTTGAAAAGAAGAATCCCGGTGTTAGTGTAAATATTTTTGGTTTGGATGATGCAAATAATGTGTACCCCTTAAGGGTGACTAAAACTGAACTTAGGAACCATACTGATTTGTTATTAATAACAAAAGGTGAAATTTCACACTATGTGTACATAAAAGATTTTGAAGCTTTAGTAGGTAAACAGTTATCCAAAATGAAATGTAAAAAAACAATTTGTAAAAGGTGCTTTTGCTTTGTAAATAAGGAGTTAAGAAGAGGAGGTGCTCAGTGGCTACAAGAACACCAAAGACTCTGTAATGAAAATTTTGAATGCAAAATTAGTTTGCCTGCACCTACTCGCTCTATTGTAAAATTTGAAAAGATTAGCCATCAATATAGGGTACCATTTGTAATTTATGCAGACTTTGAGTCTACACTGGTACCCCAAGAACATCCAGAAGGGGAAATTACCAGTAGGACAAAATACCAGCTGCATAAACCTAACAGTTTTTGTTTGCTTGTTAAATCCACACTGTCAGAAGAACATTTGAAAAATTTTGGTTTAAGTCCAACACCAATTTTGTACAGAGGTGAGGATACTGCTAAACATTTTGTAGATAACTTGTATTATATAGCTGATAAGGTTGAAGAAGTGTTCAGTAATATTGTCCCTATGATTCCTCTAGATGAAGAGGAGGAAATTCAATATATCAATGCCACTAATTGTTACTTGTGTAAAAAAGAATTTACTGTTGAGAACCATAAAGTTCATGACCATGATCATCTTACTGGTTATTACAGAGGGGCTGCTTGCAATTCATGTAATATTAATTATAAACTTCCGAAATTCATTCCAGTCGTTTTGCATAACCTTAGTGGTTATGATTCACATTTTATTATTCCGGAATTGGGCAGGGATGATGGGAAAATTGATGTTTTGGCCAACACTTTAGAGAATTATATTAGTTTTTCCAAGACTGTTGGCAAGATAAAGCTTCGATTCGTGGACTCTTTTCGATTCATGTCTTCTAGCCTTGCCAACCTAACTAAAAATTTAAGACGACAGGATTTAAAAGAAACCAGAAAAATTGTGCCAGAAGATAAAATGGACTTGGTGCTAAGGAAAGGAGTTTTTCCTTATGATTATATTACAGGAATGGAAAAATTTGAAGAAACAAGACTACCACCTATCGAAGCGTTTAAAAGTAAATTAACTGAAACCGAAATTTCAATTGAAGATTATAATCATGCTCAGAAAGTCTGGAATGAATTAGGAATGAATACCTTGGGTGATTATTCTGACTTTTATGTAAAACTAGATGTAACATTATTGTGTGATGTTATGGAACAATTTAGGAACACCTGTTTCACCGCTTACGGACTGGACCCGCTACATTCTTTTACTTCTCCCGGTTTGGCCTGGCAGGCCATGCTAAAATCTACCGAGTGCAAGTTGGAATTGCTAACCGACATCGATATGGTTTTAATGATTGAATCGGGTGTACGAGGTGGATTGACCCAGGCTGTTACAAGACATGTGAAAGCTAACAATAAATTTCTACCAAATTATGATAAGACTAAAGATTCGATTTTTCTTGGATATTTTGATGCCAATAATTTATACGGTTGGGCGATGTCCAAACCCCTTCCATATGGCGACTTCCAGTGGGTAGACCCGGACAGCATCGGGGACATCATGCAGATCCCACAAGATGGACCGACCGGCTACATTTTTGACTGCGACTTCGAATATCCAGAACACCTACACGATCATCATTATGACTTGCCACTGTTGGCTAAAACTGAAGTATCACCGACAGGAAAATGGCCCAAATTAATGATGACATTAAACAACAAAAATCGTTATGTGGCACACTATTGGGTTGTACAGCAAGCGTTGGAGTTAGGACTAAAAATAACAAAAATTCACCGAGCACTACAATTTTCTCAGTCGTGTTACTTGAAACCTTACATAGATTCCAACACTGCGAGGAGAGCAGCAGCAACATCAGCCTTTGAAAATGATTTTTACAAGCTCATGAACAATGCAATATTTGGAAAAACTTTAGAAAACAAAAGGAAACACAAAATTGTAAAATTAGTAACAAACCCCAGACAGATGCAGAAACTTGTACAGAAACCAAATTTTGGAACAAGTATGATAATTAATGAAAACTTGGTAGCAGTCAGCATGAAGAAAACCAAGATAGTAATGGATAGACCGTTGTACATAGGAATGTCTATATTGGATATAAGTAAAACGCACATGTATGACTTTCATTACAACAAAATGGTTCAACATTATGGAAGAGAAAATATTGGAGTAGCCTACATGGACACGGATGCACTAATTTATTGGATTAAGACACAAGACATGTATGAAGATCTTCGGACGTTCATACACAAAAATGATTTTGATTTTTCCGACTACCCAAGAAATCACCCGAACTTTAATGAAAATAATAAGAAAGTTTTAGGCAAATTCAAAGATGAATGCAATGGAGCAAGCATGGAAGAAATCGTTGCACTAATGTCTAAATTATATTCTTTTAAAGTATATAAAGGACATCAAGAAGAAACATCTACCACGAAAAAAGCAAAAGGTGTGAAGACAAGTTATTTGAAGAAAAATGTAAACTTTGAACAATACAAAAACTGTTTATTTAACGACACCACCTTGACTGCTAAATTCAACACCATAAGGAGTGAAAAACACAAAGTGTACAGTGTTACAGAAGTGAAAAAAGCATTGTCAAACAAAGATGACAAACGTCACATTATGGAAAACCAAATTGATACTCTTCCTTTTGGCCACTACTCTCTCAACCCTATCAACAACTAACCTATTCTTCGTCCTTCTTCGTCCTTCTTCGACCTAAATTCCTTTTTCGGCCACTACTCTCTCAACCCTATCAACAATTAACCTATTCTTCGTCCCTCTTCGTCCTTCTTCGACCTAAATTCCTTTTCCTTCCGTAAAAAAATGGGGAACACGGCAAGTCCAACGCCTTGTTCCCCATTTTTTTACATTAATTTGAATGACCTTGACACATTTAAAATCAGTTTTTAATTAAAAACAAATTTTTATTTCCACTTTATTGGTAATATAACAACCTAAACATAATTAATAAATTGTTTATAAAATTATTTTCTTAACCCTCTTAAAATAAGGGAGGGGGGTATCATATAAATGAACTAAATTTTTTAAATATCATTCATTTATATAATACCTTAACCTGGGGGTAATGTAATAAAAAACCATTACTCGGACATTTCCCAAACCATGTCCTTGAGGGTTAAGGAAATATATTTAAATAGTATTTCTTACCAATTTAGAATACCTTAACAGACTTAAATAGGGTTTAATACATACATAAAGTTCATATCTATTTCAACCGTAATAACGGAAGGATTAAAAAATGGATTTAAAACAAAAAATTGTTAATGAACTTCATAAACCTGCTAGAAGAAAATTTCCCCGTAGAAATACCGTTATAAAAGGAATGAACGACTTATATCAAGCGGACTTAATAGAAATGATTCCTTATAGTAAACACAATAAAGGATTTAAATATATATTGACTATTATCAATTGTTTTACAAAAATGGCAGATGCTTTACCGCTAAAAGATAAAACCGGCAAGAGTGTAACAAAAGCCATGGAAACTGCGATACAGAGAGACAAAAATACCATAAAACATTTACAAACCGATGATGGTAAAGAATATTTCAATAAAGAATTTTCAAATTTAATGAAGAAACACAATATAAACCATTATTCGACTAATTCAGAGGTAAAAGCATCAATCATAGAAAGATTCAATCGAACTTTAAAAGGTGCGATGTACAAGATGTTTTCAAACAGAGGATCGCACGTATGGATTGATATGTTACCAAAACTAATAAAAGATTACAATAACAACTTCCATAGAACAATTGGTATGAAACCGAACCAAGTGACTAGTAAAAATGAAAAACTTGTATTAAAACGTATAAAAATGAATACTAAACCAAAAGTTGAAAAACTAAAGCCTAAAACGTTTAACGTTGGTGATAAAGTGCGAATAAGCAAATACAAAGGTGTATTCAGTAAAAGATATCTGCCAAATTGGACAAATGAGGTTTTTACCGTATTTAAGGTGCAACCTACAGTACCAGAAACTTACATTTTAAAAGATAATAAAGGACAATTGCTCGAAGGAGGGTTTTATGGACATGAAATGTTAAAATCCACAGTAGGTGATGTATATCTCGTTGAAAAGGTGTTGCAACGGAAAAAAGATAAAGTTAAAGTGAGATGGTTAGGATTTAATAAGAGTGAAGATTCTTGGATACCTAAAAAGGATCTCATATAATGATGGAGCATCATTTTAGGTTTAACCTTTACAAAGGATGGAGATAATACCGCAAAAGGATAGTTTTCCTATTAATAATATTGATGAACTCACGGTGGACAATTCAGAATTAAACAGTGGCAAACATGGTGTTTTATTACCAAACACGGTGCGTTGTCTTGTAACCGGTCCATCAAATTGTGGTAAAACAAATGTAGTATTCAATTTGATTACAAACCCAAAAGGATTGCGTTTCAATAACTTGTATGTCTTTTCCAAATCATTACAACAACCCAAATACCAATTATTAGAAAAAATATTTAATAATGTGCCAGAAGTGAAATATTACAAGTTTGATGCAAGTGAAAGCGTAATGCAACCGCATGAAGCTAAACCATTTTCAGTTTTTATATTTGATGATGTATCCTGTGAAAACCAAAACACTATCAGGAGTTATTTCGCTATGGGGCGACATAACAATATAGATAGCATTTACATAGGCCAGACTTATAGTAAAATACCAAAACAACTGATAAGAGACAACGCAAATGTGTTAATTGTATTCAAACAGGATGAAACTAACTTAAAACACATATATTACGATCATGTCAATGCGGATATGTCATATGAACGGTTTAAAGATATATGTGGTAAGGCTTGGGCTGAAAATTATGGATTTTTGACAATTATGAAGGAACAACCACTAAATAACGGCCGATACAGGATAGGTTTTGATAAATTTATATTAATTCACTAACCATTATATCACACAATCATTCTTGTACAGCACGTCTTGCTACAAACATGGTTAACCAAGAAAAGTTAGTAAAGGAAATTAAATCACTTAGTGATTCTATTCGGGCTAAAAACAGAGCGTTAAAGTTAGGTATCAGCGAAAGGGAGAAATTTCTCGAATCTACTTTTAAACCTATTACAGAGCCTTTGAAACAATTGAACAAAAAATTGACTAAACCTTCTTTTCAAGGTGATATTATTGCTCCGATAACAGAATATGAAAGGGAAAGTGTAATATCAGAAGATATTAGCGATGGCGACCCGGAAGCCTCCATATTTAGTGATACAACGGCAGAAAGAGAAGAAGTATATGCTGGTAGTGAAGAAGATGTAGTATCTATAGCGAGTGAAGAAGAAAAAACAGAAGGAGAACCATCAAACATAAGCTTATTGGGTGAAAGTATTCATACAAAAGGACCTTTAGGAAGGAAATACTTGTTAAAACTGTTAATTGGAACTAATTCTACTAAAAAATACCACAGTTATGGAGCAAGAATGTCCAAAGAAGGTGTAATGATTGGTAATAGCAAATTGGATGTCGATGAACATGATAATATTCGCGTAGGTGATCAAATATATAAAGGAACAAGGGGACTATTTGAATTATTATTTCAAAATAAACCTTTAAAAGCATTGGTAAAAAATGATGATTTGGAAGTGTATAGCAAAATTTTGGAACAAACCAATGCATATAGAAGAAATTATTTACCTGAAGCACCCATATATAGGAATAAATCTGTAAAATATAAAGATTTTGTTTCCAAATTAATACCTATTATAAGAAGAAAACCTGTAAAAAGAAGATTAGTAGCATCCACTTTAGATTTAAGTTCCCCAGAACCGAGAAAAAGAAGCAAATCAGTCACCGGTAAAGGATTGATGAAGAAACTATACAATACAAACGTAATTTATTACAATAATATCAATAAATTGGTGGATAGAATGAAACTAATACATGAAGCCAAAGAAGCGGGTCATACTGGATTGGAAAACGAATGGGTGGCTTTAGTGGATGAACTTAGAAACCGAGGGGTAATCTCATAAAAATGCATTACTCCCTAAAATGCTATTCAGTTGCACCATGAGTGTCGACAAGTTCGGACGGTATTCCTCGGATGGATTATATTACGCGAATAACTTAAAAAGAGGTGCTGGTTTACCACAAACACCTGAAGGAGATTATGATATTAGTAATAAAAGGTTAAAAAACATAAAAGATCCCACGGACGAAAACGATGCCGTAAATTTAAAAATAGTAAAGGAAAAGATATCACCAACATTAAGACTACACAATAACACATATGATGCAGAAAATCATAGAATTATCAACGTTGGTAAACCAAATGAAAACGGTGATGCGATAAACAAAGGTTATTTGTCATCTGAATTAAAAAATACGTTAAACTTCAATGGAAAAACGTATAGTGCTAACAATAAACGTATATCCAACGTAGATGACCCTAAAGATGCAAAGGACAGCGTGAATAGACGCTATTTACATTCCTTGATACCTGAAAAGACAAAAGATGGATTTTCTTTTTATAAATTTGTTATTAATGATATAGGTTATCCAAAAACTGAAAACGATGCTGTAAATCTAAAATATATTAAAGATCATTGTATCATACGTGATGTAGGGGTTATAGATTGTTTTAATAATTGTTTAGCAAATGTTAAAGATGGTTCGGCGCCATCAGATGGTGCAACAGTGGGTCAAATGATGGAAACCTTAAAACAAGAAACATCTGGATTTGTAAAACAAAACCAAGTAGTATCGCGGAAAGGGGATGTATTTGTGCAGGGAAATGAAAAGTTTACATTACTTGAAGAAAAGAATAATGCTTGGGATGGTAAAGGAAAGAAATTATCATATATAGGTATGGGTACAGAATTCTTTGATGTTCCAGTTGTAGCACAAACTATATGTTCTAATCCATATAATGATGAACCTTACATATGTAGGTTTAAAAAAATACGTAACGTATCTCCTGGTATCAACGATTTCGATTGTGTTGTAGTTAGTCAATCTTTGATATTAGATAAACCAACTGGTGATATTTTTAATGCGGATGATAAGAAAATAGGTAATTTAAAACAAGGAAGTGATCCAAATGATGCTGCGACTGTAGGACAGGCTATAACAACTTCATTAAAGGACAATAAAGTATATACTTGTAATAATAAACGTATTACAGAACTTAAAGACCCTCAACATGTGGATAATGCTGTTACTGTTAATTTTCTTATTAAAGTTTTAGGAAATGCATTATTTGATATGTTCAATATTATTGCAACCCGTACACGTTGGGGTAATTGGGTGTCTGAATCCGAGAGAGGTAATTGGATTAAAAAGGAAATTTTTAATAAATACTTTATTAACCCTAATACGCAAAAGTTTAGATCATCAGATTGGGGTGATATTGATATTTAATATAAGATCACAATAAATGACTTCATTTATGTCCAACTCGTCATAGAGGTAACACATAAGTTGAACATTGCGATTATAAAAGGACAATAATGGCGTTCCGGTACATCAGTCCATATCGAGACACTGTGAGGAAAGGAGGTGGGATCACATCCACAGCGGTTTCTCTGTTAAGTAAAGCCTTAAATCGAATTCCAGTAGGATCTGTCGTAAATAGAGCAATAGACGCTTTACCATACGAATTTCACATACCGGGAGGTTATCAGTATTGCGGACCAGGAACTAAATTGAAAAAACGACTGGAAAGAGGCGATCCAGGCATAAATAAGTTAGATCAAGCTTGTAAAGAACACGATATAGCATATTCCACATTTAGCGATACAAAAAATAGATCGATAGCTGATAAAAAGCTCGCGGATATAGCTTGGCAACGAGTAAAGTCTAGTGACGCTAGTATTGCAGAAAAAGCAGCAGCTTTAGCGGTAACAGCAGGTATGAAGGCTAAAACAGCGGTAGGAGGTGGAAAAAGGAGGAGAAAAGTAAAAAGGAGATCGGCAAAGACAAAACATGGGGGGAATATTAGAAGAAAACGACGTTCCACCAGAAAGGGTAGCAAAAAACCAACAGTATGGTCAATGGTAAAAAAACGGGGCAGGTCTATACCTAAGACCGTATCGTGCATATTAAATAAAAGAAATCAATTAGTAATACCACATAAAGCGTTAACAAATGTCGAATTATTTAAATACATTTCATGTTTAAAAATACCTTTTTTTCGCGGTGTCTTTATGAAAGATGCTTTACCAGTTAAAATGTGGAAAAACGAAACCGGTATTGTAAATTTAGACAATTCTGAAGGTCCTGGCACTCATTGGGTTTGTTATAAGAAATTAGGTGATAATATTTATTACTTTGATAGTTTTGGCAATTTACCACCACCTAAAGAACTCGAGCATTACTTTAAATCTGCTAAAAACATATATTACAACTATAAAAGAGAACAACCTGATAACACATTAATATGTGGCCATTTATGTTTGGAATTCCTAGCTAAAAGTATCAGTCACCATTGACATGTCATCCTATACGGTATCATTAACAGGAAAATCGTCCACTTTACGAAGTATCCTTTTTCCAGCGTTACGCTTGCAAAAAGGAAGATTTTGGGAAGCGGCACTGTTGGATTTTACAACTTACAACTCTATTCCCAATGTTACGGAAGGTAAAAATAACTTATTGCATTATTATAAAGGAAAAGATGCCAGTGGGAAGTTTACAGACTTAGAAGTTTGCAGTTTACCCACAAGTTCTTATGAAATTGATCATATTAATGAATTTTTGCAAAATAAAATGGGGAAAGACAATATAACATTAAAAGGTAATAACAATACTATGAAAGCTGAAATTAACTCAAAATATTATATAGATTTTACTCAGGAACAATCAATCAGTGAATTGTTAGGATTTCCCAAAGATAGCCCAATTTTAGAACCAAATCAAACACATTCCGGTAAACAAACTGTAACTATACTAAAAGTTAATAGTATGGATATAACTTGTAACATTATACAGGGAGCTTACAGAGATGGAGCAAATACTCATATAATACATACTTTTTACCCGAGTGTACCTCCAGGATTTAAAATTGTTGAAAAGCCACAAAACCTAGTATATCTGCCGTTGAATACCACTTTCATTTCAGACATCGTGTTGAACGTATTGGATCAAGACGGTAACTTGATAGATTTCCGAGAAGAGCCAATTACAGTTAGATTACATTTAAAATCGACACTTTAATACAAAAATCATGGGTTTATCATTTAAAAGTGGACAGCCTATGGGAAACCGCATTAGTAGCTCTTCAGCTGTGGAGGAGTTAACACGCGAGAACATTCGTTTCTTAGAAAAGATTGGTTTAAAATTAACCGATTATGGATATACTGGATATAGCGCAGGGTCCGACATTCGACGAAACACTATGGGAAAAAGAATATCACACCCACAACCCTTACACTTCATCAAAATTGAACAATAACGATGAAATTCGTATTCCTATACAACATCAAGACATTTACACACTACCATGTGAAAGTTACTTGTATATCGAAGGAAAAGTAACAAAAAAGGACGGTACTACTACTGGTACAACAGTTCCATTTATAAATAACCCTATGGCTTTCCTGTTTGATGAAATTAGATATGAAATATCAGGTGTAACAGTTGATTCCACTAAAAAAGTAGGTATTGCAACAACTTTAAAGGGGGTAACATCTATATCACCTAATGAAACCAATTTACTTCAACCGGCCGGATGGGTTTTACCTGAACATGACATAATCACTCCGAATACAAAGGGATATTTTGATTTTCATATTCCATTACGTTTGTTGCTTGGATTTGCTGAAGATTATAGAAAAATAATATTAAATGTTAAACAAGAATTAGTTTTGTTGAGATCTTCTAACGATAAAGACATTATTAAAGCTCCAGATGGTACAACGGATGCAAACCTAGAATGGAAATTAACATTAGACAAAATTGTATGGAGAGTTCCACATGTTAAATTAGCTGACGAACATAGAATGCTACTATTAAGGAAGTTAAAGGCTGATCGTGATATTGTAATTCCTTTTAGAAGTTGGGAATTCCATGAACATCCAAGCTTGCCAACTACAGATCGTCACACTTGGACTGTTAAAACATCTAATTACGTAGAACGAGCCAGGTATATTATATTTGGTTTACAAACAGATAGGAGAGACAGCATCACAAAACATGCAGGCAAATTTGATCATTGCAACTTAAAAAATATTAAAGTTTATTTGAATTCACAATTTTTCCCCTACGACAATTTAAATGTGTCATTCGCTAATAAAAAGTACAGTATATTATACGATATGTATGCGAGATTCCAAAATTCATATTACGGTAAAACAAATACACCTTTACTATCACCAGAAGAATACTTAGATGGTTACACAATAGTTGTAATTGATTGTTCTAAACAAAATGAATCAGTAAAATCATCAAGTGTTGACATAAAGATTGAAATGGAGTTTAATGCAGCTATACCTGCAAATACAACTGCATACTGTTTAATTCTACATGATAAAATTGTAACATACACACCTCTAACTGGAATTGTTAAAAATGTATTGTAAAAAACCGGTTTTGTTACATTCCGCGAGTATAAAAGCGGAGCGTGCAGGCCGCTCCTGATCAGTTTGTTGCCTGACGTTGTATGGGTAGCATCATCTTCAATATGGCTTCTACAAGTGGTACAACCGAATGCGATATAGAAAAAGAAATTTCAGAATTTTTGGACATGAATGAACAGCAACACGTCACAAATCAAGAAGAAGAAGAAAAAGGTAAAAAGAAGAAATATTTGTCCAAGAGGAAAAGAAATATGGAAGAAAATATTTCACCAAATATTTTGATGGAAGTATTTTTAAGAATTTTTTATCCAATCTCTTCAAGTTTGGATAAAAGTGTTTTAATTGGAGTTATGAAATCAACCGACTATTCACCTACAGTAATTTTAACTCACGGAACAAAAATGATTTTGTTTACAGCCAATGCTTGGGAATCTTTTATGAAACACCTCCATTTGTTGGAATGTTACTTTAATAGCAACATGTTTGGCAGGAAAACAAAAGTAGGACTATTGGATTCAGACTTGGAAATTGATATTATTAAACACCGAGGTGAACATCAAATGAGATTCAGAGATACGACTAAACATGACATAAAAATTCAACTAAACAGAGAAGAATTTTTTATTTTAACATGTGCAACTGAACCGATAACAAGATATTTAAGACAGCTAGTATTCTCCAGTTCAATTATTAAAGATTATTTAACAGATACTTTGGACAAACAACCGGATGCACCAATTTTGTATGGACCTGTGGACACTTCAATATTCAACAGAATTCCTCATGAAGTTCAAATGTGGAGACAATTAGAACAATATGTGCAAGAAAAAAATAATTTTGTAAAATCGGATGAAGAAACACATTTCAGTGATGAAAAGGATCAAAGTGATGAGAATGAGTACAACAAAAATGACCAGATGGAAAGTTAAATAAAATTTTAATATTTTTCACAACACTTTACACTTGAATTGGCAAATTTTCAATAAAAAATTCAAAATTTTGTGGGTGTAGGCCTACCGGGGATGGTGCCCACGTTAAATATACACCAACGCGCCTTCAACTGTACGGCCTGGCATAAATAAATGCCTACCGTGGTGTGGAAAACAGTTGACCTTCTGACACCGTGATGGATAGACGGGTGACCTTTCAAATGGACATGGAAGAAGAAATCAAGTCCAAGCCGGGTATTATTGAATTTCAAGCTTTTCGTGGTAACGATGATCGGTTTATAATTAAAGAACTCGTATTTTACGATTTAGATAAAAATATTCCTTACACATTTTTATTTAAACCACCATGCTCTTTTTCTTCACTAACCACCAAAGCCGCAACAACAAACCGATGGACTTGGAAATATTTTCATCACATCGATTGGTATGACGGTTTTACCAGTTATTCAGACTTGTATCATATTATGCATCAATTTTCAAACAGATTTACTAATATTTACACAAAAGGACTTGAAAAGAAAAGATGGATAGAACAATTTACATCTACTCCAGTTAAAGATGTGCAAATAGATAAAAATTTTAAATTTATTGCTGAAAACATTTGTATTTGCACACAAAGTGTGGAACATGAAAGGGACAGGCACTGTGCGTTAAAAAACGCTTTAAAATTAGCGACTTACCTGCAAGATGGACAAATCGGCGATGGTGGTGGGGGTAACGGCGATTATAAAAGCGAGGAGCAGACCGAGACCTGGCACGAGTATTACTCGAGATTCCGAGACGACAACATCTCAGAGCAAGAAGACAGCGAGGACCTCTAGAACAACCATGGCATCCAACCAGTTTCTGCAGTCTTTGGTGGAACAATTCAACGCCCACTCCAAGTCTACAATTTTGCCGGTAAAAAAATGTTCTGAACTCAAGGATGAAAAACATTATATTATACATGCACTGAAGAAAATGGAAACTACTGTCGGCGAAGCAATCTGCTGCAGTCTCAGCGAAGCACCATATACTCCGGGGGATGAAGCAAAATTCCAAATTTACCTTCCGAAGAGATTTGTCCACCTACTACAAAATGAAGATCTACGCTCCATTCAACCGGGATGTCTCTACTTGGTGTCCCACGGATGCAGCGGCAGCAACTCCACCGAGCTTACCATCCACATCGCAGACAAGCAGCAGTGTTAAAAAAAAATAATTTTTTTCTTTCTTGTATCTGTTTGTATTTTTGAACTATATATTTTTGTCATGTAATCTTGTTTGTACTGTTTTAAATAAAGATAAAAAACCAAAAAAAAAAAAAAAAACACAAAAAAGGCAACATATCAATATGTGAAACAAAAAAATTTTTCACATATTGATATGTTGCCTTTTTTTTAAAGCTCTGGGGTGACCTTGACCTTTGACCTTTGCACAAATTAAACATAAACTTTTTTTCAAACAGCAATATGTGTGTGTGTGTGTGTGTGTGTGTGTGTGTGTGTGTGTGTGTGTGTGTGTGTGTGTGTGTGTGTGTGTGTGTGTGTGTGTATGTGTTTTCCCCCACCATTTCAGGTTACCAGCCTACAGACTGTAAAGAAGTTCAGTTTCATTGCAACTGTCAAACGATGAGCACCCTATTTGAGCTTTGTGTAAGAAAAATTATTGAAGATCAACAGCTATTTAGCCATACTTTACTATCCAACGCTCCTCAACAAATTAAAATTTTTATCAAACAGTACAAGCTAGACAACAGAGGTTACAACACTTTTGGTTGGTACAAGTTTGGTGATGGTACAAAATTTTGTCGAAGTTGTGGAAGGGCCGCTGTATCCAACCCGGCACAATTCCTACAAGATGATGGATGTTTACAATATGGTCATGTCGCTCCAGTTTTAAGTTACCATACACCTAAAGAACTTTGCGCCATTTGTTCAATCAATATGTTTACTTGGCAAAAATTTAACCACCTCTCATCAGACAGCGTGTAAACAACTTCCCCCCACCACTATTTCATACTACCTTAAAACGACCATGCTAATATTCATTCCGCCTTTGGACATCATACGGAAAACATCAAGATGGCTCTGACTGTAAAATGTGCAAATTATGAAGAAGTATTTGTAAGAAATCTGCAAGAATTAAACGAAATTGTTCAAGAATTTAAATCACTAATCGAACAGGGATACCGATTGAACATGCAAATTTTTGCTTGCAACACAAAATGCCCTCATGTCCCCAGGGATGACGAGCCGCCTAGGTCACCATCATCAACTTCTTCAGCCTACTCCTCCAGATCATCCATGAAGACTCAAGCCAGTCCAAACTTGGAATATTTCTCCTGACTAATATTTATATTTTGTATCCTCATTGTACTTCAATATGCATATTTTTGTATTGTAATAAAGGAATGATAAAATAAAAACAAAATAAAAAAAACCTATCTTGCTACAGTATTGTAGCAAGATAGAATTTTTTTAAAACACAAATTGGATGACCTTGAACATGTTCTAACATGTTCAGGTTTTCCCCCACCACTTTTCCTATTGGATACCTGAGAGGCAGCACCAATGTGTTTCATTACATCTTCATCTTTCAAGCTGCAATCATGGATGTTCCACCACCAATATATGAGGCCGATGAAGCGGAAAGCCTGGGGAGGAGGAGATGCCAGCATGTGGATCTAGTGGAGATGATGGAAAGAAGGATGGAAGAAAGACGGATCAGGAAGGACCATATGCTAATTCAGAAAATTTTAAAATTAGATCTCTTCATAATCTTGGCCTTATTGATTGCAATCTTCTTCTACTTGGTCTACGCAGTTGTATACTGTCTAAGATGCATCGAGTGTACACATAAAGCAGCCAAATTGCCGGTTTTCAACACTACTCTGTAAATAAATTTTTCTTTTTTAAAACTCCAAATAGTTGACCTTGAACATGTTTCAACCTGTCTAGTTGTATCAATTACCCCCACCACCACGATTCCAAAAGACTAATCCTACATGCAAGTCTGGCTTCATTTCCAACTCAGCTACGCTAAAGGTTACACTACACACAATGAAGTGGGAATTACTTGTTGACAGTATTCAATACCTAAAAGAAATCTATGAAAAATTGCACATGCGGCTTCTTCAAAATCCAGGGATGATAATAAAAATGAACTTGGAATACGACTGTCCACTCATCGACGACAGTATGGATGAAGCAGAAGGGGTAGTCCAAAATACACAAGGAACATGTTGCTGTGAAGAAAATTCTTCGACAACATCAAGCACAAGTCCGGACAGCACATATGGGGATGAAGGAGGATTTTTGTAATTTGTAAATAAAATAAAAAAATAATTTTTTTTAAAACTTCAAATGGTTGACCTTGAACACGTTTGAACATGTTGAGCATTGTGGATAAAAAATTTTTTTTTTCTTATGCCTATTGCTGAATAACAAACTCAGTTGTATAGTTTGCAAAAAAAAATTTTTTTTCATTTCATCCGACCACTTTACCCCCACCATCTCCTTATCCCCACCACCCTGCCGAGTACCTCAGATACACGGAGAGACTTGCTCAGTTGCTGTTCAACTCTTGTGGTGTGCACATCTCACTTTTTTGCACTAAATTTACTTATATTGAGTTTAAATTTAAATATTTAGCCAAATATCAAACATTTCTTAATTTTTCGGCAAAGTTTCAAATAACAAAAAAAATTTTTTTTTACTTTTGGTTTGATTGAAATTTCACTAGTTCCAAGATCACCTGAGAAAGAATAAAAATAAATATTTCTCAGGAAATATTTCCAATCCGAGTTACGGTAAAGGACGGGCTCGGATGGGTTGTTGCAAAATTTTTAATTTTTTCTTCCTTCTGACCACTTTACCCCCACCACCTCCTTATCCCCACCACTGAGCCGGGTACCTGGGATACCATCTGTGTACAAGTCAGTACGTCTTCGGACGCGGTGCTGTTCGGATCGAGTGTCGTTTGTCGCAATGTCGGGTGTTTGAAGAAATTATTCTTCGGCTCTAAGTCTCTCGGTGGGTAAGTAAAATATAAAAAATTATTTTTTTTTCAAGTGGGGCTGCTGGGACGGGTCAATGACCCCTGACGGATACATTAGGTCGAGAGTCTGATCGCTAGGGAATAAAAAAAATTATTTTTTTGCACTTTTGTGGTTCCTCGAGAAATTTCAATTTCTCAGCAAAATTTGAGGATTCGCAAAAGTGCAAAAAAAATTTTTTTGTATTCTTGCATGACCTTGACCTAATTAACGTCAGTGACGTCATCATGATGACGTCAGCGATAATGACGTCACCATGACGTCATTTATGTGACGTCATGTGACGTCATATGACGTCATTAGTGCCGTCATTGATGACGTCATCACTGCTGATGTCATCGTGATGACGTCACGTCCCAGCAGCCCTACTTTTACACTACTAATGAAGTT